>SNQN01000056.1:140407-153618 GCA_008642245.1 Bassia scoparia | reverse complement strand
TAAAACCATCACAAACTTTTAAAAGAGCAGGCCACCTTCTACATTATTGTGGCCTCTTGTTTTCAGTCAACAACGAAGCCCAGTACTCATTTTGTAAGCAGCCACATTCACGCGCATAACGGAGCCCAAGTGTTATAAGGACTCCGTTTAGCGGTTTTTTCCCGTTTTCTTTATTTTTGGTTCTAATTTCATTCAAACTGCCATCAACTCCCATTTCTTCTGACATTTCTACCACTTCTGCACTTTCTTTCAGTTTGCTTGCTATTGCGATCATTATATCTCGTTCCTTATTTCGTTTGATCATTTACTTTCGATTTCACATCTCGTTTCTCTTTCAATTCTCACATTCTTCTGTTTCTATTTCACATTCTTCATTTCAGCTGTTTTTTTTGTTTGTGAAATTACCAAAATGGCGAGCAAAAAATTCAAAGTGTTTGTCAAAGGTGCGGTAAGGGAACGACGAAGAGTGTTAATTCTTCTCATGGTGAGTTTTCGTATTTGTTTAATTTTTTCTGAACTGC
This sequence comes from Bassia scoparia, assembly GCA_008642245.1. NCBI lineage: Eukaryota > Viridiplantae > Streptophyta > Magnoliopsida > Caryophyllales > Amaranthaceae > Bassia > Bassia scoparia. The sequence goes on along the minus strand of SNQN01000056.1, from coordinate 153,097 downwards.
TTAATTAACATGCAATTCATGTTTCTGAACTACTAGGGTTTCGAATTTTCAGTTTTGCTTCGTTTTTTGTTGTTTCGATTGTGTTTGCTGAATATATATGAAATTGAGTAGTTAATTTTGTATTATTATAATTGTATTTACTTTTTAACAAATTATAGTTTACTTATTCACTGTTTTATTCTCAGAATTTTGTTAGATCTGTGTTTTTTTATTGGTTTTTTTTTCTTTGTTTACATTCATTGATGTCTTTGAACTAGTTAGTGTTTTGAATTCTCATTTTGCTTCTTTTTTGTTGTTTGGATTGTCTTTGCTCAATAATATGATTTCAGAAGTTTTTACTTGTGATTATGTTATTATTAACTTAATTTACTATATTAACAATTTATAGCTTACTTTTTCTGTGTTTTATACTCGAATTTCGTTAGATCTATGATTTTGTTGTTCCTTTTTGTTAGTTAATATGCAATTCATGTCTCTGAACTAGTTAGGGTTTCAATTTCCAGTTTTAGTTCTTTTTTTGTTTTTTGATTGTGTTTTGTTCAATATATATGAATCCAGTACTTTGAATTTGTGATTATGTTATTAAAATGTTGTATTACTTTTCATAATATTAGCTTACTTATTCACTGTGTTGTGTTGAATTTTGTTAATTTGTGCTTTTTTGTTCTTTATGTTATTATATTATTTTTTGGGGTTTATATTTATTGATTTGTTGTTCATTTGAATTTTATTTTTGTTCACTTTTTAGAAACTCTAATATACTTATATTTGTTTAAATGTTTACTTTTTTTGTTTTAAATTCAAAAATGAGTTTAATTATTTTAAAAACTCAAATAGTTTAATGGGAAAAGTAGTAGATATTATATAAAGTAATTGTTTGATGATGAAAAGTAGTTTAATTCTATTGTTTGTTTATTTGAAACTTTTTATTTTGTTGTTGATTTAGTATATTCTTCTGTATGTATTGTTGTTGATTCAGTATATGATTCAATTTTGCTTGTTATTTGTGTTTCTACTTTGTTGTTGTGTAAATCAAGTTTAGTAGTTTAATTATGTCATCATGTTATTTTAAGTTGTGCTTACTTTATTTACATTAAGCTTACTTTTTCACTTTGTATGCTTACTTTTTATACATTTGTGTTTTTCAGTTTTCCATTGTTTTAATTCTGTTAGTTTTCCAATGTTAGATTGTTGTTGTGTTTTCAATGTATGTATATATGTTTTTCATTTGTTATTCATTTGTGCATCGTTTGAGTTATGTTTTTTGTGTTGTTTTTGTAGAAGAAGCGAAGAAGGCATATGCAGACGTTGTTCTAATCTGCTGCTTGCTGCTGCTGGTGGTGGTGTTGATGAAGGAAATCAGAATGAAAATGTCCCTGCTGTTGCTGCTGTGGTGATGAAGGAAATCAGAATGACAATGTGCCTGCTGCTGCTACTTGCTGGTGTGTGAGGAAATCAGAATGACAATGCTGCTGCTGCTACTGCTTGGTGGTGATGAAGGTAATAGAATGTCAATGTGTCTGGTGATGTTGGTGATGATGTTGCTTCTCAAAGTAAACCATTTGATCAAGATGATGTTGGTTCTACTCTACTAATATTGATGAAGTAACTGTGGAGGATGTGGAGGAAGATGATGATGATGTTGAAGAATTACAAGTTGATGAAAATGTTGTTCCTATATCCACTGATTTACCTATGCGGATTTTTTTAAAATATCTAAGAAAAAAGCTGATGAAAGAAGGTTTAGAGTTGGTATAATCGTAGGTTATTGAAGGAAGGTTTATTAAACAGGAGGATTCAGATTTGGTTCGAGGTAGGGGTAGAGTAGAGGTAGAGGTAGAGTAGGGGTAGGGGTAGGGGTAGAGGTAGGGGTAGGAGTACGGCAAGTGAGGAATAATGATGATGTTGAAGAACTTGATCCAGAAACTATTCTTGATTTTGAGAAGAGTCTGAAAATTGGTCTCAATCTCTAATCTCAATCACAATCTCAATCACAATCTATGATTTGTCAAACAACCAGCTCCAATGGAGCTAGATGAGGCTGAGTTGGCTGCTCAGAAAGAGTTCGAGTAGCTGCTGGTGTTTAAAGCAAAAGTTTTTCGTAGGGGAGTTCCAAATGAGATAGTACTATTACCAGAGGAGGAAGCTGTGAACGGTATTTTATTTTTTTTACATTGTTTTTCTAATTAACATTTCAATTGTTGATGTTCATTTTCACAGTTATGTTTATTGTTTAAAATAATAGCTGTTTCAAAATTGTTTTTTGTGAAAAGATTAAGCTTTTGTTTTGAATTGTTTCATTGATTTTAAAAAGTAGTTTATATAATTGAAAAAAGAGTGCATGTAATAATAAAAGTAATAGTATAATTATATAAAAGTAGTTGATTCCATGTATAAAAGTATATTATTACATTTACAAAAGTAAGTATATTATTCAGAAAAGTAAGTTCATTATATCAGAAAAGTAAAGTATATGATTCAGAAAAGTAAATGTATCATTCAGAAAAGTAAAGATCTGATTCAGAAAAGTAATTGATATAATTCATTAAAGTAAAGTAGTTCATTTATAAAAGTATAATTGGTATAGTTGAATTCAACAGTATGTAATTGTTATTACCATTATTTATTTTGATGATTAAAGTTAGCTTTTTTGTATTTAAAGAGTTTTTTTTTGTTTATATTTTGTTCTGTTTTTGTTTTGTTATCAAATTTGTGTTATCTGTTTTTTTTTTTTTTTGTTTTTTTTAGGGATTTGTAGTAGATAGTGAGTTTGATGTTACGGAGAAAGACGTAAAAAGATCAAGCAAGATTCTGCTGCTATTGTAGTAAGAAGGAAAGGTTGTGTTCTGTTCTTCCTTGCTGTTGAAGTGAAGTGTTTGTTTCTATTTGTATTGATTTTATTAATTTATTTACTTTTTAAAAATTTTAGTTACTTTATTCTGTGTGTAAAAGTACTTTGATTGTATTTTATGTTATTGTAGTTGTATTTATGTTAATTAAGTTGTATTGTAAAAGTATAGATTGGGTAGTAAAAGTAATAGATATTCTATAAGAAAGTAATAGATATGCTATAGTAAAGTAATAGTATTCTATAAGAAAAAATAATATTCTATAGCAAAAGTATAGATATTCTATAGAAAAGTAGTTGTTAATGTTTTGTTTTATTGGTTTTGCAGTGATACTGATCCAAAATGCCAAAACCAAGTCACTTTTAAAGTGATTCAAGGTTTGACTAAAAAAAGAGATGCTGTCATAGAGATGGGTTTTGGAGGTATGCTTCATTTGAAGGTTCTGCCCTTCCTAGGGACTTGGTTAGGGATTTATAATAGGATTTTGATGGGAAAAATTGGATGTTGCAGTGGGTTTCTGAGAAAACTCAGATTTCAGTTGGTGATGTGTATATGTTTTTGTATTCCTCTTTGGTGATTTGAAAGTGTATGAGTCTCTAAAATCAATTTTTGGAGTTAAAAAATTTTTGGAACAAGAATTATGGAAATGTAGTGAATGTCAGATTTCTCACTTGGTTAAGCATATTCTGGAATGATGAAAGGAGTCTGGTGATGCTGTTTTAAGAAGATGTTTTTGATTTGGCTCTATGTTCTGTTCTAACACCATCTCTGAACACCAACATACATTATAAGCTTCTTCATATTGTTGATGACATTGACAATGTGAAGAATTATGATGGTGTTATATGTGTTACCTCATCTTGGTTAATGCTGGTTGACTATTCTGATAAGTGAAGTATATTCCTGGGTGTGCTTGCTGTGTACAATTTGTATTTTATAGGTAATGTTTAGGGGTGAAGAAAGTTATTTTAGGTAAGTGTTGTACGGACATAACGGAGTCCGTTATGTCCCTTAGCCAGCCACACTGAAAAATAGGTGTGGCTGGTTCCACACAAAACGGACTGTAAAACCATTGCTCAAGATGATTTATACTGATCAATAGGATAACAAAAGTAGATTCTGTTTTGCTAAGTGCAGTAACATAAGTTTGAAATAGAAAAGAAACTATGAAATAATGTAATGAGAAAGAGAGAAAAAATTGAGCTTCAACTTGACAAACAACAAACTAATTTTAGCAAGAGCTAACTAATTCTATTACATTATCAATTCGTTAAGTATGAAAACTAACACTATTTTTATTACATTAGTTAAGTATAACAACTAACTAATACGGAGTAGTAACTTATCATCATGTTATGACTGATGCGAGAAAGTTAGAGTAAGGATTGATAAAAACAAACACACAGAATTTACATGAATGTGTCGACTACGTCCACAGACAGGGGAGGAGGGAAATTTTATTGAATTTGAGGAAACTCAGAATACAAATATTGGCTAGGTTACAAAAATAGGAGTTTATGAAGTACTCCTAAGCAGAAAATAGACTAGGCCCAACAGAAAACCTTAGCCAAACAAATTTTTGGATTATATAAAACTTACTYCCCAAGACTCCTTTTATAAGGACAAGAATAACAAAGCCTTTGCTATTCTTTCGATGTGAGAATAAGGAATAACTTCAATCTTTCAATGTGGGTTTCAAGACATAACCTTACGCATCACAAAGTTGGGACTTTTATGGATAAGTTGTTTTATGTCATCATGGATGGAAGGTTGAATGAGCCGATTTTTTTTTTACTTTTCTCTAGGTGTGGACTATTTGAGAGAGATGAAGTAGTCATTTAGCAACGAAAAAGGAAGACTTAGTCTTAATATCCTTTTTGCAATGTTTTTAAGATCCTTGTCATAAGCTTACTTTTGTAACCTAGCTTAATTAATTAGTTTGGATTTACTTATTTATTTTTGGGTGTAAAATGCTTTCATTTGATCAACTTTTAAGAAAAAAACTAGTGATGGTTGTGAATTCTCCATTTATATGTTACAAATAAATTCTACAGCCTAAGATTTGAAATATGAGATATGACTTGAGTGTTTCAAGTAGGGATGTTTCTTTGGTGGTCGTAATTTAAAAGACCATCAAAGTCATTGAAAGTCAAATTAATTTTAGCCCTTTCCTGAAATATTTGGACATGACCACAAATATTTATGGTTATACCAACATTGTTATAAATGTATTTTCATTATTTTTCTCATCGTATTTTCGCATTTGTCATCAGTTTTTCTCCCTTTAACTTTGAAAATCAATCTACAGAATTGAACATCTTTTTATAGAAAACAAGGATCAAAAAAAAACTATTTTGGGGGAATTCAACTTTTAGCACAAACATTTAAAAATTTTTAAGAAATAAATTTAAAATTACACGAACAATTCATACACAAATTTTTACAAACACTTTAGAAAAGTCCTATGTAGCCGACCTCAATATTAGATTTAATGAGATACTGGTGTTCATGTACACTTAGAATCCATTTACTTTAATTAAAAGAACTAAAATATAAACGAACTGAAGAATTGTTTATGATCGGAGATAATGTAATTAGGTTAGGAACTGATGATTTGAATTAAATTGATATTGAAAATAGAAGCACATATAAAGCATTGATCAAAGCTTAAGCTAATGTTGAAACCAAAACTATAATATATTCTCTATAATAAGCTGAAGTTGACTGACCCTTATAAAGCACCGATCACATAATGTATTACATATAACATCAACAAGACAACTTTAAAATTATCTACTTCGTAGATAGTTCATAAGATGAAAGAAATTTTGGTATCAGTATTGACATATAAATTACCATCAAAAGATAAGTAGTTCTTTATAGACCCTTTTGTTTTCGGAGTTATCAAGATCAATTTTATTATGTTTTCACAACTCACACTTTGATGATGACTTGAGTTTTTTAAAAAGAAATAAAAAGAGAAAAAACATATTGTCCAAAAGAAAATTGTATGAATAATTTAAAACTTATATTAGGAATGAAACATGTTGCAAATTATAGACAAAAATACACATATGTAATAACAAAGGAAGTACGGAGTATTACTATTGATTGAAATAATCAATGACTAATCACTTGTACACAATTTGTATCGTTAAAGTAATTTTTTTATTTTTAAATTAGAAATTCTATAAACATGTAATAATATTTTTATGTTACTTTTAATTTTTTTTCAAATAAAAAAAAGTGTATTACTCCTCGTCAAAAAAAAAAGTGTATGTACTCATTATATTTTACTCAAATCTAGAATTTGTGTGAAGTTCAAATTTTTGAGTTTATTAGGTTATAACCTTAAATTTTATGGATATGACCAAAAAATAAACAAATTTTTTTTTAAAAAATTGACTTCATTGACTTCGGTGGTCTTTTAAAATAAAGACCATTAAAGAAATTTCCTTCAAGTAGCCTTTAAATACAATGTTCACATAAAGACGACAAACTGGAAGGGTCTACAAGTAAAGCAGTGAAAATTATTTAACAAATTTAAAAGTAGATAATAGCCACATTGCTTGATCTTTCTCGATCCTTTCTTCAACCGACTTGGCATAATGAGTGTTCTTGCAAAACCCATCTGATATGTAGAATTCGTTTTCGCAATGCTTATTGCAATCCTTCATACGAACCATAAGAGGTGCATGTAAGCTATGTAGTACCTTCCGCGTCATTTCCCCTGAATTCTTGACATCATTGCATGGGCTGCTATGAGGCAGGATCACCTTATCTTGTAAATCTTATCATCTTGTTGTCTAATGTTGATCTAAATCACAAGTGTTGGTGCAATAGATAATCGAGGAATGTAATTTTTTTTTGGCTTGTCGATCATCTTGGCCTGATGATGACTGCACGACTCATTGTTATCTTGGTTTGTAAGTTGCCGACCTGAATTGTCAATGCTCCTTAAGTTATCAAAAGGGTTTCTTTGTATAAGAGATTGATAACCTGGAGTTGTTGCTATTATGGATGTGCCACCCTGTTTCATCAGGAGGGCCTTGTTGAAACCAAGAGAAAACCAAACTTCATTTCTTTTTTAGTGTTCCAGTTCATCATAGAAAAGAAGAAGACCCCACTCATCACATCATCCATAATTACTGTCTATTATCCGTGTTTGGAGGTTATTGGTTCAAATTGCCCTCACAAAAAACTACTCGTATTGCTCACAGAATTCGTAAAAAGGTTATAATTTGATCTACGGAGAACATGTGAATCAAGATTCGTGTGTTTGAATCATAATAATTTCTTAATTTTAGTACTTGCATGAAGCATGAAGCATGAAGCTATGATTGAAGAAGGTGCGCAAGTGTATAGGTCAAAGATTTGATTAAAGGATTAAAGGCTACATATTCAATCTCCAACTTGGGAAGTTAATTGGGATAGATGCATGAGATAGATCTTCCACGCAAAAGCTTTGACTCCTTGGTATTATTTGACTACACACCAACTTATAGTTATTTTCGAGTTTGAGTAAACCATTTATACTTGGTCTCACATGGTTTTGCATCTCGGTCGATTCATTGAAACAAGTTTTCAGTTTTGTTTGATTAAATAATCAACCACTTGAATCCCCTTGAATTAGACCAATCGACAAATTATTCGTGACTAGATTTATATTTTTTGCACACTGAAATAGTTTATTATAGATTACGACCAAAATGAAATGAGACTATCATGATCAAAATATGAATTATCGGCCAACCTAATGATTTAATAGGATACTCTCACGATGAAATGTAATCTTTTTTCTTATAGTCAAAATAAAAACATAGGAGCAAGTTACCATGCATGTCATTGTATGACGTACTCTTTTATATATATATATATATATATATATATATATTATATATATATTATATATATATATATATATATATATTATATATATATATATTAATGTAACAACAATATGTTTTCTAAAGTGACTTGACATACACAAAACTTGTTCATATTTATACAAACAATGTACTAAAAAATAATGTATGAATGATAACGGAATAAAGTAAAAGACCATAAAGTCTATGGTTATCCTCAAAACATTGAACTAGTAGCTTCGTACGGAGCACTCCACTGCAAAATGAATTAACTAGGATATAGTCCTAGATTACGAATCGACTGCACCCTTATAAGTACTAAGTGCACCATATATTAATCTACTCGTATTATCTATGTAATCCTATATAATGAGATGCATGCTGCTCTACTTCTGCTCATATGCTTCTCAATCTTGCAAATATCAAACATGAAAGAAGTAAAAAACAACCATTTCACCCTTGTTTTTCTCATAATCATTTGCAGTAGTATAACATCCCCTCCCCCATTTGTAGAATCCTGCAATCCCATTGATGAAGAAGCGTTGCTCGAATTCAAGCGAGGGATCGATTACGACGTATACTCAATGTCATCATGGGTTCCAAAAACCAATTGTTGTGCAACCTGGTACGGTGTGGAATGCGACGCTAGCAACGGAAGGGTGGTCGAATTAGCCCCGTTTCGTCCTAGTAACCCTATGGATTTCGACATAAGTGTCTTCGTAAACGGTACACTCTCCCCTTTCCTTGGTAACCTTACCTATCTTCGAGTCCTTGATCTRTACCATTTTCAAGAGTACTACATTASCAACCCGGATGGGTTCYGTGGTCCGATCCCACCACAACTCGGTAAATTGTCACGTTTGACGTACCTTAATCTTGGTGGTAACATTTTAACCGGTGTGATACCCACTTCATTTGCAAACCTTGCCAAGCTGCAATCTCTTATGCTTGGCTACAATAGGCTAATTGGCACCATACCCAACTCCGTTTTTCGATCAATGAAGTCACTCTCTACATTGAGCTTAGCCGGAAACAATCTCACCGGCTCCATTCCCGCTTCCATTACAAACCTAATCTCACTTCAAAACCTATATCTTGACCACAATTCCTTGAGTGGAGAAATTCCAACTAGCATTTGCAATCTAAYCAACCTTACTTATATCGATTTATCATACAACCAAATTCGAGGGAGGATACCGATCACAATTGGTCTACTGTCAAACTTGCAATTTTTAGTCCTCGAAGAAAACAAACTCACTGGTTCTATACCACATTCTATAAGTAAACTCTCCCAATTAAAGTCCATAAATCTTCACCAAAATCAACTCACTGGACCTATACCGAACTCTTTAGGTAAACTATCGCAATTACAAGTACTAAATTTTAAAAAAAATCGACTCACCGGACCGATCCCCTCTTCCATCGGAGGCCTTTTTTCTTTGATGTTTATAGATTTGAGTGACAACAGGTTAACCGGTGTTTTACCAAGTTCCATCGGCAATCTTACTCAAGCCGTGAGCATAGTCCTACAGAACAACATGATCACGGGAAAGCTACCCTCGACATTAGGAGGCCTTGCAACGTTAAACTCGATGTTATTTTCAAATAACAAGTTTGAAGGCCAAATACCTTCAAGCTTTGGCAATTTCAAGGAGCTCTATGTCTTGAATGTATCGAATAATCAACTCAACGGCACACTGCCTCCACAACTAGCTAATTCGAAGATATTCAACATTGATTTATCGAGAAATCAGCTCYCCGGGAGGCTACCTTCGTCGATTGGAAAGATGATACATCTAAGGCTCCTTAACATATCGAACAACAAATTTTATTCCACCATTCCAGTAGAGTTCAAGAATCTCTCCGAGCTCTACGACCTCGATATTAGCTCGAACAAATTCTCGGGGACCCTGGAATTACTATTTAGTAAGAAGGGATCATCATATAGTTCCCTCGACGTATCTTATAACAAGTTCACCGGTCCCATTGATGAAAAGATAGGCTTTKGAGCCGCAATGAAGTACATCTTCTACCTAACCTTGTCGAATAATCCGTTGGGAGGTTCCATACCGAAGTCKATCGGACATTTGGCCCAAGTACATGTGTTGAAGATGGCGAGTAATCGACTATCAGGGGAGTTGCCTCGAGAACTCGGGTACCTCCAACACTTGAATGAACATCATACTGTCGAAGAATAATTGAGCGGAAGTATTCCTGCAAATTGTCTTTAACTTGAAGATTTACACACAATTTGAACGTTCAAGGAAATCAAGCTAGCGGAACATTATTCGCCCCAGATCTTGGAATTTCATGTGCTATGCATTTTCACGGAAATCTACGGCCTTTGTGACCCTCCGCTCCTCCCTTGTAAGCCAAATGTGATGATAAACTTGTAGAAGTTTCAATATACTGTTCCATCTAGCTTATTACTAATAGTGATTATAAAAGCTAGAGTAAACGTATGTTCAATGTTCAACATTAATTGAATTATTTGACTGAAATCTATAAATATATATATTTCCTACTATAAGCAGTTATGCCCAACACATCATGAAAATTTCTAATTTTTAGTGTCTCGTTAATAATGTCTGTGCTTTGATTTGATATGTACAATAATCTCAAATTTTTGTTAGCTACATCTAGAGTTTTAAGTCATAATACTAGAATTCAACACTAATTCATTGTGAAAATACTTCGTAATAGTTAAATTCGAGAAAACAAAGCGTGTTTAGAGGAAAATAAAATGGATGAGAGTGTGATGGAATGATAAAAGGTGGTGTGAGAGAGAAAAGAGAAGACTATATCACTCATATTGGAAGAGATCGAGTCAACCTCCTTCTCCTTAGGATAATAGTTACTCCGCGCCTCTATTGGGGATTGAATATATGTGTTATTACCCTACTTCTCTTTTTTTCTTTTTTTTTGTTAACCTTTTTTAGTCACGAAAATGTAGAATATAAAAATCAATCATTAGCCTATAACAGATGAGAACGATATACTTGCATGTAGGGGTGTCATTTCGCTTAAACCGTACAATTTTGAATATAATCCAACAAGGTTTAGTTCTCATTTCAGATCACTTCAAGTTTCAACGGGTTATTTTGTTTGAGCAATCCATTTCAGTTCAATTCAAGTCAATTTCGATGTCAGACCAAACTGTTTACTTATTTTTTCGAGATAGTTCAGTTCGATCTTATGACGTTAGCAGGCGGGTCCGAAATCAACTCGGTCCAAAAGTTGTTTCGGATGGATTGGTTATTAACATGAACTATGAATAGTTTGTAATCGTTATTTTCGGACTTATATTTTTTTATATTATCATTTTCCTATGTTTATTCATGTTTCCGAATGCTTTCAATTGTTATCTAATTATATTGTTGATGCATTTGTGACTTCATGTTAGGTTTTTCAATTTTCTCAATTTACATGTGTTGCTAGGTGTTTTAAAGTTACATTGTTTCGAAACTATATACGGAGTACATTACTTAAGATTAGACAAAATTGCAAGTTATTAAAAAATTAGATAATATGGTTCAAATAGTTTAAGTTTATTTCAGTTTGGGTTGATATAAGTTTGGATCTGTTTAATTATGTTTACCGTGATGATATAATTCGGTTCAGTTCAGGTTTGATCATAGTATTAACAGTTATGTTACTATTAACTTCAATTCTAGCTAATTTCGGTTCAGTTAGTTTTAGTTAAATTTAGGTTGGTATTTTTTCAGGTTAAAAACAATTAAGGTCACTTTCAGTTCAAGTCAATTTCAGTTACGAGTCACTTTCAATTCGTATCAAATTGAAAATTGTCCATCAGTTAATCCCGCGAGTTGCAACCCAAACCGACACCCCTACTGGATGGTAAGTAACAACTTGTAACAGAAACTAACAAAGTTGCCGCGTCAACTGGAAGAAGTGAGACTGTGAGAGCATTATTGATGCCTGGTGCATAAGAAAGAGAGAGATGTGATGACTAATGCATGAACCAGATGATGAGCTAAAGGAATAACAGCTAGTCAACATCTACGCAGGGCAAGCAAGTCACATTGGTACTACCAGTACGTCTACGACTTTGCTTGTGTTTGACTATTATTTTTTAAAGTTCGTTTTAGGAGTAATTTTTAAAATATACGAGTAGTTTACAATTATCTTGAATGCATCGTTTGTATCTTGATCCATAAGTAGTAGTGTTTGCATCTAAATATGTAATTTTTTTGGCTCGAATGGTAATAGTAAGAACTACTCTGGGAGAGAAAATGATGACCTAAGTTCGATCCTTACTTCTAACGTATGTTGGGCTGCACTCGGCACTCCCCCTATTGTATGTTTAATGTCCGAGATAGAATATTGACTGTTATTAATTATGTACCTGTTCTCAAGAAAAATGAACCAAGAAATAATCGAGCCAAAATAAAAAAGGCCATCTATTCATGCTATATCGTATCACCAAGTTCATATTAGTAAATAGTAACCATTCACGATATCGGTTAAAATGTTAAATACACAGATGCATGACATGAAGTGTGTTTAATTTAATTAAAATCTACAATCCGGAAGAAGTAGATCACTAGATATGAATCATTATAAGTCAATAATTGAAGGGATAAGATTGAAGCTATTATTAAAAGTGTTTTTTATTTGGAATTATTATTATCACATTGTTACAAGCAAGCCGTTAGAAAAATCATCAATATATTAAGGCACATAATGTTTAAAACATTATTGCAACTTGCCTATTCAACGTGCCTTGTATCCCACTGTAAACTTTATAATTAGATATAAAGTCCAGTATATCCTTTTACGCAAATTGTATTATACAACTGGTTGTATCTAGCTAATATAATTGCACTCATTTTAATTTATTAGCAAAAATAATTTATTTTGCAATGTTTTACTAAATATAATTGTAAATAAAATGTGGTTGTACTTAACTATGCACAATCGATTGTACCATACACATACTCTACTCTTTATCTTAC
>SNQN01000056.1:120695-140382 GCA_008642245.1 Bassia scoparia | reverse complement strand
ACAAGAGCAATCCATTCAGTTCAATTCAATCAATTTCGATGTCAGACCAAACTGTTTACTTATTTTTCGAGAATAGTTCAGTTCGATCTTATGACGTTAGCAGGGGGTCGAAATCAACTCGGTCCCAAAAGTGTTTCGGATGGATTGGTTATTAACATGAACTATGAATAGTTTGTAATCGGATTATTTTCGGACATTATATTATTTATATATCATCATTTTCCTATGTTTATCATGTTTCCGAATGCTTTCAATTTTATCTAATTATATTGTTGATCGATTTGTGACTTCATGTTAGGTTTTCAATTTCTCAATTTACATGTGTTGCTAGGTGTTTTAAAGTTACATTGTTTCGAAACTATATACGGAGTACATTACTTAAGATTAGACAAAATTGCAAGTTATTAAAAAATTAGATAATATGGTTCAAATAGTTTAAGTTTATTTCAGTTTGGGTTGATAATAGTTTGGATCTGTTTATTATTTACCGATTGATAATAATTCGTTCATTCAGTTTGATCATAGTATTAACAGTTATGTTACATATTAACTTCAATTCTAGCTAATTCGGTTCAGTTAGTTTTAGTTAAATTTAGGTTGGTATTTTTTCAGGTTAAAAACAATTAAGGTTCACTTTCAGTTCAAGTCAATTTCAAGTTACGAGTCACTTTCAATTCGATTCAAATTGAAATTGTTTCATCAGTTAATCCCGCGAGTTGCAACCCAAACCGAACACCCTACTGGCATGGGTAAGTAACAACTTGTAACAGAACCTAACAAAGTTGCCGCGTCAACTGGAAGAAGTGAGACTGTGAGAGCATATTGATGCCTGGCTGCATAAGAAGAGAGAGATGTGATGACTAATGCATGAACCAGATGATGAGCTAAAGGAATAACAGCTATCAACTTCTACGCAGGGCAAGCAAGTCACATTGGTACTACCAGTACGTCTACGACTTTGCTTGTGTTTGACTATTATTTTTTAAAGTTCGTTTTAGGAGAATTTTTAAAATATACGAGTAGTTACAATTATCTTGAATGCATCGGTTGTATCTTGATCCATAAGTATTAGTGTTTGCATCTAAATATGTAATTTTTTGGCTCGAATTGTAATAGTAAGAACTACTCTGGGAGAAAATGATGACCTAAGTTCGATCCTTACTTCTAACGTATGTTGGGCTGCACTCGGCACTCCCCTATTGTATGTTTAATGTCCTGAGATAGAATATTGACTGTTATTAATTATGTACCTGTTCTCAAGAAAAATGAACCAAGAAATAATCGAGCCAAAATAAAAAAGGCCACGTATTCAGAACATTGTTACACCTACCCATCGGGTTGACAACCCACTACTAATAAAGCATTAAACTAATATTATTTTAAACAAGTGGGACTCTATTCTCAATGCCACTAACAACACTATATTAGTGGTGGGTAGTCAACCCGGTGGGTAGATTAAGTTTTTTTCACGTATTCATGCTATATCGTATCACCAAGTTCATATTAGTAAATAGTAACCATTCACGATATCGGTTAAAATGTTAAATACACAGATAGATGCATGACATGAAGTGTGTTTAATTTTATTAAAATCTACAATCCGGAAGAAGTAGATCATAGATATGAATCATTATAAGTCAAATAATTGAAGGGATAAGATTGAAGCTATTATTAAAAGTGTTTTTTATTTGGAATTATTATTATCACATTGTTACAAGCAAGCCGTTAGAAAAATCATCCATATATTAAGGCACATAATGTTTTAAAACATTATTGCAACTTGCCTATTCAACGTGCCTTGTATCCCACTGTAAACTTTATAATTAGATATAAAGTCCACTATATCCTTTATGCAAATTGTATTATACAATTGGTTGTTTCTAGCTAAATATAATTGCACTCATTTTTAATTTATTAGCAAAATAATTTATTTATTTGCAATGTTTTTCCTAAAATAATTGAAAATAAATGTGGTTGTACTTAACTATGCACAATTGATTGTACCATACACATACTCTACTCTTTATCTTACCATTAAATCATTAAATGCTATGAGCCTATGCATGACACGTACATATATATGATGCAGTGATCATCGTTTAGGCTTTTGGTCGATATCAATTATATAGTCCAGGCCAAAAGCTAATGATCGAATTGAGCGTCTCTGCGCGTTAAATAAGATAATTGTAAATAAATGTGGTTGTACTTGACTACTCCGTATGTACAATCGATGGTATCATGCACATACTTTATTCTTTATCTTACCATTAAATCATTAAATGCTATGAGTCTATGACACATACATAAGATGCAGTGATCATCGTTTTAGGGTTTGCGCGCATCCCTGCGCATTTAAACTTAAAGAGAGAATTAAAAGTGAAAATATTAATTAAATGAATATAAATAATTAATTAATCCGATTGACGATGATTTTTGACTTATTTTTCAAAATTTATACGAAGTAATCATTTTAGGAATGTTTATAATTTTTATCTAACGCCCCAAACTAAGCACCCGTTAGCAATATCGTCTGTATAATTATTGTTGACCCTAAATACTCAGTTATATATAATGATAGTACTACAGTACATATATTAGCAATCAGAGTACTAATTGTCAAAAAAAAAAAAAATCAGGCAAATAAGAGAGCTATTAGACTAAGTTTATTTTCTAAAATGACAACTCACCCTCAATCATGGAAACCTTGAAAACACCAGTACTAAAATCATTCATCCATCCCTCTTTTACTTATAATCTTTTCTAGTATAGTTTGTTTCTCCTCTGGTGAAATCATGCAATCCAATTGACGAAGAGGCGTTGCTTGTTAATTCAAGCGGTGGTTGGAGATAGGCAACCAACTAGACTCATGGGTTTCCCAAAGACCAACTGTTGCGCGTGGCACGCGCGTGGAGTGTGGTGCTACCAACGGACGTGTGGTCATTCCTAAAACCCCGTTCGTCGCCGACCAATTCCGCGCGTTTGCTCGATTTGGTCGTCCGCTAAATGGTACACTTTCTCCTTTTCCTTGGCAATCTAACCTATCTTCGAAGACTTAGTCTTTGGCGTTTTATTTAAGTGTCGATACTACCAAGATGGACTCACGGGGTCCCATCGACCAACCCGAATAGGTAATTGTTCACGTTTAACCTCTTGATATATAAGTTTTTAGCCGTCTAAATGGTTCCATAACCGCGTCAATTCTGTGTAACCTCGATAAGACTACAACCTTAGCCTCCCTACAAACCGGCTAACCTGACACCATACCCGAATCATTTTTACCAAAATGAACTCGCTCACAAGATTGAGTTTATCTAATATCGTTTCACCGGCTCAATTCCACCTTCAATTATAAATCTAATTTGCACTCCAATATTCTCAACCTTGATGACAATTCTTTCACCGGAGTAATTCAAACCGTATTGGCCAACTCAAAGAACCTCTTAGTCATGAATTTATCAAACAATAAAATCAAAGGAAAAATACCCATTTCAATTGGTAATCTCTCCAAATTAGAAATTCTAGATCTCAGCAATAATAGACTTATTGGACCAATCCCTCCTACTATAGGAGGCCTTGTTTCATTAACGAATATGGATATCAGTCATAATTCTTTAACGTGGTGTTACAGTCGTTACGTTTACCTTTCTACCCGCAATTTCTACCATTCAATTAGAGAATAATATGATTACAGGGAAGTTGCCCTCGATCACAGGCGGTCTTACAACATTATTCATATTGTCATTGTCTAATAACAAAATTGTAGGCCAAATCCCTTCAAGTTTTGGCAACTTTAYGAGTCTCTATATGTTAAATTTGTCAAATAATCAACTCAACGGTTCGTTACCACCTCAAATCGGTAATTCAGTTATAAATGACATCGATTTATCGAGAAATCAATTCACGGGGAGGTTGCCTTCATCAATAGGGAAGATGGTAAATTTACGGTTCCTTAACCTATCGAATAATGTATTTTATTCCACCATCCCATTAGAGTTCAAAAATCTTTCCGGGCTYCAAGAACTCGATATTCACTCGAACAAATTCTCCGGTACCTTGGATACTTTATTTCAGAAGGATGGATTGTTCTACACACTCGATGTATCCTACAACAAGTTCACRGGCCCGATCGATAAAGAGATAGGTTTAAGACCTACCATGTCGTCCATCGTTACGTTGATATTGTCGAATAATCCGTTGGGAGGATCCATACCTAAGTCGATAGGAGAGTTGTTCCAAGTAAATGTCTTGAAGATGACGAGTAATCGATTATCGGGTAAATTGCCGGAAGAYCTTGGGAACCTCAGAYSACTAATGATACTRGAGGTTTCGAAAAATAAATTYACGGGTGGTATTCCCGCAAAGGTGTTGAACTTGGASAGCTTGCAGGTGTTCGATGTATCAAGGAATAAACTRAGTGGTAAAATTCCTCCCCATGTTTTGGATATCCCCGCTTCATCGTTTTCGCGAAARGCAGGCCTTTGTGATGCTCCGCTTCCTCCTTGTAAACGTCAGTGAWGATGAATATGTTTAATGTTAACTTACACAGAGTTTCCATTATTTATGTAATTGAGTAATTTAGTACATACAGTTTTGGAACTTGTAAGCATTTTAGTTTGTTTTACTTTCTATTAATTGTACTCCCTCCGTAACATAAACTTGCAACGTGGGACATTTTTCCTCTCTACTTTATGTCCCATGTTGCAAGTTTATGTTACGGAGGGAGTATCTATCATTGGGATTTTGTACCAGATATTACTACTAGCTTGAATAATGCAAGTGAAATGTTATACAGAAGCGATAAAATGCAAAGATAAACAAGAACAAGACACACAGATTTACGTGGTTCACGACAATGCGTCGGTTACGTCCAGACAGAGAGAGAGAGATAGTATTATTGATTTGAGAAAAGATTACAGAGTACAGATTCAGAATAATAGTGCTAGGTAAACAACAAGGAGTATATATAGAACTCCTAGAACAGAAACAGAAGAGCATGAAAAAAGCTCAAGAACAGAAAACCATAACCCAACAGACATACACCGTAATAAAGTACGGCATACAACAGATTCAAGGCAACAACTAACATGAAAGATATGAAACATCTTTCAGTGTAAACCGTATTTTTTATTGTATACAAATCCAACAAAAAAGAAGAAGATGATGAATAATGAACCGAGTCATTTTATATTTTTTTTTCTGGAAATATCTATAACAGTTTGATTAAAATATGGAGAGATGGTATCTAAGAGATTGAATCTTGTCTTATATTATAGTTATATTACAATCCATACATATCAAGTCTCGAAGCCTTTATGCATGAAATACTTTATTCTTATTTTACTCCGCATGTAGCGTTAATCAATCTTACCCAATACTTAATAGAGTTAATAATGTATCACTTATTGCTAGTAAACTAAGGTCGTGTTCGGGGTAGCTTTTAAATCGTAGCAGTATTTAATGTTTCGCTTAGATTAAAACGTTACTTTGTTAATTTTATTGTGTTCAACAAGGTAGAGCTTTGAGTAGAAATTAAAGTTAAAAGTTACTTTTTCAAACTCTAAAAAAGAACATTTATATGAACGATAGGTCCAAGAGTTGCTCTGTCGACAGGAATGCTTAAAGGATCAGTCAGATGTTACCGATTGGTCGAAATCTGAATCGTAATCAAAATCGGAATCTAACTTTGACTCGGACATCTTTACCCTTAGCCATGAACATTTTCATATATAGGGTCCGGGTAGAGAGACCACCGGAGCTATCAACCACTACTCATCCATCTCTCCAACTTGGAGTCTGAGAATTCGATCATTTATGGATGATTTGATTTCACGCCCGCTGCTCTAACTAATTGTCCACCCTTTCCGCGATTTTATATGGTTAAATTAGTACTAATAATATTGATTAATTATATCAAGATCCAATTACTATTTAGCGTTGTTCTTGTCAGCTTATTTTTCAATAAGTTTTAGTAAAATAAGTCCAGTTCACTAAAAATAAGTTTAGTTCAGTAGTAATAAATTGAGTTCAGTAAAATAAGTTCAGCTCAAAATAAATAAGTATACTCCTTAAAAAATTTGTTAAGGTTTCAGTAAAATAAGTTAGTTTAATAAAATTAAATTTAGTGCAGAAAAAATAAGTTCAGTTCAATAGAAATAAGTTCAATTAAATTCAATTGACGAGAACAAGACGTTAGACAACAAGTTACATGATAATATGGGTCAATTCATTGAACTAAAAATCTATTCAATCCACTTTTTTTTTTTTTTTTGAGGGGATGTCCGATCACTTTATATGCCGCAATA
Source organism: Bassia scoparia (assembly GCA_008642245.1). Lineage (NCBI taxonomy): Eukaryota > Viridiplantae > Streptophyta > Magnoliopsida > Caryophyllales > Amaranthaceae > Bassia > Bassia scoparia. Next base: position 134,080 of record SNQN01000056.1, on the reverse strand, counting down.
TTTTGCATTCCCCCATCTACTATTTGCATGCATTTCAACATAAATCCATAGTTTTTTTGTCTACTACGAAGAAGAGTTCCACTACTTTGGTTCACGCATGAGAACTCAATGAACAACATTTCTCCCAACTAGAATTTTTTCTATTCCATTAATAACGCTTGATCCTGAGAAAATAAACCTTAGTTATCGCTAAAAAATTTGAGACACTCAACCATTTGAACCAACTCTGGATCCATTTAGTAAACGTAACTCCAAGCAAAACCTAGCGATATATTAATACTTCAACTTATATTATTTGACTAAAATCTCATCATGACAATTTATGTGTATAATATACTCACCTCAAGAAAAATCATTCACAAACACGTGATTTTTGCATCAAGATCGTGCTGTCTGCTAGAAATCATGGAAAGATTAGTACCTAAGAAGTCAACGATTTAATAATGCATGATATACTACTTGCATAGTTGCATGCCAAAAAAAATAAAAAAAAATGATATAATACATACGTAGTTACGTACATATTGATATTATTACAATATACTACGTCTACTATGTGTATATAAAACTACATACTTGTAAGCGTCAGTAGTTTTGTGAAAACATGACGAAAAATATTAAAAAATAATGAGGTTACACTCACATTGTTAGTTTTTGTTATCTTGGCAAATTGTATCATATTGTGTCCTCTTCGGGTGGAATCTTGCAACGCCGTCGACGAAGAGGCGTTGCTTGATTTCAAGCGAAGGATAGAGGTTGACGGGAGAGGCGAGCTGAGCTCATGGATCCCTAAGACCGACTGTTGCGCAACCTGGTACGGTGTGCAATGTGATCCCGCCAACAACAGGGTATTCGAGTCGCCCCGTTCTACCTGAAGACCTATCAATATCGACATGCCCGTCTTTATTAACGTAACTCTCCCCGTTTCTTGGCAACCTTACCTATCTAAAGGAACTCGATCTATTTTCCTATTTCAATTATTATAGGCAATTAGCGAGCCCCAATCGAGGTTTGAGTGGTCCTATTCCGCCTCAACTAGGCCAGTTACACATTGACATATCTTTTCTAAGTCGTAATAGATTTAATGGTTCCATACCTGCTCATTTGTAAACCTTCGTAGATTAGAACATCTCTACCTTGATAGTAATAGCTATCTGGGCCATACCTAACCACATATTTCGATCAATGAAATCCTCTCATCACTGATTTTATCTCAAAACAATTTCTCTAGTTCATACCGTCCTCGATTGGAATCTAGTTTCACTAAAGTATCTCTATCTACAAACAATTCTCTCTCCGGTAGTATCCCTATTAGCATCGGAAAACTAAAAAACCTCACAAATATAGATTTGTCGTATAATTGTGTTACGGGATGTATTCCTTCTTCATTGGAGCCTCGTTTCTTTAGAGTCTCTAATATTAAGTCATAAATATTAACATGTTTTACCAAATTCCATCGGTAATCTCACAAAATATTAGAAGAATTGTCTTAGAGAACAATATAGTATCAGGTAAATTGCCCTCCACTCTAGGATATCTAAAATCGTTGCGAGAAATATTTTATCAAACAACCAATTTGGTAGAGCCAAATACCTTCAAGTTTTGGAAATTTTGTGGATAATCAATTTATTGAACTGTCTAACAATAAGCTTGTTGGTCCTCTCCCTCTTCAACTTGCTAAAGTAAAGATAGCAAAACTTGATATGTCGAATAATCCACTAGGGCAGTTAATGACATTACCAAATAGAATGTTCGAGTTAAATGTCTATAATCTATCATTAGCTAACACTCGAATTGAAGGAAAGTTTCCACAGTGGTTATCTAAGTCATTATCAATAGGTCACCTCGATTTATCATGCAATCAATTGACGGGAAAATTGCCTTCATGGATAGGAAATTTGTCGAATTTAAATTCGTTAAATATATCGAATAATAGATTTTACTCAACCATTCCGGCTGAATTCAAGAACCATTCTCGACTTTCTAACCTCGATATTCATTCAAACAAATTCAGTGGTACGTTGGAATATATTTTCGACAAAAAAGGACAGGTATATGACTTCATTGATGTATCGAGAAATAAGTTTGGCGGTACAATTGACGAAAACATTGGTATGAAGTCCTCAATGAAGAARATCAATACGTTGATCTTGTCGAATAATCCGTTGTCGGGAACAATACCTAAGTCAATTGGTCGARTGTCGAAATTAGAAGTATTGAAGATGGTAAGTAACCGACTATCAGGCAAATTACTKGAAGAACTTGGGAGCCTTGACAAACTAACGATATTTTTGGTATCGAAGAATAAATTGACAGGAAGTATCCCGACGAAATTGATTAACTTGAAGAACATGCAAGAGTTTGATGTCTCTAGAAATCAACTTAGTGGAAAAATTCCATCACACAACTCAAGCATTCCTGCTTCGTATTTGAATAAATCTTGGTCTTGTGACACTCCTACCTCCTTGCAAGGCATTGTGATATACTGTATATGTACTCAAATTAATTGAAAATTCGAAGTTAATATTTTAATAATTCGCGAACTATAAATTGCAATGATAATTGAGAAACAATAAATGAATGTTTCAAGAATGGTTTTTGGGGAGCTCATTATTTGTAATCGATATATTCTCATTTCTTGCACTTGTAAATAACAACAACAATAAAGTTGTTGAAGTGATTACTCTTATGAAAACATGAATATGAACAAGAAGCTATTTCGAACCAACAAAAGGAGATTATCTTAATAACAAACGTATTCTCAAACCCTTATATTCAAGATGATCCCAACCTATGTAAAAAACGCCTTTGATCGTCATTGAGACTTGAGATGAGGTGAGATCGATAATGAGTTGAAACAATTGCTTGTACAATTTTGAAGCATGGATGTTCCTTTTTAGAGGAGTTTAATGTCACTCTTCAATTTCATCTCTTTTCTCACTCAACTCGGCTGATGTATAAAATTTGTGAAAAAATGATAATACTTTATCTTAGATAATAAAACAAATATTATTTGGGTCCTGCCTCTTCTTTACTCTCATTTTCAAAAAAAAAAAACTATGCATATTTGGTTTATCCTATCTTCACAACATTTATCATATCCAAACGTTGAAAAGTGAGAAAAGAAAGTGAAATTGAAGAGTGAGATTAGCATTCCTCTCTTGGAGTATTTATTTGTACTCATTTTGATTAATGAACGTGAAAAGATGTTATGGTACTCTCCATTAAATACTTGACATTTTTCACTTTTACTAATAAAATAAAAGTAACATTGTTGTCATATATACTAAGAAAAATTTAATCGGATCTAAATTGAACTGATTTGAATTGAATTAAACTAAACTGAAATGAATATTTTATAAGAAAGAAAATTAGATTAGTAACTGAATTGAAATATCTTGAAATTAAATAAAAAAAATAGGATCTTACTCCGTATAAATCTACATGAGTTTCAACTCTATTTGCAGCATTATAAACTTTGGCAACCGGAGTATATGATACATATTATTCCTCGCAATAAACTCACACTCTTTAGTTTAGACTGTCAAATTTGCAACTATTTAACTCCAAGAAATAGACTCATTGGATCTATTCCTTCTACCATCGCGACCTTGTTCTTTAGTACTAGTATTTTTTGTGCACGCTATGCGTGCATGTCAACATAACGTATTTGTAAACATCAATTAGTATTTGTTCGTGTTACAAACATTAGTACTGAATTTTTTATTTGTTATTACGTCTTTAATCAATATTGTGTTTTTATTGTTGATAAACAAATTTTCAAATATATTATTAAAAGTGAGATGTATAGAAAAAGAGGAGACTTGTGCTTAAATAGTGGAAAAAAATTGTGTATAGTTTTGATAAAGTAGAAAAGTTTGATTAACATAGTAGAGAGTACATACCAATGATAATCAACCTATAATTAAGTTAAAAAATATAAGTATTAGTAAAATTCATGTTAAATTTTTCTTTTTCTCTCTATTAATTAAGTTACATGTCCAACTAATTTTTACTCAATTTTTCATGCACAATCATTTCACATGTCTAGTAAAAACCATAGTTCAATTCATTGAACATTTAATTAAATTTCAAATTTATTCCATTTCAATATATGGCAGAATTAGAAAATTGCAATTAATATGGCAATGAACCTTTAATTTAATTTAATTTTAATTTTAATTTTAATTTTTATAAAAAAGGCATTTAATTTCATTAAGGGTGTAATATTATTTGAAGGGGGGACACTATCTTCCTCCCCCTTCAATTATATAATAAAGATTGATGCTATGCATATGAATGATAATAAGGGTGTGTTTGGTTTTTGGGAATAAGAAACGGAAAGGTAATAAAACACATGTTTTCCTTAGTTTTCATTGTTTTCGCTTCTTGACATCTCATTCCCCATTTTTCTTTTTGAAGTTCCCCAAAACAGAATGTTTTGTGATTTCCCAACCAATCCTTTTTTTTTGAGGACAATCAGGGTATTCCACCGCTGACAATAATGACTAATCCCCTCACCCTGGGTGCTCACTTAAGGGTAAAGGGCTGGCAAAAGATCTCTTTGCATTTTCAAGGGTCAGGATTCGAACCTCTGACCTCTTGGTTAAGAGACAAGGTGAGCAACCACCATGCCAAGAGCCTTTTACATTAACTAAATCAACTGAACTTAACTGAACTGAACTGAATTGTAAATTATATGAGAGAGTAAATTGGATTAAAAACTAAACTGAATGGAGTGAACTGAACTGAAATGAAATAAGCTCATGTAAACAGCCCCAGACCACTTGATTCCCCCAACCCTCCTTAGGATTACATTTCCTCCATTCCCTCTAAGCCACATATCAATTGACCATCCAGACCACACCACCACAAAACCACACCGACCACCACACACCACGATACCCTAACCCCCACCACGAAACCACCAACCCTACCACAAAATCACCACAAAGCACCTACCCCATCACACCAAACCGACAATACCATCTCGAAATCACCACAAAACTCCAAGCCCAACCACCACGACGTCGACGATTATTGACCTCACCATAAAACCGCAGCCCTTCCATTGCGAAACTAACCACGTTACCACCCTTATTACGAAATGCCACCACGAGACCCTCACCCTTACCCTCGAAAATACCCAATTCAGGAAGAGAGAGAATGAAGAGAGAGGATAGACATGATGGAGAGAAAGATGGACATTGGATGAAGTGGAAAATGATTTTGCCTAATTATTTTATGAATTAGCGAAGCCTTATATACAACTCTAATCTAGTTAAACTAGGAAGGTAAAATAATTACAAATCAAATAATATATTAAAAGAACTTATATTACAAAAATAGATATTGTATTTCTATTATTGTCTAACACCCCACAGTCGAAACAGGGATCCGGATTTGAGACTGGAGCGAAAATCGAGAAATAAGACCCGCGAGACTCTTCGTGAAGATGTCAGCAACTGATAACGGAAGGAAACGTGTAGACCCGAACTTCCCCTTCTGAACCCTTTCCGGACAAATGAATATCCATCTCAATATGCTTAGTGCGTTGATGATGAACAGGATTACCAGAGAGATAAATCGACTAACATTATCACAATATACTAGCGGTTTTAAAATAGGACAATGCAGCTCGAGAAGAAGGTTTGCGAACCAACAGATTCGAGGACAACATTCGCAAACACACATATACTCAGCCTCAGCACTAGATTAGACAACGTGGGTTGTCGTTTAGAAGACCAAGAGAGCAAATACCACCAAGAAACACACAATAACCCGACGTGGAAACGACGAGTATCAGGACACCCACCCCAATCAGCATCAGTGTACGAAACGAGAGAAGTAATGGTGACTATACAATTGCAAGCCAGACCCAGAAGTGCCTTGAGTATTCGAATGATACGCTTCAAGGCTTGCATATGAGGAACCATAGGTGCAGCATAAAGAGCAAACCTGTATGAACAGCATAAGAAATGTCTGGTCGCTAAAGGTCAAATACTGCAAGGCACCAATAAACGACGGTACAAAGTCGGTCAGCACAAGGAGTGCCAACAGCAGCACTCATTTTTTCTTTGGAATCAACGGGAGTAGCAGCAACTACAGTTTAGACATGCCCGCACAAAATGAGTCCTTGGCATAATTTCTTGACAAAAATAAACCCTCTTGTTGCGAGAAACGCAATGCCCAAAAAATAACTCAGTTCGCCCAAATCCTTCATAGCAAATTCCTGACTAAGACGGGAAATAATATGCTTGCGAAGAGAATCAGACGAAGCAGTGAGAACAATATCATCAAGCATAGAGAAGAATATAAGCAGTAGCTACCATGGTGATAGATGAACAGGAGGTGTCCAAAGTGCTGTAACGAACCCAATGACTGAACAAAATCACTGAACCGTTGATACCAAGCCCGGGAGCTTGCTGAGACCATACAAGGACTTGCGGAGAAGACACACATGATCAGGGCGTGAGCAGGATCCCGGAAACCCATAGTGATACATATACACTGTTTCAGACAAATTACCATGGAGAAACGCATTCTTGACATCAAGCTGATGGATTGACCACGATTTAACAGAGCAATGCTAAGAACCATACGAATATCACGCTTAAACAACAGACTAAATGTTCAATCACATCAATACCTCTCGCTGAGTTTTACATCACCAACCAAACGAGCTCTTATAACCTCTAAAAGTACCAATCAGATTTCATTTTATGTCGAAATACCCAAGCGAGCGAATAACATTGACATTATCCGGGCGAGGAACTACTCCCAAGTACCATTTTCAATTAAAGCATCATATCTTCTTGCATAGCAACTTCCAATTGGGTCACGGAGGCAGACGAATTTTTGGAATAAGGGCATAATGGACGTTAGAAGTTTGAGAATTAAAAGGTATTTTGGATTGGGCTTGAAAAATCCCGCATGCTGACAGTGTAGTCATGGGATGATGATGAGGTGAAGTGCTCGAAATTGGAAGAGAAGTGGGCTGCACACAGAAGAAGAGAGAGAAAACTAGCGGCCCAGAAGGGACAGGTGGCCCAACGGGACAGGAGACACGTTGTGGGCCAAAAATGGCCCAGTGTTCGCTGGTGGGCTAGCGGAAAACAAAAAAAGAAGAAGAGAGACTGGGCCCAGCTCCCACTGGAGGCCTAGTAGCAGGTGTGGGCTCGTGAGGTTGAAAGATTTAGCGGAATGGCATGCCTCAACCAAAGATTATCTAAAACCCTCAACATATATCAGAAAATCATAGTAGAGAATTGGCTCATGAAGTTTAAAATGGAAAAACCGATTCATCGAACCAAACATGCCATAGCATAATGATCCTACGACTTCGACATATGATAACACTTGTACCCCCGGTGATTGGATGGATAGCCAAAGAAAAACACAAAGATAGATCGTGATTGAAGCTTGTGGATTTTGGAAAGGGAAAAGAGGAAAGCACAAGCAACCAAAAACACGAAGATGAGAATAGTCGGGGAGTACGATTGATACTATTGAGCAGGAGAGGGCATAATTGAGCAATTTAGTAGGCATGATATTATAGTAGTAGCATTTCTTAAGCATGGTGCCAAAAGAAGGAGGAGGAAGAAGCATGGCAAAGAGTCCGAGCCATTATTTTTAGTTTTAATTTTGCGTTCGGATTCCTATTTTGAGATGTGTAAGGGCAAGAAAGCGAAAAGGCATCATATTTTTGACAAATTGAAGAAAAGGTTTATTGTCAAATTCCCGTCCATATATCACATTGAAAGCTTTGACCTCGCCGTCAAATAGTTAATTGTAAGTTCGAATTTTAAAAATAATTCAAAATACTTGAGACTTTGTCGAAATGGAAAGGTCCACAAAAAAATTCGAAAAAATTATCAGAAAAAGAACATATATTTATGACCAAGGGAACTCAAGATAGGAGAGTCCATAAACCACTGTGAATAATATCAAAAGGCATATAGTAGAGAATGGAATTGTAAAAATGAGTTTTTATTAATTTGCCAAAGGGACAAGAATGACAAACATTTGGTCGAACCTTATTACAATCAATCAAAATTACGACTACGCAATGAACTAAGAATTATTCCTGGATGACCCAACGAGAATGCCACACATCGGAAGATACTACTCTGTAAAAGCTGATGGAGATGGAGAACGAAAGCTTGAAGACACGGTGAAAAAGGATAGAGGTCCCACTGCTATTACACCTCACCGAGACGCTCCCGTCTGTAAATCTCTCACAGAAACCCAAAAGGATCAAATTCAATGGAAAATTATTATCCCTAGGTGAATTTTCTAACGGAAATTAGATTTTTAACAATTTGGAACATGGAGAACATTTTGAGTGAAGGGAAGCAATATCTAAAGAATGAGACCATAACCTGAATTGGAATTTTGCTACATTACCAACAATAACGATGTTTGAATATCATTACTCAAATTGAAATATGGCAGAGAGTACTTCGGAGTGCTCATATGAGACGTAGCTCCCGTGTCCATATAATAATTGGATCTTGCAAGAATCGTATACATAGCATGCTCAATGTTGTGGGCACATACCCAGAAGAAGTAGGTGCCAGTAGGAGCGGCATAATAGCGTGGACGAGAGCCAAGAATCCAGTAGCCGAAGAGGAGCGGAGCGAGCGCACAGGCCGTGATACTGCGAGTAAGGCAGGGTGCTGGGCCCAAGCAGGTGGAGCCCAGTAGGCCCACGGAGAGAAGGAGAGCGCGTACGCTGAGGTTACAGGCCCATAAGGACTGCTGATGCGCATACTTTCTGGGCAGGGGTGAAGTGGCTAACAGGCCACCTGCTGCTGGTGCAGGTCAGCGACCACCACCCGGCCCTTCCCTTTCCCCTTCATGTTGATCGCACCACCACGCACAGGCCGCCGGTCTCGAGGCAGGCTGGGCGGTGCAGGCATGGCAGCTGAGCAGCAGAGCTGGCAGGATAGGAGCAGCAGGCAGAATAAGGGACCTCTTCACGCAGTTCGCTGCCAATATAGAGGTGTTGCTCTTCTTCGCGTCCAACATAGAACGCAATTCATCGAAGGAAGGGAGCGCTTGAGATGACGAAGATACGGAACGACTTGTAGTCGTCGGAAAGCCCTTTCAACAATTGAAGCGCCATTCTATGATACCAACTCTATCACCACATTCTTTAAACAATCACAAGGACTTTAAACGCGAGCAATGGGTTTAACTCCGTCGAATTGTCAAGGCAGTATTGGTGAATGCGCCAGTCAATGCTCTGGCAATTGCTTCATTATATGAAGAATTCTCAACACGATTCCAAGCATCAAGAGCCGAATCGTCGGCTTCAAGTATGAATTAAGAAGGTCATACGAGATAGTCCATGATCCACTGACGAACGATGTCATCGAGGCCTGCCATAGAAGCTTGCTTAGAAGGATTCGATTATCGGGTCCGACGCAACAATGAGTTATTGATCAATTAACCATATATGCACGGCAATAAGTTGGAAGAGGTAGATCCAATTATGTACTCGAGCCATTTATAATAAGAACTGCAGAACGTGTTGCTTAATATTAGTGACTAGGGTAGCCGGATGAATCTTCTGAGTTTGTGTTTCAGCATTAATAGAGGCTTGAACGAAAAAGAACAAATAACAGAGAAGAAGAAGAAAGCGAGAAAGCGGAAACTAGGTCAGAAAAATAACCCTAGGCAACTGATACCATGAAAGAGAGATTTCACGTAATTATTTTATGATTAGCGAAGCCTTTATATACAACTCTAATTAGGTTAAACTAGGAAGGTAAATAATACAAATCAAATAATATTATTTACAAAGAAACTATATTTACAAAAATGATATTAGATATTCATATCTTATCTAACAGTGATGGAAGGTGGTGGAAGATGTAAGAGAGAAAAGGATGGTGCGTTGAAGAAGAAGAAAAAGAGGGAGGATTGGTGGAAGATGTAGGAGTGATAGGATGACCTTATCCAAAATTCACAAACAACAAAGGGATTTTGATATCTTTCCTTTCTTATCCCTTATTGTTTCCTTCATTCCTTGTTACTAAACCAAACAACCCTAAAATTACAGGAAAGATAACCTCTATAATTGGAGGTCATACAAATTAATCCAAAATTATTTCAAAATGATGATTTGTAGGCCAATACCTTCAAGTTTTGTCCATTTGAGGAGCTCGCTCATTTGGACATGCCTAAATAATCGATTACAACGGTTAGTTGCCTCTACTCTGAGTACCCCAACATGCTTGAAGGGCTTTGCTATCTAAGAATTATTTGTCGGAGAGTAGAGATAAGCCCACTTCAAACCTAAGTGAGGTCTCAATCCTAAACATAGCAAAAGTAGCCTACTCAATATTAAAACTAGAGCCAGTTAACTTTTATCTGAAGGAGGCAATCCATCTGTGGGTGTGTGGCTCTCCAACGTGGTCAATTCTCTTATCACGAAACTTGAATACCCCCAAGAAGGGTACTTTTTCGAGTCGTTGCATGTTCAACTTCTCTTCATCAGAGCAATGAATCTCAAGTTAGGACATTCGGTCGTAGAGATTAGCTCGGCAGGGCTATGTATATGTGGTTGCTATGGTCCAAGTGTTCCGGTCTGTGCAAAGCAGTTCCCTCATTCAGTTCCTTCAACCGCAAGGAGAACAAATTTAGTTCTATAGTGTTATCGTTCTTTTATTATGTTAGTTTTGTTGTTTGTTTTACTCTAGTGTTATTCTAGGAAGGAGTAGTGACTCGTTTATGTAGTTGTTTGTTTTACTTCTCCGTTCTTAAAAAAAACGCTTCAATTTCTAAAAACGGAAATTCATTAAAAAACGCGACACTTACTTTTTTCCTTTTTTGGGATGGGATCACAATTAAAAAACTTATTTTCTTCTTTATATGGGAACACAATTAAAATACCCATTTTTAACACCTACTTTATTAAATATTCATTAATACACCTACTTTATTCATTTTCTCTCTTTTGGTTCCCACCTACACATCACATCATACTGTCAAATTTTACCTCAAGAACGTGAAACCCAAAGTGATGCGGTTTTTTAGAAAGACGGAGTTATTATATTACTCCAATATTACCATGGGCACGTTTTTGTACCCATGATTATGTCAGAAACGATATTAACTTGTTTTCTAGGTTTACCCTTCTGCAAAAAAAAACTAAACTTCATATGAGACTAACTCTCACCGATTATTTTGCGAATTTGAACAAAGTTTCGCTATTTACAATTGAAGTTTGAAAAACATATGCCACCATTTGCGCTTATACTCTTTCCGGCGAAACCACCATTGTAGTCATCCCTTTTTCGAAATTAATGCTGTAATTCTCAATCACTCTCTTTTCAATTTATGCCTCACATTCGAATTTTAATATCTGCATTTAGTTTTCAATTTATTTCTTGTTGAAATTGAATTGGAAGTAATAATCAATATTGTTAGTTTATTACTCATCAACCCACTATTCACAATGTTAACCTCAGCACAAAATTCGACTAAATCATGAAGCAAGAAGTGAGGAATGAAAATAAAAGATTGAATTCATGCGTTTGGTTATAATCACGAGCATGATTTTGGGCTTTTTAGTGTGCGAGAGAGGAATGAGGTGTGGGAATTCTGGAAATTGGTGTACTTTTGGGGTAAATTCATGCGTTTCAGTTATGCTTTGTTGACACTTTAGTTTGAATGAGAATAATATGATGATTGATGGAAGGAAGCGAAATGGACGCAAGAACAAGACGAGGTGATGACTGATGACAGTGATGAGGACTGAGGAGAGGCATGTAAGATGGAATTGTTGTACTGTCTTTTGCAAACCAAAATAATCTAGAATAGAAAATTGCGGAAAATCAATTTTCCATATTAAAAAAATCCTAATTGAGGGTTGCTTGATTTATGGGGATTAGCCTAAACTTAATGAACTTGTTGTGTTTTGCTACAAACATGGTCAACTTGGACTTCTTGAAATTMTTCTCAACATATGTAAAAATCATTTCTGATGGACAATAAATTCGAACTGGAAGTTTATTTTTTTTGTTTGGTATGGATTTTTGGAATAAAATGGGGATTTGTGGTTGTGGTGTTGATGGCCATGATGGGATGATGAAGATAAATTCCTCCATGCCAAACATGGGAATTTTGCTCATATGAGAATAGAACTCTCAWTCCCACCTACCTAACACTCCCTAAGTTTTAACCTTTGTTATGAGTATAGTGCTAGCAAGAGATTAAGTACGGAGTACTTTGAATTACCTATATGCAAAGTGGCTATTGAAACTTGGTTACTTAAAAAAAAACCATTTTTGTGGAATTCAATCAATCAAAGACTAAGTTCCATAAGTGGAATCAGCTAAAAGTGATCTTTCCGTGTAGTCAGAAAGTTAAAAAAAATTGGATAGTTGCTGCCTCAGTCAATCAAAAAACCTATATGCAAAGTGGCTATTTAAACTTGGTTACTTAAAAAAAACCATTTTTGTGGAATTCAATCAATCAAAGACTAAGTTCCATAAGTGGAGTCAGCTAAAAGTGATCTTTCCGTGTAGTCAGAAAGTTAAAAAAAAATGGATAGTTGCTGCCTCAGTACATATCAGAAAGAAAGTTTTATTTTCCCCTGATATTCTATAAATTGCTTATATATAAACCCAGGCCAGATTAAGTAATTGAATMACTTTGGTCCATTCTTATGCATTGAACACATTTTGTCTACGTTTTGCTTCTTATTTCTAATCATTCACAAACTTGACACATTGCTTGCTGGGTTTACTGGCTTTGACTTAGGAAGGATGAAATTCTGCAAAGTGTACGAAAAATTTATGAAACAACTGGGGAAGGTTCGTCCTGCAATTGAATACAGAAGGCTAAAGAAAAATATCAGCAAGTGCAGGACTCATATTCAGTCTCAAACTGATGTTGTTAGCCATCTAGATTGTCCGGGTGAGTAAATTTTGAAAAATTAGGATAAGATGTGCATGCTATAAGATTAATTAGCTTTTTAAGCTCCTATACTCGCTCATAAAATTCATTTAATACCTTCTTAAGTGTAACTCCTTTATGTGAAGGTCACCCTTTAAAAAAACTTAAATCTGTCTTGTACAAAATAGTCGCTGTGTCTCAGCATATACCTCTCTWATCATGAAAGCTCTGTACAATTTTGACTATCATGAAAATACTGTCAAAATATAATGATATTGCTTCCCRCCTCCTCCCCTAAAGAACCTTCAACATGTTTCTTCTATTTCATTTTTTATTTTCGGATTTATAGGAGATTAGGAGCCATAGTGTGATGATATTTTTTTTGAAAGAAAAAGTGAGTTGCTTTATTTATTMATTGATTATATGCTTTATGAAATAAATAAAAGCAACTCACTTTTTTCACTTTTTCTTTCAAATAA
>SNQN01000056.1:76138-105602 GCA_008642245.1 Bassia scoparia | reverse complement strand
AAAAAGAGAGAGATACAATCAAGTCATTAAGACATAAAAAAATTGGGCGCGACACTATTCGTTTACCTACCCCTTTCCCTTATGATAGAATCGAGGGATTAGTTAGGATTCAAAAAATTGTTAATGACAGTGATTTATTTTTTAATAAACCGCACAAATACACAGTGTTGGAGCTTGACCATTAGAGGAGCTGGAGAACTTAGTAATAGGAATTTAGATCCATAACAATTAAATTGCATTTGTGATAGGACTTGGTAACAAACACAGTGGTATTTGGAGAACGTGAGAAAAGTTTTAATAATGTGTACTCCAGATTAAAATCATAACCCCTCGTTTCCTACGATTCATGCCAGAAGAAAATTTGGCACTAAGTAAGAGATGCATTTAGTCCAAAGTAAGTGTCTTGTAAAATCGTCTTAACGAGTCTGTTATAAAAATCTAATTTTATATATTTCATCATACATTATAACATGCAATTAAAGATATTTGACAAATAAATTTATATCATTTGACAATAGTGTATAGCCGTAGAGAAGCGAACTGAACTTTAGTACGGAACAGATGCAGCAGTCAAAAAGGACTACCTTCATTTTACAATGTTTGTATGTCTCGTTTATTCTTAGCTATCGTTTTTCGTTCGTAAAATTGTAATCTTGTTATACAATAACTATGTAAGGTCCTATGAAAGCATGCGAAATGTTGGAAAAAATAATGATAAACCAACAAAGGATGAAATAAGTGTGCACTGAGAGAAAAATAAATACTTCGTCAAAGATTATTCGAGGAATTTAGGAAAACCGTGATAAAAAAAATGTATGTGAGTAAGGAAAGAAAAGGAAACAAAGAGTACAGAGCAGATATATGGTAAGTATAGCTGGTTAATCTAATGAGGATATGAGATAGGAGATGGCAGTCTTTAAACATCATTATCGTTATTTCATTTTTGTAACGGCCGGTTGGACTGGGGTGTGTTGTTTGGTTGGCATTGCACGTGCGGTGGAAAATAACTAACTCACGCATATGGATATTTTAAGCGAGGAGCAATATAGAGAGAAATAGAAAAGAATACAACTAGAAAATAAAAAATAATATATAGTTGCAAAAAAAAATTTTCTCCACACTGGGTAGGCAGTTCCATTAATCACAGAAGTTGCAGTCTGCTGTTGCTCACTACAGCACCATCGAGAAGGCTTTTGGATGGATTTGAACAAAATAGGGTAAGGGGGAGGGAGAATGAGATGAGGTGAGGTCCTGCCGGAAACTCGCCATGTGTTGAAGGAAGAGTAATTGTTTTCAGCAATTAAGTCCCTCGTTGGCTCGGTTAATTCATTCCTTGTTTGTCATTGCAAGATGAAAGGATACTTACCCTTTCACATTTTTTCTTTCTCCATTTCCTTCGATCCAACATAGGGTTAATGTCCTGTGTACTACGTGGTGCATGTATGCAACCAAGCCCCAAATCACTGTACATTGGAGGGGCACGGAATTCGGGAGTGAACATAAGCATTAACATAGAGGAAAGACAAGAGAGTAAATATGGGATAGGGGGCAACTGGATTAGGGGTAATTAGAATGCAAAGAAAATGTCACTAGCACTCAGAAAAAAAAAAAAATCCAATAAATAAATTATGCTATGCTGTTCTTTGCTGCATCCTAATAAAGATGAATTGAGTAGCCCCAATGTAGATGATACTTACCGACAGCTTTAATGCTATAATAGACTGTTTGAGCACACAGAACGAAGAGACAACTCTTTATTGGCACACTGTGATAATGGAGACAGACTATGGCACAAGGAAGAAAAAGATAGTGAGTTTCCCATCAGTAATTAGATGGGTAAAAATTGTGTCACCCAACCGAATTCTGCGATCTAAAGAAGCAAGCACAACCAAAATAGGAAGATTAAATCTGAACCTTGAGTTGAATGCCACCCATTCTGAAGTTTTCATCCATCTAAAGCTGGACATGTGAGGAATCGACTGACTGATACACATCTACGCATGATCATCTAAAGTTCGCATATTGCAAATGAGTCTAACAATGTTCAGTTGTGGCAACTTGTTTATTGAGTCATCCATTATATTCTATATGTCCACTCACAAAGATTACCACATCAGCATGCTACACATATTGAATTTAAATCTTTCTGGGATGCAAGCAACGTTCAAAAAATTTGATTACCTTGTGAGGTGTAGAACATCAGGTTATGTCCTGTAATGATCCACGTTGAAGTGAGATTCGAAGTTGAAGGAAGAACATTTTTTACACCTTCTTCTTTTGGAGTTGCAATGAAAGATTTCTACAGATGGTATGGAATGACCTTATCAGCTTGCTTGTAACAGAATAAAGCTGAGGACAGGTGTGGCTACTTATCTGAAAGAGAGAGGCAATGATGCTTCGATCAATCTCCTATGAAGGTTAAAAAATATATTTCTCATCTAATTTACTTAAGTCCTGACTGTAAGGAGTACTACTGAGTACAATATGGAGAATACTCACCGCGTTCAGGATCAGGTAACCTTGAAAAGGAAGGAAAACATTCTTCTCCACAACATGCAAAGTATTATAGGCTCATGGATAAGAGGGTGGCTTCATTTTGCAAATTCTGACTTGTCTCCCATCAGTAGTTGGTTTTATGTCCTCAGATGGAGGTATCACGAGGTGTTCGGCGTTTCTTCAGCAAGCGCAGCAAAACAGCCGCCCAAACCTGTATTATTGACGAAACATCGTGAGAGTTCAACATACCACCTTCAAGATAAAGATCCTTCTAGGGAATACATTCTTTGGAACAAGATAATAGCTATAACTCAATGAATTGAACCATACAGGCATGCTAATGGTCAGCAAACTTTCTGGGTTTCAGAAAAATCATTGAGATAAATCACAATTTTAATCTACTACAGGAGAGAATTCTCCTAAGCTACATAAGTCATGAGTATCTCCTCGGAGTAACCATTTCTTTCTTAAACTCCATTAGAGGTGTAGTGTATCCTTCCTGACAGGATTTCTATAATGACATGATGATGGTCTCTAAAAGAATATGAATAATCTCTTGAGAAGACTAGAGTATAAGGGAAAACAGTATCCAGACTCTCCACTACCAAATATTCAAAAATAGTTGTTCAAAACTACATAATATCCACAAACCTCATGAATAATAACAAGTGTTTAATTCGTATGTAATCGCACTATACATGGTACATCTATTGAGCTTATACCCTTTCGTACTCAAATAATGTGGTGTACTGGATGCCAAATTAAATATTATAAAGTTATTATAGAAATGAAATTAGAAAAATGGGGCACTAATCTGGCCAAAGAGGCCAAAATTGTATCTCCTATAATACAAACAAGAGGAAGTAAAATAACACTCACTATCTATGATAAAAATAATCTCGAGTGGTGTTGTGGTGAACCTCAACCCCCTCGGGAATTTAATCACAAACACTATAAAAAAAAAATTTCTCCACACTAATGAATGAAGTCAGATAGTGCATCACATGATAGTACGAAGGCAGCCAAGGGAACCTTTTTTCCATGCATGTACTGATGTACCTATACACTATTAATGTCTACAAATTGTCAACTAAGAGGAAAGCCAGAACTAATCAGCAATATATTGAAGAACATTTCCTCATTTTTAAAGATAATAATGCTAAGAATAAACCATGATTGACTTCAGAAGTTAGGGCATTAAACAGGAAACACGAACGAGCCAATGAACAACTGCCAAATTTAGACGCACGAAATTGAAAATGACAACACAATACCTTGGGATTTAATTCAGGGTCTGCTCCAAATCAAACATACACCCTTTTATTTTGTAGGAGATCGGGCCGATCCTGCAGTTGAGCAAGAATAGGCACTTTCTCAATCTGCCGGGTACAACGGGAAATTCCAAAAACATACACACAACTTAAAACCATTACAGCTAATACTTAAACACTCTTGTTAATGTAAGTACCCTTTATATCTTTAATTCTCATACAATGATCAAATGCACTAATCATTTAGGCACTGAATTATAAAAATTCACAACTGCAATTCAATAAGTAATTAGCACAGCAAATCATTCAACTCTTTTCCTACTACACAAGATATGATCTTCAACCTATATTATTCTCTCTAACTCAATGATACAGACATTACTTCGATATGCATTGAAATATTGGCATTTTAATACCACCATAATTAGACAAACAACAGTAGCACACATTCATATTACTTGGCAAATAACAAAGGAGCAAAATGGTGAATTTAGAAGTGGAATCAACCTACACAAGCCAACCGTCTTGCTGCAAGTATGAAAGATCAAACACCGGTCTCGGGCACCCGGTTTCGACAACCACGAAACGAGCTCATCCGCAAGCTCTCGAATCCGACTTCTCAACCTTTCTCCCAAATCAAACAAGAACATCTCTCACTGGTACATACAAATGTTATTGCATCAATTCCTCTGGAAGTGTACAATTCCGCGTAACGCCTCAACGGCTTCGGAGTAGCTCCCAACCACCTAAGACCACCGCAACAACCTGCATTCGCCGCCATGGAAGGCGAAACAGGCGCCGGCGTTGTAGCTTGTGCCATTGGTAGAATCCGCCATTGGCTATGGGTGATTGAGGTTGCTGTTGAATTGGGACTGAGAATTGGAGGATGATAAGGAGAGGAAAAATCCTGATTTGGGTGAATTGGGAATGAAAGGAGGGGAGGTGAATTTTGTGAGGGGTTTAGAGAGAGAGATTTGTGAATTGGGATTTGAGTGAAATAAGAGTGAGATTTGCAAAGAATATTGGGAGAGAATGATGATTGAGATGAAGGTTGAGATTGCGAGGGTTTAGAACTCGAATGGAAGTTCCATTGATTTCTGCATTACTACAGAGTAACAATTAGCAGATAGGATTAACAGGAAATCTGGAACACCAACTAAAGAGTGAAGTACTGTTGAAAGAAAGGAATATAATGAACAAATGTGAACAGCTGGCATAGTTGAATTGTCGTAGCAAAATATTTACTGACTCTATTGTCGCTTCAAAATCGACGAAAGCACGCTTTTGAAGAAATTAAATAAGGCTTTTGAAAATTCGAAAAACTATCTTCTGAAGACTTTAAAAAGCGTTCATTAAGAATAAGACGCATATAAAGCTCGGAAAATAATACATGACGGCATATAAAAACATTGGCACTACTATTATGCAACTGGACGCCTCACGAAAATTCATATGAGCACTATCAAAAAAGTCGAAATTTATTTATGACGCATACTAAAGCGCTGAATATTTAGTGATAGCTTAAAAGGCGTCGCAAGACTATTTTAATTAGCGCTTACCAGCGTCATATAAATATTACGGGACGCATCAAAGTGTGCAAGAAAATACCCGCGTTGGAAAAAAAATTGGCGAACGCTTACAGATCCGTGACATTGATATACTGGACGCATTCAAAAAGAGTCGGAAATATATACGAACGCTATTATAAGTTAGCCGCTCGTAAAAGTATTTCGTGACGCTTTTCATAGCGTCGTGAACAATATTTAGTGTCCCTTTGCGTAGCGTCGAAAAATATTTAGTGTCGCTTCTGCGTAGCGTCAAATACTTTAGTGTCGCTTTGCGTGCGTCGGAAAATATTTAGGTGTCCGCTTAGCTATAGCGTCGGAAAAATGTTAGAGACGCCTTTGCAAAGCGCTGCAAGAATTTAATGACCTTTGGAACAGCCTAACGTCGGAAAATTAGTATTGACAGACATCCTTAAAATAGTCGCCAACATATTGTAGGGACGCTTTGGAATGCGCCCAGCTAAGATTTTAAGTGACCGCTTTTTATAACTCGAAAATATTTAACACGCCTTTGTAAGCGTCGAGAAAATATAGTGACACTCTGATAAGCGTCGGCAAAAATTGCATTGACCTCAAATAATGCGTCCGCAATATTAATAGAGACTTATATGCAGCGTCATAAATATGTTCCGAACGATTTGGAAAAGCGTCGCAAGAGATTTATTACGCTCTTGAATGGGCGTTGCAAGAGACTTCTGGTGCTTCGGAAATATTTAGTGGACCGCTTCTATTTAACGCAAATATAATATGGTCGACTGCGTTTAATAGCGGTTTTGATGCTTGGTATTAGGTCGGAAAATATTTAGTTGACGCTCATAAAAGTGACGCAATATAATTATTGACGCTTAAAACGGTGTCACAAATATAGCATAGGGACGCATTATAAGAGCGTACGCAACAGTTTTAGTGATGTTCTTACAGGGTTTGCAAAAATATTTTTAGCGACTCTCAAAGCGTCGAAGATATTTACTGACGCTTATAAAAGCGTCTCGGCAATATTTGACATAACAAATTATTGTTCCCACATCCCACATCCACTTTTATTTAAAATATTTTTATTTATGTAAACACACTCATGCGTATCCCACTCCACATCACCTCCATTTTTCCATATTGCTTATTTTATATGGGTTTTAATTGTTCAATCTAAAAGATATGTCTTTGAGTGTTAGTTTATAATTACATATTTAATTTTTGTTAAATTTCTTTGAGGTTATTGATTATGTCCAATCCTTGTTTATGAAAATATTTATATTTTTTAAATCAATTACTTTATACTTAGTTGTTTTTATTTTAGTTATAGTGTTGAGGTTTTTTTAAAAAAAAACCTCTTTGGTACAATTATTGTTGCTTTGACATGTTTTAATTACTAAATGTTTTCTTTAGTTTACAGTTTTTTAAATAAATTGTGGGTAGTAAGAGTTTTGGAGGAAAAGTTTACAAAGTGAAGGGAAAATGGAGAGAAGCCAAATATTGTGAGATGGGGTTGGTTATTAATAGTTGTGATGTTCTTTAAATAACCCCACATTGGTAATTTTAATTTTATATCAACTTTCAATTTCTTAATCTCTGTGTTTTCTCATTTTCCTTATAACGGAGTAACTTTCGAGTATAGAATTTCTTTTTTTTTTTTTTCACACCATTCTTCTTTGGGGACTTTTTACTCAAAAGCTTTCTTCTTTTTATTTGGTTTTAAATTTATTGCTTTTCTTTAAACTAGACACCTTTCAAATTTCTATCAGTTGTTAGTATTTATTAATCACAAATAAGATAAACAGGCCCGGCCCTGGTAGCTGTGCAAAGTGACCAACATGCACAGGGCCCCCAATTTTATGGGCTCCAAATTAAAGGTCCCAACTCTATTTAAGTCCAAAAAAAAAAAAAGAAAAAAATAGAAATGATGGCACACAGGCCTCAGGCACACGTAGCAAGTATAGCAAAGAGCAAATCAGTTGGATTGAATTCCGGGTCAACCCCACTCAACAAAACGCGGATTACGGGAATTGGGAAGCATGCGCAAGTTGTACTGTCATATATCCTTCTTCGATTTCTTCATCTCTATCTCTCTGACTCCAATTCATGTCGGTCATTCTGTTCTTCTTCCTTTCTTCAATTTCCATCAATTCTTCTCCCAAAATCACATCGTTGTAGGTTCATCCATTCATCCTTATTTTCATTTAATTTTTTAATTTTCAAATGCCTAATTGCTTTATTCTCATTAACTTCGTTATTTACTCAGTGGAAAAATCAATTTCCAATTATTCTCCTTGATTTTCGTTTTGCAGAGGAATCTGATTAAATTGAATATGATTTAGCAATATTTCAAAAATTTCAATTTTCTTAAACATCTTTCACGAAATTTTATTTTTGGGGGCTGAAAAAATCAAAATAAAAGCTCCAAAGGTCGAATCGACGAGCCAAATGGTATTTGATTGAAATCTGATTTTTCTAATTCAGATTGAAAATGGAGAATTTTTGGATATAGTGTGCCTAAAACAAGTAACAGATTGTGACAAATTAAACAGAAATTTGTTATAACTCCTTAATGTTTGTTTTTTTTTTAAATCAGATTGAAATAAGGCAATGGTCGTTGAGGAGCAGAGGGAGTATTGGATTGTTGATTGTTCAAGGTGTTCAAAGATCCTGGATAACTTCTGGTTGTTTCATCCTTTTTTTTTGTGTTAAGTTAATGTTATAAATTTGTTTAATTAATGCCTTCCTATTAGAAAGTATAGAGTAATTGTTAGAAGGATAGCTCTTTTTAAATAAATTGAAATTTAGATAGAAAAAGTTTTGTATTTTGGAATATTTGTGCACTATGAAGTTGTATTTGATTATGTTATGGATCTGTTAATATGATAAATATTTTAAAATACATGTGTTAGTATTATATATTAAATTATATTAGGCGCTCATTTTTAGATTGAACAGGGCCCTCGAAATTAACGGGACGGCCCTGAAGATAAAGTTCATTTTTGCATCTAAGATTGAATATGTATTGTACTGTATGTTAATAGCCTTAAATGTAATTGAAATAAATTAGAATTATTGATTTAACCATTCTCCTTCTGAATCGATTAAAAAAAGAGTTAAAATCATATACTTCTTCGATTACAATTGAACAATTGTGCCAATGCATTTTTTTTTAAATATCTAATAATTAGAAATAAAAAGTTTATAATGCTGAATATAATTAGTATTCAATAAACTAATTATAACAAGTTGCACATGCATGGATATACAAGTATATTTTTTCTATTTTGAAAGTTATTAAAGAGTTCTCTCATTTGTATAATGATAAAACTTTATGTCAATTTTCATTGTTGATAAATCAAACCGTGCATTATGCACGGATCAAAGCTAGTTGGTATTAGTCCTTTCCTTCCATCTTAACGAGATATCATGTGATTCATTCTCATTTTTGCTCCTTTTGTAAAGCCCGGTTTCCATGTGGTAGTCTTATCCACCTCCATCAAGCCCTATATTATACATACCCGTACATGCAAGATACAAACCCTCTCATTGCTTTTTATTAGTTGGTAAATATTTAATTATCATCTTAATTTTATTTAATAAGTGATTTTATTTTTTTATTTTAAAAAAATCATGTGTGAGAGATAATAGGATGTAATAAGATCATGTGCCACATAAGCTAGGGAGGGGGATTGTATTCCTTGTTCGGGGTCCAAAATGAATAAGAATTAGTCATACTCCGGGCTGTTTCATATAGTTTCCTGT
Organism: Bassia scoparia; assembly: GCA_008642245.1. Taxonomy (NCBI): domain Eukaryota; kingdom Viridiplantae; phylum Streptophyta; class Magnoliopsida; order Caryophyllales; family Amaranthaceae; genus Bassia; species Bassia scoparia. The sequence continues at coordinate 96,532 of SNQN01000056.1, read as the reverse complement.
CAGTTTACTGTATTCATAGCGGCTCTCAATATATATTTGTTGTATGTTTATATCTTAATTATATAGTATGTGAAGAATTATAACGGATTGATTTAATAATCTATCGTAATAATACGAATCAAACAAGACTTTTTTTTTTTTTTTGGATTAAATAGAGTTGGGCCTTTAATTTTGAGGCCCCATAAAATTGGGGGCCCTGTGCTGTTGGTCACTTTGCACAGCTACAGGGCCGGGCCTGTTTATCTTAATTTGTTGATTATAAAATAATAAACATTGAATAAATTTGAAGAGTGTCTAGTTTAAAAGAAAAGCAATAAATATTAAAACCAAGATAAAAAGAGAGGAAAAGCTTGAGTAAAAGATCCAAGAAGAGGTGAAAAAAAAAAAGAAATTCTAATAATRGAAAAGTTTTACTCCATTATAAAGAAAAATGAGTAAAACAACCGAGAGATTAAAGAAATTGAAAAGTTTGATTAAATTAAATTAAATGTGGGTTATTAAAAGAACATCACCATTATTAATAACCAACCCCACATCTCACAATATTGCTTCTCTCCAATTTTCCTTCACTCTTGTAACTTTCCTCCAAAAACTCTACCTACCCATAATTATTTAAAAAAAACTGTAAACTAAAGAAAAACATTAGTAATTAAAAACATGTAAAAGCAACAATAATTGTACAAAAGTTTTTTTTTAAAAAACCTCAACACTATAACTAAAATAAAAACAACTAAGTATAAAGTATGATTAAAAAATATAATAATATTTTCATAAACAAGGATTGGACATAATCAATAACCTCAAGAAATTTAACAAAAATTAAAATTGTAATTATAAACTAACACTACAAAGACATATCTTTAGATTGAACAAATTAAAACCCATAAAATAAGCAAATTGAAAAAATGGAGGTGATGGTGGAGTGGGGATGACGATGAGTGTTTACAAATAAAAAAAATATTTTAAATAAAAGTGATGGTGGAGTGGGGAAAATAATTTGTTATGTCAAAATATTGCGACGCTTTTATAAGCGTCAGTAAATATCTTACGACGCTTTGAGAGTCGCTAAATATTTTGCAACCCTTTAAMAAACATCACTAAATACTTTGCGACGCTTTATAATGCGTCCCTATGTATTTTGTGACACCGTTTTAAGCGTCAATAATTATATTYCGTCACTTTTATGAGCGTCACTAAATATTTTCCGACGCTAATACAAGCATCAAACGCTATTAAAAGCGTCACCATATAAATTCTGACGTTAATAGAAGCGTCACTAAATATTTTCCGAAGCTACCAGAAGTCTCTTGCAACGCATTCAAAAGCGTCAATAAATCTCTTGCGACGCTTTTCAAATCGTTCGGAAATATTTAATGATGGTGTGTGTGATATGAGCTTTGTGTGGTTGTAAGTTTAATTGGTTTCTAATTTAGCCGTATTCGATTTGCTTGGTTATTCTTTTGCTGTGTGTTAAATTGCATGGTGATTATTTATGTGTTGATTTATTGGGATCGTTAGGAGTCTTAATTTGTTTGTCAATTTTTATGGTCTGTTTTCTCTGTTTATGTATCTGTGTAATTATTTTCTTTTTTTGGGTTTTGTTTATTCAATGTTTTGTACATGTCTTGGAGAAATGGTCGTATGTGATTGCACACAGAGTTGTAATTTTTACACCTTCGTATTTTTTTTTTAATGTTTTATAAGTTCATTTTCTCTTTCTCGATTTATTTTTTTGGGATAACTAGTGTTCCTTTTTTTTTCCCTGTATTCTGTAAAGAGGTTTGAGTCGCCTTTCTCATCTGTTTTTTTTATTGTTGTTGTTCATTTGTTAGGAGGTGAATTTTTCTACCATACTCTTTTTGATGGGTGAGTATTTCAGCCTCTGTTTTGTTTTTATTCCTGTTCTCTCTCTGGTACAAAGGGAAGTTTATTTTTTTTACTATGTGGTGTTCTTTCGTTTTGCTCGTTCTTATTGTTCGGTTGAAATTACACTGATATTCTTTTGGTTGGTAATCCCTTTGTGTTTTTTCTTTTTTATTTTTTTTTTTTTTTTGTTTTTTTTTGGTTTTCTGAGGCTCCATTTTGTGGTTGAGTTGTTCATTTTCTATTTGGGGAATGTATTTTTGGTTGTATTTGTAAAGACGCTCATCGTATTTATCCATTTGATGTTCGGATTTGTCCAATTTGTTTTGTTGGCAATATTAATTGTCTGATGGGTATCTAGTTATTTTAATTGATATATTTTCAGAGCTAGTCTCTTTTCTTTGAAATATTTTTATTTTGTTGTTGAGTGGTCGGTTATTTTGTTTTTTGTTTTTTTATTTTGTCATTTTTTGTTTGTCTTGGTTACTTTGCAGTTATGCGTTATCGAGACTACTATAGTTTTGGTGTCCTTAGCGTAATGTTTTATGGCAGATTTGGGTTTGAAGTAAAGGATTGTATGCCAGACTGATATAGATGCTCTTGTGCTCTGCTATTGCTATATCTATGTAGGGATTTCGGGATTGCAGTTGATGGGTTAGTGGGGTCTCAGTGGGTGTATTTGTAATTGACATGGACTGTGTACGGGTATTGTTAGTTTTATTTGTTTTGTTCTGTCTAATCTTTTAGTGTCGTTTAGTTTTGTGGATATTGCTCTTCGCGTTGTAGATTTTTTTCTCTTTTTGGGTTAATGCAATTGGGTTAATTTGGGTATATTGATTATTAAGAACGTGAGTTCCTAGTTGTTCTCATGGGCAATATGTTCGGTATTCGTGTCCTTCTTTCAGCAAATTCTAATATTGGGGTGAGAGCTAACAGGTTTATAATTTTTGTTGATTGAATATCGATGTTGCTTTGGTTTATAGTCTCCTAGACTGTCTATTTGTTTACCAATGTGTTATCTTGTTTTAAGGTTGTATTTGAGAGTGAGAGATGTGTGGCGGATACTGTGTTTCGTATATCTTGGTTTGCGAGATTCGAGTGGTCATTGATTTTAGTGTGAGCGTTTTTTTTCTTGTTTGTTTGTTTTTTTTCTTTGGTTTTTTTTAGCATTTTGGTTTTGAGTAAGAGTGTTGTGCTCTTGATTTATGTAGTCTGGCTCTGCTGCAACTCCTGTGTATAGATTGGGCTTGGATTGGTGTTTGTTTTTATCTGGACGGTCTTCGGTTTTACTCTATTTTCTCGGTTTTTGGAGTTTATTTCCTTTTTTGGGTAATTGCTTAATTTTTTGAGTTATTTTGTGTTTGTATGAAGAGATCGGTGTAGTATGTCCTTGTTCCAAATTCGGTTGTGTCTGATTGTCGGTGCTGTGTCCTTCAGTTTTCAAATCTTTTTTGGTGATGCCTACTACTTGATTTTGGTTTTTGGTTTGTTTAAATGTGCATAGTTATGTTTTTTTTGTTTATTGTTTTTTTTGATATGTAATATTGTCGGTATCTGTGGTCGGTATTCTTTCTGGTTTGTGTTTTTTTTCCTTTTTTTGAGTGTTGTATGTCTCATGTGTGTTTTATTTTTTTTGGTCTGAATGTACGTAAGTGTGCTTCAGTGTTTTGTAGTAAGACAGTATCTCTCTTCTTATTGTATTCTCTCTGTGATAATTGGTTTGCTTTGTAGGGCAAATTTGTGTTTTGGGTTTTGTCTTGTCTTTTTTTCCGGATTGTTTTTCTTTTCACTGCTCTATATTCGTTAAGATGCACTCTTATACTTGAGTGTATCACCTTTTTTTTGTATTTAAGTGTTGCTCATGTCATTCGTATATTAATAGATTTTTCAGCCATTGTGTTGTCGTATGGTTGTGTTCTGACTATGTGTATTATGTTCTAGTTTTAATTTTCGGTAAGTTCGTCTTTTCTTTTTTATGATGTTTTGCGTTGTTTTTTTTGGTTTTGTGTCGTTTGGCTTTTGGGTCTTCTTTTGTCTTTTGCATTTCTGAATTTTCCGTCTTTGTGACAATGTTCTATCGTTTCTCGTTCATTGTTTTTGCTTCTCTCATATGTGTCAATTTGCTCTTTGGTGTTCAATTCCGTTATTTTGTGTTTTTTTTTTTTTTGTCTTGTTGGTTGTAATTTTCTCTTTCGTATTGGTTTTATTGTTGGTGGTTTTGGTTCTTTAGTTTTATGTTTTTTTTTTGTGTGTGTTTTTGTTCTCTGCCTTGCATTCTTCTATGTGTATGGTGTTTGTTGTGGTTTGGGACCCTTTTACATACCTATTCTATTCAGTGTTTCTCGCTGTTTTATCTCAGTTGTATTAGTGTTTTGTTTATTGTTTGTCAGTCTTTCAGTGTTATAAGGGTATATTCGGTGTCTTGGTTTTTTGTTCTGATCTCTCTTATTTCAATGGGTTAATTGTGTCTCGGAATGTTTGATTAGACTTGTGTTTTTGTATGTTTTTTTGCGGAATGTGGAAAAGTCGTTGTTGCATACCGCAATTCATAGGTGTGTTTTCGACTTAGCACTGCCGTGACGACAATCGAGCATACGAGTTTGACTCTTCTTAGGGTCGCTGCGTCCTTGTCCTATGTGGGATCAGCGTGGTCTCATTGTTTTTCGTTGTGCCGGTTTTGTAGTCGAAGGGCGTAGAGATGTTGCGCCGAATGCTACACGTTGTCGGGTATAAGCACTTGCTCTTTGGGTTGGGTGTTTAAGTGCTGTGAGTGGTTGGTCACAATTCACCAATGCTGTAAGCTTGCTCAATAGATTAAAGCCATGCATTCGCCTAGAGAAAATATGTTGATGAATTACAAGCACTAATTAAGACTGTGAAACTGCGAAATGCGCTCCATTTTAATCTAGTTATGTATAAGATGTTTTGTATTGATGGAGAATCAACGCTTAACATCAACATTGCTAGTTAGCCCAGGCACAATAATAACTCGCGGTATGAGTAATTTTCCAAGAATAAAAACAATCTGAAAGTAGACTAATGACTAGTGTGTGCAACAATACCCTAAAAACGAAACTCAAAAATGGGTTTCTCTGATTGAGAAGGGAGTGCATCTCATAAATTAGAGTAAATAGGAGTATAAATACAAAGCGCGGAAGACTTCTTGCCGCGGTGTTTTGTCTGCTGGTAACTGATGATTCTATTCATTTGATAATACTCTCGAAACGGAAGTGGCATGTCAACGGTACTTTATGTTGTGACCGCCGGCGCAACGGCATCATTCAATTTCCTCGCACACATTGAAACTTACAGAACCTCTTACCTTCATAAATTCAAGAACTTCGATGGTAGGATCACCTGTTGGCGCTACCATGGTCGCGTGAAGACATCACTGGGTGAGGAGAAATTAAATGTGGTTTCCGCCACTGCTGTTTCCGGGAGAGCGAAGGGATAACTGAGCCTCCAGTATCGATCATACGGATTACTACCACATACTCATGAGGGTAATTTAAAGTCAGTAACTAGGTCGGAGCACAAAATGAAACGGCATATCTTAACCTCGTACACGTAGTAACAGTTGGAGGTAGTGACAAAACCCAGTAATCACCAACAAGTTACCACCCGCAAGTAATTTTGTTACTTGCCTAATTGTAAGGCCTACCAACATAAATGGTCCGCTCAAGAAAATCGTAGAAGTTCTGGTATTAAAAAATTTGTGAAGAGAGATTTGCAGGTACAGATTCTAGTGAATACAATTTGTGCTCTTGATTAGATTCGAGCGCCTCATATCTAGCTGGTTGAGAGGGCAATAGTGTGTGTGTGCCTTAGGCTTTTGATGCGCTAAGAGGTCTAATTTTCAATTAAGCTAGGTCGTATATAGCCGATATCTATCTGCTAGAGAATTGTTGCAAAGTTTTCGCTAGTTTAACCAAGATAAAAGGGTACTCTTGTTATAGTGTTGTCGCTAATACCTATCAGGGATGGTTGGTACGCGAACCGTCGGTCCGCTCCTTCAACAGGTGTGCCCGGTCGTTCTCGGATATCACGCATCCGAGCATAAGATAAAGACGCCATCCTACGATCATTAAATCAAATGGGTACATCAAGGATGACTCGTCGTGAACAAACACAGTGACATATACCCAGAGATTATTCTTTATAAGTGTAAATACTTTTGAAAGATGATCATTAGAGTGTCTTTGCAAATGTCAACGATCTCTTAGACGCTATAATTAGTATTACTATTAGCCATTGACACTTAGGGTCGTGGATTATTTAAACAAGTCCATGAGTTTTCACGGTCACCTATATTGTTTAGTATGGCAGATCATCAAACCTTCATTCTGATGAATTGCATAGTCTGGAAATGACTCACTTAGGATAGACTATTTGTTCTGGGTAACCATGTCTCGTATTTTCATATGTCAAGAGGTGGTGTCATATATTTCTTGCATGAGGGGTTCTCGCGATGGAAAGGAACGAACTATAGTTGTTACATAGAAGATATAAAGTTCAGCTCTCGGGATGCCTAAGGATTTGATTTATGTGGTATTTTTCAATGTCTAATCATAAGTGAGGGAAGATACGAAAGAAGAATGGAGTTGATTCGGCCTCTTAGATATAATATGTAACGATCAGTTAGGGTGAAACTCCTTTTTTTGTCCTAGAAGAAAAAGTCTCAAAAACCGTGTGAAGTATAGACAGATATGCATTTTGTAATTCCTAGGAATTTGTTTATAGATCAGGGTAATTTAGTCAGGCGGAATGGTTATCTTATGTGTTTAGAGAAACGCAGGCCGGGAAAAGATCCTTTTAATGTAAGCCTAAATCAAACGGTTTTTTAAAGGGTTTCCCGTGGGTGGGAGTCAATTTTGTTAGATAGATTCATTAAAAGGAAATTATTTTATAAATAATTGAGGGACTGAGAACTATAAATGGATTTGACGAGCGAAGAAGAACGCAATTGTCCTATCCTTTGAGGATGTAAGTGGGAGTCATAGGCAGTGTTAACTTAATGACTCTAACAACACGGAAAACTTACACGAAGAAGAGATGGGTGTGGTTTAGTGTTAAAGCTTTACAGGAAAAATCCAGACATAAACGGCTAGTGAGATATTTTTGTCGGTGTTTCTTGTATTTCCAATTTGTTGGATGTTTTTTGAACGCAGGACCTGAGGAGCGCTGTCTTGATGTTTCGTGATTCTCTATTGACGCGCATGTGAGACGGTTGCGCATCAATGGCCGGTGTATTTAGAGGGGAATTTGTGGAAAGGATAAGATAAGAGAGGAACACTTAGCGTGATTTGTTGTCTGGTGGTTAAATTAGCGCGTATATAACTTCCGGCGATTACAGAAAACTGGCATGACCCGATCTGTAGAGCACCTTGCATATGAAAGTTTGGTCTATAGACATGGTAGGTATTCCTCGCAATTTAAACGCCAGTACTGAAGCTTCTTAAAGAAGAGGACTATAGAGCATAGTTTTAAGGCCACCAGGAAAGTTTTTTTTGAAGGAGCAGTAACATGAGTCCTGATGAATGTCCTATCCTTGTTCCAGATGTTCTAAGAGGGCCGCACTTTTAATTCTGACGCTTATAATCACGTCAATTGGGATCGCACTTATCATTATTTTCATTTTTTCTATATCAATCATTAAATAGAGGTTGAGAAGTTGCATAGGAAGTGGGAAATGTTTGGAGATGGGACGAGAAGTACTTAAGAGTAGCCTTGACCGACAGGATCCAGTAATGTCCTATTTGAAATTAATCAATGTGCGTTGGGGAATGTGCTTGAGGAGTAGAATAGTTAGGATATCATATGGCAATTGTTGGTGAGTTATCTTGAGAAAACGATGGAAATGTGTTTACACTTGGAGGGTTAACTTAGCGTCGGTTCGGACTTCTGCATTGATTAAAAGCTCGTGCAGATTCGATTACGTCCCTTCCGCAAGCCCATTGTTGTGTAGACAACAACACCGCAAGGGTTATTTTCGCTGTTTGTCCGCCACTTGCGGGCTTCACACTAACCCCTCCTTTCCGATGAATGGTCGCGGTGAAGTGTTCGGATTCGGCGGGACGTGGGCGGTCTCGTCACTCTGACAATGTTGGGGACTTGTCACGCAGCTGTTGTCCCCGCGAGCAAAAGGTGGGTACTGGCACACTTTTGATATCCCTTATACCTAATTGTAATGGTCAGGGAAAGGCAAGAGGTCTGTGCAGACCTAGGCGCTCGCTGTTTGTTCTCGATTAAGGCTAGGTAACTCTCCCTTTGAGAACAGGAAAGAGAGCAATATTACAGAGCAGTTAACCGAAGTATGGTCAGTCAGCAAGAGAATACTTTGGATAAGGCGTGTAATTACAGAATGGTTTCCCATCAATGCAATTCTCTGCGAAGGTGGGCGAAGAGATGGCGGGTGACTCTTGTTTAGTCCACAATTTGTTGAGTAGTCCGCTGGCCCCCCTCAAATTTCGATTTTAATCCGAACCTCCTTCACCCCCCATGTGGCCTCATTGGGGTGGCATTGCCTTATGGCTCCGCTGTCACCTCGGCACAGGGATATTACTTTCATTGTAAATCTGACGCGTTGTCGTCTGCTGCCTCGGGAACACATATGGACACCCATTTGGTAAATTGTGAGACGTGGACGTGCCAGATGTAAGGGTAAATGAGTACATAGAAGTCCTGATGTGAGTAGGGCTGACTTCTAAAGATGGAAGAATCAATCGATGACAGTTGTCACGCGTGCTAGTGTCTCTTTTGTCCACATTTTAATCCGGTTATACGGTTGTGAGGCCATACATGTCGGGATGGCTATAAAGCAGTTGTCCTAATATACTTAAATGCATCAACGAACCACATCTTTGGCAAGGAGACGGAGGCTCCAAAGGGGATATCTCTCGGCTCTCTCAGCGGCCATCGATGAAAAGAGACAGCTGAAAATATGCGACTCTTAAAAGTAGGTTGTGTGGCTAGAGTATTGCGGATGGGAGAATCCCAAGTGAACCACTCGAGCTCTGTCGAATCAAAGGTATCTCGCTCAATTGCTTGTGAGCAGCGCCCACTCCGAATCCGTGAAAAAGCGCTCTCTATCGGGCTTCGAGGGCACGTCTTTGCAGCCTGGGTGCTGCGACATTCACGCATCCGCGTTCTCACCGGCTATTACCGGGCAGCACTTCTAAATTTCGGGGACTCGACAATTAAGCCAATACTTGCTGGGTGGGGAGGACTTAATGGGTGTGCGTCAGACGCATGGGGCATTGTTGCCAGTGCCCTCAACCCGCGGGCGGAGGTAGTGGGCTTCGAAGTTAGTACAAACTTAAATGGTGGATAGTCAGTATTTCGAACAGAGTTAGTGATGAATATTGGGCAATGTTCCTGATTGCGCGCAATGAGAGAGCCGTGAGGTTGGACGGGTGTCCCATCAAGGCTTGGCCTGCTCTCAGAATGCCAATACGTGTGTTCGTGTAGACTAAGGAGCCAATAGTGTAGAGCTCCGGTAGGGCGACTGCTGAAAAGCTGTTCACTCCCAATTGGAAACAAACGGTTTGCGACCCCCACGTCATTATTATTTTCAGCCCTAATACTTCCATCCCAGTGTCTATGTCGCTTGTGTGGGTTTAAAAGCCTCTGTCCTAATAGGGCAGAGTTGTGAAACAAGCATATCAATAAGATTCGGGGGCGCGAAGTCATGAGAAACTTTACAAGGATGGTGCAAGCAGAAGTAACAGGAGCAGAAGAGCCCAGTAGGGTACTGCGGGGTAAAAAAGCAACGGCTGTCGTTAAATTCAGCGGGTGCCGGTCTCGCGCTGTCGAGATGTATTTCAGTGGTAGTCTGGGCAGCTGAGTACACTGCTCACTCCGAGCCAGGTGCCACGGACGCGACGGAGGTTAAGCCCAACCGGGTGCGCGCCGGGAGATCGCCAGGGCTTGCCAGAGCAGGGGTGAGAGGTTCCCGCGTCGTTCATCCGCGTTCCCCGCAGTGAGGTCACGGCTGGGTACAGCCACCCAACGGAGGCGGGCGGCCTGTCGGGGGACGAGGCCGAGAGAAAGCAATTCGCAGTGGGCTCTTGCCTTTCGCGGTCCACGGAATCGCAGCCCCCAATAGCGGGACGCGTATCACGTCTCATCTGTCACCCCAGAGCTCCAGCCAGTACAGAGAACGCGCGGAGTCGACAGCGCGCATACGCCGCGGACAAGCTAAACCCGGGGCGACAAAACTCAATGCCTTTCTGCTCGAGGGTGAAGAGTTGGAGGGCTCACACACAAAGCAACTTAAGAGAAAGCGTCCACGGGCGGGAGGCGACATTCAGCATGCGCAGTCATCCAGCGCGAAACGGCAATGCTCCGGGGCGGCACGACCTCAACTTTGTGTGGTCAGGGCTATGCACGGGCGAGGATGGGAATAACGGAACACTCAGAGAACACAGGAAAAGATTTGGTTAGACACACGAGAGGCGAGCAGCACGCTTGTCTTTGCATAAGAGAATTGTCGGGGCTTCTCCTCAGGGAGTGGAACGTTCCCGGGAAGGCGGTAACTGCGTTCGCCCGCGCAGCGGGCTGAGTTGCGCGCCGATGCTGGTAAGCTCCTTGGTATGGGCCCAGGAAGGAGGAGGTGAGAAAGGGTGCGCGATTGGGATGGGAAAACCTCAGGTGACCGTCAGCCGCGGAACATCGCGGGGTTTGGGATTCTGGGAATCTTCGGGCGCCCCGCTCGGTACCGGAATGCGGGGCAGGGAGTTAATTATGGCGGATTTGAAGAGGACTGGGAGGCTTTGAGACATGGATCGGATGACAATTTCGCCAAACCGCAACTTCCAACGAGTCTCAGGAGCAGACGTTGCTGCGCCTCGATCAGGACCTATAGGCGGTCGGCGCTAGGCCAGCGGCGCGACGTCACGGCGGGCGGGTTCGCTTCGTGCGTGTCCACTGATGCTGCGTCCAGTGAAGGCGTGTTTCGTAGGGTCCGTCTGCGGGCTCGCAGCCCTCCCATTCGGTCCCCGCTCTTGCAAGGCTCACGGACCAAGGGAGGTTGCCGAGCGCAACGATGGTTAGTGGCAGCATAGACTGCAAGTCTGTCCGGAGGTGCCGTGGAAGCATAACTTAGCTGCTAAATGTACGCAACCTGTAGGACCATTGTACGGGCCGGTGGCTGCACTGGGACAGGACGGGCAGCTGGAGCAAGGTAGACGGCGCGAAAGCTATCTAGGAAGTCTCGGGTTTGCTAGCAGGATGCAGGCAACAGCCAGCCGAAACGCAAGCCAGGTACCGGTGTGTAGTTGGCTAACTTAGTAGGAGAAGGGTTCGAGATGGGACGCGCGCAGCTTAGGAGTTGGAGTACCGGGACGCTGATTCGAGCGCTGGGGTGATCCCCAGCGAGTAGGAGCAATTTGGGTGAAAGACCTAAGATCGGTAGTCGCTGGATTGATGGGCCGGCAGTTCGATTGGGTTAGACAGGCGACAGCACAGAGGGGAAATGCTGGTGGTGATACAGGCCCGAGGTAGTTCTGATGTACCCAATGAACCAACGTAGCAGTAAATCGTACTAAAAGGGTCGGTATAGCAAACTGTCAGACGGCGAAGTTATGTACTATCAAGAGATTGTGACAGGCCGCGAAGCGTTCATAATTAATACGCACGAACACATCTAATTGCAGGGTGTCTTGGATTTCGTCTCGATGCGGAATTAAGATAGACTGTGTGAATCTCATAACTCTGGTCACTTGGGTTCGAGTATCGTGTTTCGGCTTCAACGAAGAATAAACGATGTCCAACTTGGACTTCTTGCATGGCTCGCTGGTTCAGTACGATCGAGAACATGTTCGATATAGGTTTGTAAATATCGAGATAAAGAGCCAATGTAGTGATGTTATTGGCACTTGGAGGAGCGGTTCACGTATAGTGTTCGTGCAGGACGGGAAGACGTAGGATTATATGTCCCTTAATCTGCGGTGATTGATCTTCTTGTTTTAGTTATGCGCATTCAACTTATGACATATGGATAAATACGTGATAAAATGGGGGCGGGATTTGTGGGTTGTAGGGGGTTGATGCGGCGGCTATGTACTGGGGGTATGATGGAGTTGAGAGAACGTACATTAGATGCTCACGACCGTTCGTACGCACATGACAGTGGGCTGAGAAAATCGGAGGACGCGTTTCAGCACCACGCGAGTGGTGGTGAGCGTCTTCATGGTGTCTGGTTTTTGGTCTCACCGAAGACCACTATCGAAATTTGTCGTGACAAATGGGAATTGATAGTTCAGATACTGAGACCGTGTCGCTGACAGTACCTGAGTTAGGTTTGCCCGGAGTTTAACCGGTGCCGTTGCAATTGAGACCAATTCTGGCCTGTCAATAGTATTTTAACCAGACATTTCTTTTATCTGAGATTCTTGTTTAGGTGAGAGCATTTGTGTGCATAGGCAGAGAGAAATTAACAATGTTCTATTGAGGTTCCACAAGAGGGAGTTTGCGTGAATCGCGAGAACTAATTTAGGAACCCGAGAGAGCTAGAGTGTGATCTAGTTGCACTTCTGGAGAGAGGTTGCGAAGCATGATTAGAATCTGGAGAGAACTCAAAAGGAGCAAAGTAAGTGGAAGGCCATAACTCTCTGTCCCTCGGCCTCTATATTATGCAAAGCACAGAAGAAATTTCATTGAATTGGCAGGAATCGTTCGACAAAGTGAGTGAGTCTAATAGGTGATTGGCATAACAGCTGAGCGCGCCTGACGAATCTGGAGGACAACTATGAAAAATAAGTGCTTTCCCGGCAGCGTTAAGGGGTGGAGTCTCAGTCAGCCAAGCGTCCTCATGATAGGTGTAGATGCTCTTCCTTCACGCACCGATAGTCGCAGGTGGTTGGTAGGTTAGAGAGGAGGCTGCAAGTGCGGCTCAAAATGCTTGACTCAATTGCACCTTGCTGCGTGAAAGCGCCCAAAGGGGACCTCGCGGTAGCGTGAAGTTCGGCGGCCATTACACGGTTGAGTATGCCTAGATCATATAGAGCTTGGGTAAGATGATACTCAGCAGCAAAGAAGGACTGGGCTTTTTAATTGGCTCTTGTTGTAGAGCTTGCTCGAAGAAGAGCGAAAGATACAATTTGGGGTGTGATCATGTAGCCTCTCGGATAAAAAATCCATCATTGATTGTATTCTGGGGCTGTCGGGAATATAGTGCAAAATTTAAAATTCGAAACATAGGGACGGGTTATGTTATACGGATCCCTACAAAGAGTAACGGGGTGGGGCTCGAAGTAGCAGTCAAACACGGTGAGATTACTTTCCGGGGGTGGTCCAGCGCGTAGGGCAGAAAGAGAAAAAGAACAGGTGTGCTAAGAAATAAATTGAATGTGCATAAGTGGACTCCAGCAGACCAGGCAGAATTCAGAACGCCCCAGAGCTCCGCGGGATGGGAAGGTGCAGGTGAATCACTGACCCATACACGTGGTTTCACAAGGAAAGGGAATCAAAGGTTCGGGGTTCTAAAAAAAGAGATTCCATGAGATTTTATATTTCCTTCCCAGTAGGGACATCCCAAGGAACGGCTCATACGGTGTGAGCGGTTTATCTGAATCGTTGCAAATTGCTCAGGCTTATAATATAGAAGCCTGCGTTATGGCAGTTTCAAGAACTGAAACGACAGGTCGCCTAGCACAACGCATGTTGCACTGAAACAGCGAATTAGTCTGTGTGGTCGTGGTGGAGACAGAGACCCCGGGAAGTGGGTGGAGACATCTATGGGAATTACTTTCGCGCGTTCATTGCTGATGCAGTGGGAAAATTTTGGTCTCGAGCGTGATAGTGGGGCTAGTTCTTATATTTTTCTTATGACTAGATTCATGATATCCACAGGACCTGACAAACTTGACACTTGGGCTCCTGGGATGGGAGCTTTTACTGGGCTTTTGGACTTTCGCACGGGGAGATAGAGGGGATGAATACTTCCAGAGCGACCGTTAAGTGTAGACGAAAAATTTATAGGACAACCACCATGGGGAAGGTGTCCGAGATCGCTTTGGCGATTGAATACAGAAGGCTAGGAAAATATAGGCTGAGTCGGGTGCAGCGCGGATCATATTACCAGTTCTCAAACTGATGTTCGCTTAGCATGGTCGCGCCTAGGATTGTCCGGTTGAAAGTAGGAGTAAATTCTGAGGAAAGATTAGGACGATAAGGAGTGACTCGGAGCCCAATACGCCTATCGGTCGTGATTAATTAGCTTTTTACGCTTCACTATAGCATACGCCGCTATCAGTGTCTTCCAACAAAGGTTGACAATCTTATGACCTCTTCGGTTTAAGTCGGTGACTCCTTTATGGTGAAGGTGGACACAATGTAGTGTGTCAAAAGAGACGATAGTAAAGTCTAGAAATTCTTTGTGGATAACAGATAGATACGCTTGTGTCGTCTGCAGCATAATAGAACCAGTGCGATTTATTCAGTGAGCATACGCTCGTAACAGATGGTCTGGTGTGGGAAGCTATCATGGAAAATACTGGTCAAAATATATGAGAACTCTACTGCTTCGGCGTCCCATGTCCGCAAACCTAAGAACCGTTCTACAAGCGCACTTGGTTTCTTCTACTGGTCTGAGAGTTTTTGTATTTTCGCGATTTGTCATACGGAGAGAGTTCTGCATCGACGGCCATAGTGTGATGAATATTTTTTTTTGAAAGGAAAAGTGGGTTGCTTTATTTATTTATTGATTATGTGCCCTTTATGAAATAAATAAAACAACTCACTTTTTCATTTTTCTTTCAATAAACAAAAGTGGCCATAAGGAGATTAGGAGCCATAGCTCAATTTGACTTTGGATAAAGGGGATTAAATATATTTTATGTGAAATTTAAACAAAGGGATTAAGACTCAAATGTTCAGGGCGAGAGCAATTGGGGTGCTGTCGACGTGTCCCGGGAATACGGGGTGACAAGGTGGAAGGGAACGAGTGTAATTTGTGGACGGACAGCGATTCGGCAACTTGATAAATCACTTGATTCGGACCCAAGGGCATTCCCCGGTTGACAGACGTGGCGAGAACAGTTCTCCTGAATAAAAGCTCGCAAGTAAATGAGATAAGCGAGTATCAATTAAGGATCTTCACTTGTTGGAATAGTGTGAAATCTCGCGCTACGTTTTAATTTTAAAACAAAGCATTGCGATGGTCCCTCTGTGGATGTTTAACCGCAATATGATGACTAATTCTAGACCTAAGAGGTTCTCTAGCAGAATGACCCATAACACTGAAGTTGTCAAGTGACAGAAATTCAAAGCTAACAAACAGCGCGGTGGGAACTCGGCAGAATGGAGAGAGGAGTAAGTCACTGACTTTTCACTTGCTTCGATTTCCATGTGTGAGAACCAAAATGTCTCACGACTATCTTCACGTTGCTGTCATTCGTTTTGTCTTAAATTAGAGAGAAGTGGTGGGCTATGGGGGCATACTACGATGGATTTATACATGAATTGTGATCTTTCACTGTCCTCCTCCTGTCTACTATCGGAACGAAAATGGTCTGCCTGAGTACTAGTAGATCAAGAGTGATAATCGGGCTTGGTAGGAAGTCATGGACGGAGGGTTGAAGAAGAAAAGGACCCTGTTTTGGCTGAGTCGGATCGCTGCTACTTCACTTACGTACTGTATCTTCTGTTGATGAAATGTTGGACTCCTTGCAGTGTTTGGGGCGATAATTGGAAATACTCCTGCTTTAACTGCTCAGGGAATGAGGGGAAGATCACAGTGATTATTTGCTTAGAGAGGGAGCGGGAGGATTTGCTTATATATTGCTCTAGTTATAGGCCATTGCATTTCGGAAATCCTCAAGAAGTACGACAGGTATATATTGAGTACTTAGCACTTTCTTCAATTGTCAATTTTTGTCATCAGTGTAGGATTACTACCTATATTTAAAATGTGCATCTACGTCCTAAAAAGTTGTCAATAGTATCTCCGTCGTTGCTTATGCTGCCCCATTGATCTTGGTCGATGGGCGATCTCCTTTTCATTTTTTCGGAAGATAAAATATGTGATTTTTTTGACTTATTGGACTGTCTTACCATAACTAGGTTGGCTATACATGTGGGTTATCTTAAAAAACAACAAATCGAGCAAACAAAAAGAACATAAAGAGGCTGTTTGTGCTTGAGTGATTGGGTCTGCCCTTAAATCCCTAACTAAGTATGAGTAATGAGGAAAATATTTTAACAACTCTACTATGATTATAGGTTCTTTTAGTCTAGTGTATTATAGCCTTGTTTATGAGGAGCAATAGCAATGCTGCAATTGATTTTGGTATCTTTCTATGGTATTTTTTTTTAAATAAATTGATAAGGTCCACAAATGTGGAGAGGGGCGAGAGTTCAAATCAGGTGCCCAAGTTAAGCACATTGAGATCCTTCAATCTCTCTGGTTTCTATGAGCTCATGTCATTTCTGATCAACTCAAAGGACAGAAAACTCAAAGCAATAAATAAAGAGGCAAGACTGTTTGAAGGGTTAGTCCTCACTTCAAACAATGACAATCCTTCTAATGAGCTTGGGCTCTTTGGTTCCTTAAGATCGATGTTGAATTTAATCTGGTCCTATCTGCTTGGTATGTCAATTATCTTTTAGCTCGTTATTTGAGCAAGGCAGATGCATGCTAATAACAAAGAAGATTATAAGTGCCCCTTTATTTATTTTGCTAAACCATTATCATTTTGATGTTATATAATTATTTTAACATTGATGCACTATTATCTGTTTGTAAATTGTAGTGCAATATTATTTGTTATATTCACTACTAAGTATGTTTTTTCACTTCATAAGTTGTAGAAATCTTTATATAGCTTCAGCACAACAGCTAATACTTTAATATGGAGTTATGGACTGGAGAGTATGGCTAGTTATTTTAAAGTTTTAACATCTAGACATGAAATTCACCAAATTATTAAGTCATTTTGGTTTGTGCAAAAGATTGAGTGTATTGCCTTGTAGGTATACTTTTGATATTCTTTGTGGGTCGCAAATGTGAAAGTTAAGGTTATTGTGTATTGTTGCAGTAGGCGGAACATGTGGGAGAGCCGCCAATTTTTTATTCTTTCTATAAAAAATAAGTTAAATTTGCTAGTTTTAAGAGAAAAAAATTGGTAATTTTGGTAGTCAGCCCCCTCCAATAATAAAAATATCAAATATTTTGGCCCCCTCCAATATACTTTTCTAGTTCTGCCTGTATTGTTGAAAACATTTAATTCGTTTACTCCCTCCGTTACGCATTACTTGAAACAATTGAAATTTTTACCTCTAATAAATAATGTCAATTTGTTTCAAGTAAAACGTAATGAAGGGGAGTACTACGATTGAACATAGATAGTGGCAAACTGGCAATGTTTTATGATGAACCATTTAAACTCAAACAGGATAGTAGTTTTTGACGTGGTGGCTTTGAAGTGTGGGCATATCTTATGCTATATGTGTGCTTGTTCTGCTGCGTCAGTGACTATTGTATGGGTTGAAGGCAGCCTGCGTAAGGCGTGAAGTGCCCCTATGTCGAGAGGATACTTAAACTGCATTAAGATCTTCAATATGAAAGTAAAATCTTATTCTTTGCAAATAGAGCATCAAGATTAATGTTAACTTTTCAAGCTATGAAGAGCTAATTATACAAACACAATTTTAATTGACTCTGAAAATTTAAGTGATTGACTATCTGATTAATATGTATTTCATACTTTGGTCGTTATCAGGGGGTTATATAACTGATCATCTGAATCAAAATGATCTTTCTCGTGTCTATCCAGGTTAACGTTATGGTGATGTTATCCGTTTGCAAGACTTAAATTCTGTTAGCAAAAGGTATGTTCCATTCAAAAACATTACTGATATAAGCAATCGGGCGAATCTTAACTTCCCATGCCTGTACGTACTTCATCCAGAAGTACTTATTACAAATAATGTTCTTGTTTTACGTATATAGGTGCCCCGAGTATTGGGAAAAGAGGCTTGAATCAGAGAGGATAGAGAGACTCCGGCTAGTGAAGGAACATTGGCAGTCACAAATGCATGGTTCATGTCCGCTTGAGCTCTGTATATAGAAATGTTAATTTCTGGGATCGGCTATAGATTGTAAAATCATAAAGGCTGCTGTGATCATTTCACTTACTCGTAGGACGGTTACTTATCTCTTCTAATTGTAAATTTGTGTACCATACTAATAATATGGCTAATGTAATGTAATTTTATTTTGATTGACACCGGAGTACTCGTACATTTGAGTCTCTAATTCTCTATACGTTGTGAATTGGAATACTTGCAGACATTCTTCCATTTGCAATTCTATATCTGATTTTTTTTTTTAAATCCTATTTGTATTTACAATATTTAACCATCTAATTTGTATATACTCGTTTGGTTGAATGTAGGCAAGAATTTCTTGGAAAGAGATGATTATTCCCATGTAATTGTAATTTTTAGAAATTATTAAACATTGTTTAGTGTAACATGAGAAGTGAAAATCCCAATGAGAATTTCTATTGTTAACCCACAAAAGAAATTCAATTATGAGGATTCTATACTTCGCTCTGTCCTCAATATTCATGTATTTTTTTTTAACTATTCAACAAGTAGAGAGAATTTTAACAATAACTAAAATGTATAAGAATAAATATAGTGATGTGCGATCTTGTTTGATTCGTATTAATTACAATAGATTATTAATATTAAATCGTTTAATTTTCACATATATATAATTAAAATATAAACGATACAAAATATGTATTGAGAAGCGTATGAAACAGTAACTGACAGAACATTATGAAACAGAGGAGTTCAAAATTTTAGTTCATTTTGGCCCAACAAAGGGAAATAGGAGGTGCACAAGTTATTAGGTACAATCTCCTAGCAATACAACCCCTCCCCTAGCTTATGTCGCACGTGATTTTTCCCTCCCCTATTATCTCTCACACATGATTTTTTTAAAAATAAAATCAAAAATCATTAATTAAATAAAATTAGATAGATATAATAAATATTTAACAACTAATAAAAGCAATGGAGGGGTTTGTATCTTGCAATGTAGGGGGTTTGTTAATATATTATGGCATTGTGATGGGGTGGATTAAGACTACCACATGAAACCCGGGCTTTCAAAAGAGAGCAAAAAGAGAATGAATCACATGATTTATCTCGTACAATTGGGAGAGAAAGACTATAACAACTAGCCTTTTGATGCGTGCATAATGCACGGGTTTTGATTTATTCAAAAATAAAATTGACATTAAAGTTTTATCATTAATCACAAATGAAGAGAATTTCTAAATAACTTTCAATATATAAGAAAAAAATATACTTCGTATATGCCATGCATGTGCATGTTGTTTAATTAGTCTTATTGAATACTTTATTATATTAGAGCATTATCTTTTTTATTTACTAATTATAGATATTTAAAAAAAATGCATTGGCAAATGTTCAAACTTCGTAAATCGAAGGAAGTATATGATTTAATCTCTTTTATAATGATTTCAGAAGGAAATGTTAGATCTATATTTTATTTATTTCCATTTATTTTAAGGAGTAATACAGTACATACAATTCAAATCTTAAGATGAAAATGATCTTTATCTTAATTGTGTTGATTATAAATAATACATTAAACAAATAATATGAAGGTGTCTAGTTTAAAAGAAAAGCAATAAATATTAAAACCAAGATAAAGAGAGGAAAAGCTTGAGTAAAGATCACAAGAAGAGGTGAAAAAAAAAGAAATTCTAATAATTGAAAAGTTTTACTCCATTATAAGAAAAATGAGTAAAACAACGAGAGATAAGAAATTGAAAAGTTTGATAAATTAATTAAATGTGGGTTATTAAAAGAACATCACCATTATTAATAACCAACCCCACATCATAATATATGCTTCTTCTCCAATTTTCCTTCACTCTTGTAGACTTTCCCAAAAACTTCTACCTACCCATAATTATTTAAAAAAAACTGTAAACTAAAGAAAAACATTAGTAATAAAAACATGTAAAAGCAACAATAATTGTAACAAGTTGTTTTTTTTTTTAAAAAACCTCAACACTATAACTAAAATAAAAACAACTAAGTATAAAGTATGATTAAAAAATATAATAATATTTTCATAAACAGGATTGGGACATAATCAATAACCTCAAGGAAATTTACAAAAATTAAAATAGTAATTTATAAACTAACACTACAAAAGACATATCTTTATAGATTGAAAACTTAAAACCCATAAAAATAAGCAAATTGAAAAATGGAGGTGATGGTGGAGTGGGGATGACGATGAGTGTGTTTACAAATAAAAATATTTTAAATAAAAGTGATGGGGAGTGGGAAAATAATTGTTGTTATGTCAAAATATTGCGGACGCTTTTATAAGCGTCAGTAATATTTACGACGCTTTGAGAGTCGCTAAAAATCATTTTTGCAACCCTTAAGAAACATCACTAAATACTTTGCGACGCTTTATAATGCGTCCCTATGTATTTTGTGACACCGTTTTAAGCGTCAATAAAATTAATATTGCGTCTG
>SNQN01000056.1:49400-74167 GCA_008642245.1 Bassia scoparia | reverse complement strand
AGGAGAAGAATTGGCATATGACTTTTGAAATTTTCCCACCTCTTCTTTTGCGAAATAATGTTCCAAACTTTTCATTGACAAATAGCCCAAACTACATTAAACACAAGCATATCAATAACTTCATATGAAATTATAGAAAATTATATTAAGTTATTAATTCAATCAACTATTTAATCAATTATATATACAGTTATGATCATATCAATTAACTATTACAATTTACAAGTCAGTACTCAATAACACTCGATACATTACTCCAATTCATTCACGATTCATAATAACAAAATATGCAATAGTTCATAAAAAAAATCAATCAATTAAATGAATAACCAATCATTAAACTAAACTATACAACATTAAACTGAATTGACTATTCATACTATGATGTGAAGTTTATAACTGAAACTAAACAATTAAACTCACAAGATAAAGAAAAGCAACATACTGACCTGAAAACAGAGCGAAGTCCTGCAGTCGCCGAGTGAGTCACCGAGTGGAGCAGTCGCCGTCGCGGAAATGGAGCCTCAATTTGGTGTTTAGAGAAACGCTTAGTCGTTTTTGGGACTTTTGGAATGTGAAATCAGAGAAGTTATGTAAATTAATGTCTTTTGACTTTTGACTACTTAGAGGAATGAATTCCAAAAAAAAAAAAAAGCATGAAAAAGAGTTTGCAAAGGGAATCAGATCCACTGAGCCTTCAGTGGAAAATGGATTATGGCCTGCTTACAGTGAACTAACGCATCGAGCCAAAAGAAATTCTGTTAGAATAAGCTGAAACGCATTTTTGTTTTATTCGTTTTATTTAAAACTGATCGATTTTTCTCAAGAAAACTGTGGGCTTCAACGAACCTCACTTGAACCCACGTGATCGCGCCCTGGTTGTGACTAATCTATTATTCGACTCGGTCAACTATACGCTCGAGCTCAACTCACTCAGAAAATTAACGAGAATAGTCATAGCTATGGCGACCGACTCCTCATAAGCACCCTAAATTCTTCCTATTAGTTTATAGGATATTATAAAATCATTTTCATCTATGTTATTGTGGCCTAAGCAAATACTTCATCCCGTTTTCAGAAAGTTCGCTATACTTCTTCAATTCACTGGGACTCTTAGATAAATTTTGGAGAGGATAAAAGATAGAGAGTAAAGAAAAGAGACCCATGTGAGAGAGAAATAGATAGAGTTTTATTTTTCCCAAAAAAAATGTAACGCATAAATGCTGAAACATCTTAAATATGAAAGTGTTATGCGAACTCTCTGGAACGGAAAAGGAAAATAAGATGAACCCATGATAGTGGCCCTCTAATTATTTATGTATTTATTAAAAACATAGACATCATCAATTTCCACCTGAAACTATTGACACATTTACAAGCGATGATGTATATACTTAATTTTTAATACTATATAGGAGTAGTTAGTATAGATAGAATACATATTTTTTATAAGGTTACCAACCTCGTACCACCACCCCAACTAAGCCTGTTTGAAATTCCAGCCAAACCGAGCTCCGAGCCGGAGCTTTCACTTTTTCAATCTCATAGACTCAGCCTAGCTCACGAGACTTGAATCAAGCCTAAACAGCTTTTAGTCTGATCTGCTTAATTAACATCTTAATTATATATTGCAATTACACCAAACACTTCAACCACTACTAACCAAACCCCGGCCAACTGCAAATCAAAAAATAAAAAAAAACCACCCACCATCCACCACCAAGGCACCAACCACTTTGTACCACCACCTAGACAACAACCACTAACCCAACCTACACCACCCAAAGACCAACAATCTCGTCAATTTTTATAAAAAAAGATTGACCCTTGACCGTGACCTTATGAAAAGGGTTCAATTTTGGTAAGGCAGGCTTTAAGCGCTTGGTAAAATTAGTTTACTTTTCAAGAGTAAGAAGTATTTACACTTGACACTTTGACATTTTCTTCTATTTGATATTCTGCATTTTTTTCTCACTATCATTCTAACAAATCGCTCTATATATTAAATACTCCGTACAACAAAATTTATCTCAACAATGACATTCAAAAAGACCCATCACAAATTCTCTTTAAGGTAGTAATATTACAAATGTGACAAACATTGACAAAACTTATTTGCAAATATAAAAAGAAGTGGAGAACATATTATTTAAAAAATGAATACAATAATAAAACCTTTAACAAAAAAAAAAAAAAAAAATGGTAATGGATGAAATTACATACACTATGTGGTGCATTATAAAATTATTTATGTTCCACTTATTATGCCAATTCACATGAAAAATGAACTATAATTTTTCGAAAACCAAACTCCGATAAATCAACCGCTAGACATTACTAGATTTTATTGGCAGCATTTTAGTTATATCTTTGAGCAGACTTTCTCTAATTCGCCAGCATTCCGGTAAGGAACACGCAATTCTACCCATATTTACCAGTTGAAACCCAAAGTCCCTTTAAAGAAGCTCGGGTTAGGACTCTTGTAGATTCAACATAAGCTCATAGTCTCAGCATGTCAAGGCCATGCAGCATCAGATTGAAACAATCCTCTTTTTTCGACCAGATTGTAGTAATTATGCGAATCGAATACCTGGAGCTCCTGGATCAATCTCCAGAACCCATTGGTAACCGATTTTTTAAGGGCACTTTCTTCCTCCAAATGCGGCGACGTAGTTAAGGGGTCTAGGCGTTGGATTTCAAAGAGTTGTCACCCTTTCCGCTGAAGTTGTATAGGCCGATTTTAACGGATGAACATTGGGATAGTGCCTATTGTGTGAGCACCTGCCTCGACAATTAATGTTCAAGTTATACGTATAGTGAAACTAGTAGATGTAACGATAAATTTATTTTGACTCTCAAACCTTTACATGACACTTTCCAAATGTTTGAGAGT
Source organism: Bassia scoparia (assembly GCA_008642245.1). NCBI lineage: Eukaryota > Viridiplantae > Streptophyta > Magnoliopsida > Caryophyllales > Amaranthaceae > Bassia > Bassia scoparia. Next base: position 71,274 of record SNQN01000056.1, on the reverse strand, counting down.
TTTTTAATCAATAATGGTCAGCAGCTAAAAAAAAAAAAAGTATTATCTCATCTTCGCAACAACTAACATTTTTTGTACTTATCCTATGGACGTGTTCGGCGTAGCTTTTTTAGGTAAGCTTTTAGCGTTTTGAAATTAAGATTAAAAAGCACTTGGTATAATTTTATTACTGTTTCGGATTTGAAGGTAGCGTTTTGAGTGCTTTTAGAGTTAAACGCTACCTTTTCAAACGTTAGGTAGGAGTCGCGTTTTTAAGCTTTACTTTAAGCTAGGAATAAAAGTTACTTGGTAATTTATTTTCTTCTATTTATAAATACAATCGCTACTTTGCCGAACCAATCATAATTGACAATTTTAGTTTCGTCGCACCACTACTTCCAACGCTACTTACTAGCTTTTTAAGCTACCCGCTACTATATACCGCTATAGGCTACTTTCCTATACGCTATCATCGCCGAACCACGCCACTATATATAATCAAGTTTCATTTGTTTGTACTCGAGTATTTTCAATATATCGGTTTGTCAATTCCAAATATTTTATTTAGGAGTGTATAATATTTCAACGACATTTAGCACTGTCTATAATTGTGTCTATTAATGTGGCACCTGTTTTTGATTATAATATCATTATATTGCATATTGCATGCTATGACTCGATTGCTTTAATGATTTCTTGCTCTAGCATGAATAAATCTTTCACAATATGCATGAATAATTTTCATTATGTAAAAATCTACTCCAATTTAATTTGTTGTTTTAATTACTGTCCTTTAATTATCAAGTTGATGTTTACTTCAATTAATCGCAACTAAATTAATTACCTGATAAGACAACAGATCCTTAACACTGAGTCCCTTCTGCTGGAAACTCCCTTTTCAGGAGGTAATGTTTAAAGAATGGTGGTGGCGAAAATCTCTAAGCTTGACTTGCAGACGAATACACGCCCATCTCAGCCTTACCGGTTTCAACATCCCATGATGCCTCCCCCAGTCTGCGAGACAGATATAAACATTAACTGGTCCTATTTACATTAATGAAAACAATTGAAACTGAACATGACATGAAATAACAGGCGCACCTAAGTCATGATTTAGGGCACCTACATACTATATACAAAGATTGGTCTTGAATCATTAACTAAAAAAGATCAATGTAATTTTGCTATAAGATCGAATTAGTATGTCTTTTTTGTTGTACTGGACCACGACGTCCTTGGATACCAAGGCTATGATATAGCACATGAAACACTCCTGGACAATGCATTTTCCAATCACTCTTCACTCTATTATAAACTTCGTAACCTCTAAGGATTTTATTTGGACTGAATCCTTTTCGGCTTGATTTGTAGGCGAAATTTAGTAAGAACGGAAAGCATACACCTGGCCAATCAAAATTGATCAATTAAGGCATGTTCAATTTTCAAATTAAATTAATCTGTACATGATCTCATATAATATATATATATTCGTACTATATAATCATCACTTGTGAGATTGATTTTAATAAATAATTATGAAAGCCATATGAATTGCACATATATATTGTAATAGACCTAGCTTCAACAAAGTTTGCATAAGATGATTAAGTAAGTTGTTCACAGCGAAATGAATATGAATCTAGTTTTATATGCCATGTCTAGAAAGCCATCAAATATATTGTAATTAGCATATATATAATATATATATATATATTATATTATATATTGTAACATGTAACAAACTCACACCTAACGAAACAATAATGGAAAAACATCCTCAACAAGGGTCCAGACAGAGGGGGCGCGACAGGCAAAGAGTTTCTTGATGACATTCATTGTTAATGGATCTCGGCTTGAGGACACGAGTGTTGAATAAAACCCGACTTCAAGCGAGACCATTCAAACTGATGATAAGCAAAAAAAGCAAAGGCACAAAAAGCAAACGAAACATGTGTGAGAATAGTAAATGCTTTAGGATTGATGAATGATGAAGCATTTCCACAAAACAAATCAAATATGTATGTTGACTAATAATTAAAGACTCCTTAATTATTATTATTAAGTTAGAAAGATTGTGTGTAAGAAGATGATAATAGGACTCGGTTACATATATATATGCATGAAATAGAGATAGAACAGTAGTACATAATAATAATATAATGTATTGTATTGTATTGTGCCGCCATTAGTTGTTAGTGATATTAATACACAATATATTGAAGTGTATGGTTCAATATTGCCAACTAGAGGGCTGCTAAGTAACGTTTCAAAAATTGCATGCATCCAAAACTTGGTGTTTGCATGTTGGTAGCAAGTTCGTGGTTGGTAAAAAAAACACGTAAAACTACAAATATATATATTAAATGGGTTGAAAATAATACTAGTTCTATCTAATAATCAAGATAATTCAGGTTATAGTATTAATCCTTAAAGTTTTGAATTATGGGTGTCGGATTGACTATGACAGGAGGGATGCATACTAGATGAATGTGTTGCTTAGGACTCTTCTTTCCATCACACTTGATGCTTTTTTTACTATAATCTGGAAACACTTCATGTATAGTACGTATGTGAAAGACTGATTAAGTTTAATGAATATACAAGATTGGGGTATGGTTCAGCGGTAGGGGTCTTTCTCAACTTTTTCTAGCTAGCATTGGCTATAGGGATGGATCGAAGGGTCATCGAACCTCAACCTAGTATTATGCTCCTAGGGGATTATTCATCCTTCTTTTTCTACTGTCGATTAGTGATGGCAATTCAATTCGGGATCCGTCCTAAATCCGCCCGATCCGAGGGAAAAGTATCCGCTCCGAATGCGATATAAATAAGTCCGACTCCGACTTTGTTTAAAAAATATCCGACTCCGAGTTGGAGAAGGGTCGGAGTCGGATCTCAAAAAAATCCGCACTATATAATCGATCCGACATTTCATACAATTATTATCATTTAATTTTTATATTTATTAGGCCTACTTATGTATATGTATGTCAAAAACTTTATTTCATATTAAAAAAAGTAAATATAAAAAATTTAATAGGGAAAAAAACAAAATACACTTAAAAGTAGAAAATTTTTTAAATATATATATAAATATATAAGGGAGAAAAAACTAACTCGAATTTCAATCGGATCAGAGTACGGAGTCGGATCTCGGATTTAAAAAATCGGAGTCGAGTCGGATTGCTCGGATTTGGATCTCGGAGTCGGAGTCGGATTGCTGATTTTATATCGACTTCCTGTAGGGTCGGAGTCGTGATTTGCATAATCCGCTCCGATCCGGTCCGTTGCCAATCACTACTGTCGATATGTTGAGAAGAAATTAGTATAGGGTCCATCTGTGTACTTTTTCATTAAAATTATAAAAATTAATCAACTAATATATTGTTCATATGTAATAATTATATTATAGTATAATATTGGTACCGTTACTCAAGAACTATAAACAATTTTTAATTAGAGCAGAACTTTTTGAATATTTGATCATCATATTAAAAAGTTCTGCTTGAAAATATATATTATATATATATAATATATATATATATATATTATATATCATATATAATATAATATATATATATATTATATTAGGTGAGGATCCCATGAGAACTCTTCTAGATGAGAACTTATGAGAACTTCAATGTTCTACTACCCATTTCACTACATGTTCTACCGGATTTTGTGTTCATGTTCTAGCATTTTTAGCCTTTATGTTCTAGGCAATTTTTGCTTTATGTTTCTATAAAATTATCCATATGTTCTACGATTGTTAATATTAATAGCATGTCTATTACATTTGTATTGCTCTACACTATTATTCTTAATGGTTCTACAATATTGTCTTCATATGTTACTATCATTTTATTAATGATGTCTACACTTTATAAACAACTTTTTTTCTTCTTTTTCCTCCTCCTCACTTCACTCTAGTCTCCAGGCCCTCACCGCACTCACCAGCACCACCCTCCAATTGAACCCAGCCCAGAGAACCGACTGTACATCACCGCCGCCACTTCACGACCTCAATTTACTCACCAAACCGTCAAACCCTTCTTTCACTCCGACCACGCCATCCCAATACTACCGCACCCACAACCCTCAAAAACCTCCCTTCGAGCACCACATCTCACCACTGCTCGCGGCGGCACCCGCTACTACATCCATAATTGTGCCGGTGTACTGCACCACTACTGCGGACCTTTTACGCCATCGTGAGGAGCTGCGTCGTGTAGGTGCTATGGTATTAATTCACATTCTGATTAGCGTTCAACTTTTGATCTAATTTTGATTTTGTGTTTGGCAATTTTAACCGATTTCAATGGTTTTTATTGCGTTGGCTCGTGTGGTACAGCAGCGGTGCAGACAGTGAGGCTTGCTCATCGCATTGGTTGCAATGCGGTTGTGAGTGGTGGTCTGTTGGTGTGCGATGTGGAATGAAAGGGGTAGAAGCGACCTCAGGGTAAGGCTGACTGAACTGCGGTGGTGGTTGGTGAATTGCGGTGGGTGGCGTCTTGCTTGGGTGGTTGGTGAACTTGCGGCGGTGGCGGCCTTTGCGGGCTGGTGGCGGCTTGCGGCGTGCAGCGTAGTTGCAAACAGTTGTGAGGAAGAGAAAAAAGGTGAGGAGGAGAGATAAGAGGTGAGGAAGAGAGAAATGAATGAAGGTAGAGGAAATAAAAAATCGAGATTTTGTTTTTTTAAAAAAACAAATAAATAGATGACATGGTTGTGATGATTTTGGGTTGGTTTTAATGTATGAGATTGAAGGTTCTCAGTGGTCTCAAATAAAGCTGGTTCTACATATGAACCTAACTCTATATATAATATATATATATATATATATATATTTTAAGTGATTGTTTTCACATTTAATCGTGCATATTTTTTCATTGAAAATGATTTTCCTGGAAAACACTTCCTCCAAAACAAACGGAGACTTAATCTTGTATTGTTTCGTAAAATCAAGCCCTAAACATATCAACTTCATATAAATTAAATTCAATAAATTATTCATTATGTACTTAATTAAACGATATGAAGAGCTTAATTAGTAGAATATAATCTATCTACTATTTATAAGTATATATTAAAACTCTCCCCTAACATCCACATGACACATCAATCATCTACTCTTCCCACAATTCGCTTTTTTTTCATACTTTCCATCATTTCCTTCAATTCTTTTTTTTCCCATTTTCTTATAGTTTAATTTAGACAATAAATTGTTCACCTTTTCATACACATAGCAATATAGGTTGCAGTGTTCACAATTTTATCACCTTCATTATTCAATTTCCTTCATCTTTGATTTATTCATATTTTTTTTTCTAATCTTTCACCAAGAAAACTCCAATCTTAAAACAGAAATGTTATTTGCACGCTCCCAACTCTTTTATGTATTATAACATGATAATAAATCAAAAAAAAAAATAACTCGAGCAACGTCGGATAAAAACAAAATTAATTAATAAAAAGATAAGATGCTTTAATTAGTGATGAACAATGTATTGCATTATTCGAATGTGGCATTATCGGCCAAGTTAGAATAGTTGAGGTATTAATTAAAAGAGTAATCTAACCATCGAATTGAAGGCTTAATTAGACAAGGACACTAGCTAAATCATAAATCGAATAAAATCACACCACCAATAAAAATGCATGTTAACGAAAAAGAACATTATTATTTTATTAAAAAATATCCAAGATGAACATGAATAGTAAATGGATATGTTTAGTAGAATTATAATAAGTGAAGATCTTCAACTTTGAATCGTTAGTTAGGCATATACGTACAAACACATTAACATGACATAATTGAGGTCACCTAATGAATACAAAATGTATGCATGCAAGAGGGTGACTTTCTAAACTATAAACAAACTTGTCGTTCTTCATCCCCCTTTCATTCATTTACGCGTTATTCATTCTACATTCTTCTCTCATAACTTATTATTAATTGTTCTTATTCTCCAATCTCCATCAACAATTATAGGGTCGTGTTAATAAGTTTGTAGGTCTGCTACTTGATAATTGGGTCGTGTTGTGTTATGATGCAAATATTGTTTTTGGTGTTACGAGAGTCACAAGAGGTTGAGAATGAGAATCGATCTCAAGACCTACTAGGACTGGGAGGAAGCTTTAACCACTTGAGACTATTTTTCCCTATCAACATGACGCAAATATAAAAGGGTCATAGTAGTTTAATTTTTGTGTTTCGTTGTGTTGTGTCATGTTAGTTTAAAAGGGTAGAAATATTTGACACAAAACATAACCTACTAAATAAACACGTCGACATTCTCGTGTCAACCATTTAAATTAAATCATGTCAAAATTCATAATAATTCAACCTATTAAATTTTGTGTTTTGTTAGAGGTTATGTCAATTTTCATTCTAAAATTAATATCCAATCAAGCAAGTGTCGGTGACATTTCAATTCGTTTAAGTAAATGGACAAAAAATCCCAAACTCCAAACCCAACCTATTAATTAAAACAAATCGCATGTGTGTCAACCATTTAATTGTGTCGAAATGTTTAACCCAAATTCAGCAGTTTATTGTGTTATGTCAGTTTTTATCGATTTTTACCAATGTTGATGCTCTTAGTATATATGATGAAAATAAATAAAACAAAAACAAATAGACATTGCCTATGATAAAACTAGTTTTATATACACGATCCTGCATAGACCCGTGAAATTGCATTCTATGAAAAATGGTTTGTAGTATATTTAAATTAAAATGCTTATACTAATTAACAATAGAATTTATTTGAATTGTAATAATTTTTGAAAATGAATCTGACTTGAAATCAAGAATAGTATCATATAGGTTTCTATCTAATATGAAAATAATTGTCATTCTTCACTTATTAACTTACATAATAAATGCATTTTCTATTTTAATTATTAAATAAGTAGAGGAGTTTTTTAATTTAGGACAAATCAATTCATTAAGGACATAAAAAAACGGGGACACTATCTTCCTACCCCTTTCCCTTATATAATAGAGATTTAGTTAGGTTCAAATGTATAATTGACAGTGGTTTTATTTTTAATAAACCGACAAATACAAGTGTTGGAGCTTGGACCATTAAGGAGCTGAGAACTTAGTAATAGGAATTTAGGATAGTAAATTAAATTTGCATTTGTATAGGACTTTGGTAAAAAAAGTGTATTTGAGAAGCGAAGAAGTTTTAATAGTGTTGTACTCAGTGATTAAAATCATATACTCCCTGTTTACACTAGATTCATGCCATAAGAAAATTTGGCACTATAAGGATGAATAGTCCAAGTAATGTCTTGTAAAAATCGTCTTAACGGTAGTTTATAAAAATCTATTTTTATATATTTCACTAATTATACACAGCAATAAAGATATTTGACAAATAAATTATACATTACAAACGTGTATGAATAAGAAGCGACTTGAATTTAGTAGAACAGAAGGCAGTAGAAAAAAGACTACCTTCATTTACAATGTGTTTTATGTTTTATTCTTAGTACGTTTTTCGTTGTAAAATTTTATCTTTTTATACCATAACTATGTAAGTCCTATGAAGAGCATGAATTTGGAAAAAAACTATACCAGGGATAAATAGTGTAGAGAGAAAATAACATACTTCGTAAAAGATATTGAGAATTGAAACCTCATAAAAAAAAACTGTATGTGAGAAAAAAGAAACAGGAAAACAAAGGATGTACAGAGTAGTATATAATAGTCTAGAATAATAGATGCATCTTAAATAATTATTGTCATTTTTTGTACGTGCATCACTTTGAAATAACTAACTCCCATATGATTTTTAAGGAGGAGAAATATAGAGAGAAATTAGGAAAAAATACAACCTAAAATAATAAAATAATATATATTAAAAAAAATTCTTCCTGCACCTTGGGGTAGCATTCCCTTATCACAAAAGTTGCATCCTCCTTTGCCTCATACAGAGCACAAAAGCTTTGATTGGATAACAAAATAGAGGGGAGGGGAGAATTGATTGAGTTATCCTTTTCGAAACTCTCCATTGTTGGAGAAATATAATTATTATAATCAACATTAACTCCCTTCCTCATTGTCGCTCACCTTAACTAAAAGCTTATCTTCCTCAATTCTGCGATTGTGAACAAAGCATGCACAACAAAAAGGAAGGAATTAAAACGAACCCTTGAATTGAAGTGCCACCCATTCTGAAGTTTCAAAATCCATCTTAAAGCTGGACACATGTGAGAAACTCACTGACTGATACTAATCTAGCATGATCATCTAGTAATAGTTGCATTGCATAAATGAGGTCTAACTAATGTTTCAGTTGTGGCCTTTGGTTTTATTGACGTCATTCCATTATAGCATTACTATTTCGCGAACTTGACAGCTCGAAAGATTTTACCATGAACCAAAGAACTCTAATAGCTAACCCAATTGAATTTAAAATCTGTTGCTGGGACAAAGCATAACGTATCGTCAGAGCTAAAATTATTTAATCAACTTTCGGATGTGGAGGTGATAGACATCAGGGATATGTCCTTGTAATGATTACTCACAGTTGAGGGTGAAGATTCGAAGTTTGAATCAGGAAGACCTCATTTTTACCCCTTCTTTTCTTTATGGAGTTAAGTGGAAAGATTCTACCAGATTGGTATGTTGAATGACGACCTTGATCAGATTGTGCATGTACAGAATAAAGCCTGAGGACCAGGGTGGCTGATTATCTCTGTAAAGACAGAGCATGGAATCTTTCGACAATCTCCTTAAGTCGAGAGTTGATAAATATTTCTTCATTTAATTTATACATGTTAGTTCGAGTGTACTAATGGTAGATTAACTAACTTGAACAATCATGGAGAATACTACGCGGATTCAAGATCAAGGTAAACTTGAAAAGGAAGAACATTTTCTCGTCCAACATTGCAAGTATTATAGGCACATCAATGATTAAAGTAGTGAGTCTTGCCCATCTTTGGCAAATTTGTCCTTGTTGCCCATTCAGTAGGTTAGATATTTAATGTCTCAGAGTGGAGGTATGACGTGTTAGTCGTTATCTCTATATACAGCATAAGACGAGCTCATGCCCAATCAGTTGCGTCGTCCACACCCTCGATCTATTATGGACGGTAAGCTGTATAAGAGATAGTGAGAGTCGTCTCATACATACATGCCTGTCTCAGAATCGAGGAGATTCAAATTCACATATGCACTGTAGGTGGAAAATACCATGAACATGTTGGAAGCATCTAAAGGTAGGTGGTTAAATAAGAAGTAAATATACTCAATGAAAGTGACACATACAGAGCCATTGGGCTAAAGTCGGTCTGGGTTTCAGACTTCGGATCTAGAGGTTTAAGGTAATAAGAGTGAGCGTGTAGGAAGATCAATTACATGAAATTTAATTATTTATGTACCATCATAGCAAAGAAATTTCACCTCAATGTACGTACGTAGTATCATCCGTTATTCCGTGCGGCAGTTAAAGCCGTATCTCGTAAGCCTGTGTCACGTCTTAAGAACTAGTAATGGGGGTTATTGTAGTTATACACTTATTGAGCCATCCGTCGTTAATTGTGATGTTGACTAGCGTGCATGAATTATATCAGATATATGAAAGTAGTGGCTATAAAGAAAGGATATCATGGTATGAGCTGAGCTGGTAAATATAACCGCGTAGTGAGACTTAGAGAGTGATCGAGGGTGGAATGAGTGTTAAGCGAGGTCATACGCGTCATGCACTTTCATGCCATACTAACTACACCTATAGCGAAATAGTAATGAGGCTAATAAAAGTTGTATCCAAGGGCACTAACTCTTAAAGGATCGCCGACAAAACCGTCGATTCAGTCAATACCAAATGTGTTTCCGAATGGCTGACTTGAGAGTTTGTAACTTGGCAGCTTGAATGACGAGATGTACAGCCTATATATTGGTGCTCTATTGAGGACTATGCACCTTACGTACGTACGAAACAGAGTGTATACTGTGGTTTGCCTCCGAATTAAAGTTTTATACTATCAAAGTATAGATGTAATATTTGAAAAAATGGGCACTTAATTCTGGCCAAAGAGGCCAAAATTAGATCTCCCAATATAGCAAATCCAAGAAGCCGACACGTAAAATAACACTCAACTAATCGATAGTAAAAATTTAATCTCGGAGTGGATGGCGTGAACCTCAACACCCCTCGGGATTATCTACAAACAGTATAAAAAAAGAAAATTTCTCCACACTAATGAATGAAGCAATTAGTAGCACTCACCATGATAGTTACTGAAGGACCAAGCGTGGGCCACCTTTTTCCATGCACATGTGATAGTAGTTACATCACACTAATTATGTCTCCTCAAATTGATCAACAAGAGGAAAGTCCAGATACACTAATCAGAGAATATAGTTCGGATAGAACCATTTCTCATTACTTGTTAAATATATAATTAGCTAAGAAAAACCATAGATGACTTCAGTAAGTTAGGAGCATTAACAACAGGAAAACACGAACGACCAATGAAACAGACTGCCTAAAATTAGACGCACGAAATTGAAAATGAAAACACAATACCTTGGATTTAATTCAGGGTCTTGCTCCAGAACAACAATACACCCTTTTATCTTTTGTAGGAGATCAGGGCCGATCCTGCAGTTGAGCAAGATAGCACCATTATTCTGCCGTACAACGGGAAATTCAAACAACACTACACACACTTAAAACCATTTACAGACATTACTTAAAAGCACTTTTAATGTAAGTACCCTTTATATCTTTAATCCTCATACCCAATGATCAAAGCAACAATCATTAGGCACTGAATTTATAAAAATTCACAACTGCAATTCAAAAGTAATTAGCACAGCAAAGTCATCAACATCTTTTTTCCTACTACACAAGATATGATCTTAAACCATATTAATTCTCCTAACTCAAATGATACGACTTACTGTCAGTAGATTGAAATATTGCATTTATAACGCACCATAATTGACAAACAACATGAGCACATATCATATATTATTGGCATAGATACTGTTATTCCCTATCACTCTAGTCCTTCTCAAGAGATTATTCCATTATGTCCTTTTTTAGAGACAATCTATCATGATTCATGAGCAAATCCTGTCAGGGAAGGATAACTACAACCTCTTAATAGTCTTAAGAAAGAAAGGTTACTCCGAGGAATAGATGAACTATGTAGCATTGAGGAAATTCTTCTTGTATATATAAAATTTAATATTATCTCATGATTTTTCTGAAACCCAGAAAGTTGCCGGACCATTAGCATGCCTGTATGGTTCATTCATTGAGTTATTACTTATTATCTTGTTTCCAACAGAATGTATTCCCCTCAGAAGGATTTTATCTTGAAGGTGTATGTTGAACTCTCACATGCTTCCGCATAATAATCAGGTTTGGGCGGCTGGTTTTGCTGCTGCTTTGCTGAAGAAACGCAACACCGTGATACCTCCATCTGAGGACATAAAACCAACTACTGATGGGAACAAGTCAAATTTGCAAAATGAAGACCCTCTTATCATTGAGGCTATAATACTTGCATTGTTGGAGAAAATGTTTTCCTTCCTTTTCAAGTTACCTGATCTGAACCGGTGAGTATTCTCCATATTGTTCAAGTAGTACTCCTACTAGTCAGGACTTAAAGTAAATTTAATGAGAAATATTTTTTAACTTCACTAGGAGATTGTCGAAGATCATTGCTCTTCTTTCAGATAATCAGCCACCCTGTCCTCAGCTTTATCTGTACAGCACAGCTGATAAGGTCATTCCATACCAATCTGTAGAATCTTTCATTGAACTCCAAAAGAAGAAGGGTAAAAATGTGTCTTCCTTCAACTTCGAATCTTCACCTCACGTGGATCATTACAGGACATATCCTGATGTCTACACCTCACAAGTTAATAATTTTTTGAASGTTGCTTTGTCCAGAAAGATTTAAATTCAATTGGGTAGCTATTAGTATGGTGGTAATCTTTGTGGTGGACAATAGAATATAATGGATGACTCAATAAACAAGGCCACAACTGAAACATTGTTAGACTCATTTTGCAATGCAACTTTAGATGGATCATGCTAGATTGTATAGTCAGTCGTTCACACATGTCCAGCTTTAGATGGATGAATAAACTTCAGAATGGGTGGCATATCAATTCAAAGGTTCGTCGTACTCCTGTCTATTTTTGGTTTATGCTTTTGGAATCGCAGATTGGTTGGTGACACAATTTTTTACCAACATAACTAATCTTACTGAATGGGAACATCTTGATTTGTTCTCTTGTGGCAGTAGCCTGTCTCAAATAATCCAACAGGGTGAATTAAAATGAAGGTTGTCTCTTCGTCATGGTGTGCTACACAACCCGTCTAGTAGACTAGAATAAAGCATGATCGGAGTAGTCAGATAATTGGGCTAGACTCAATTCATATATATAAGATGAAGCAAAAGACACAAAGTAGCAATAATATTTATTGGATTTTTTTTTTTTTTTGTGCTAGATGATATTTCTTTCATATCTTTACCCTATGTGCAATCCCAATTTACACTTTCGGAACTCTTTTTTCCCTTCTTAATTGCTTATAGTGTCATCCAATATTACTCCCCCATGTAAGTGATTGGGGGTTAGGTTTCGCATAAAACTGCAAATAATAGTACAAAGACATTACCTATGTTTGAATTGAAAGGAAATGGAGAAGAAAAATGAAGAAGATGAAATCTCTTTATTGAATGACAAACAAGGAATGGAAGTTAGAGTGGGAGCGAAAACGAAGGGATTAATCTTGTGAAAAAATTAATTTCTTCAACAAATGGACGAAGTTTCCGTGGAAAAAAGGGATAATCAATCATTTCCATTCCGCTCACTATTGTTGTTATGCATAATAAAAGCAATTGAATGGTGCCTTGATATGAGCAAAGAGGATCAGACTTTGTGGATAAGGGAATGCTACCCACAGGTGGCAAGGAAGAATTTTTTTTTATATAATTATTTTTATTATTATTAGGTGTTAGTATTTTCCAATTCTCTTCTATATTTCTCCTCTTAAAAATCATATGGGAGTTAGTTTTTTCAAGTGATGCACAGTACAAATAAAATGAACATAATATTTTACAGATGCATCTATTTATTCTAGCTATTATACTACTCTACTCTTGTACATCTTTGTTCCTTATTCTTTTTCTCACATATCCATTTTTTTATGAAGGTTATCAATTCTAATACTTTTACGAAAGTATGTATATTTTTTCTACTGCACTATTATATCACTATGTATATGTATTTTTTCAAATTCATGCGTTCATAGGACTATAATAGTTATTGGTATACAAAGATAAAATTACAACAGAAACAAAACGTACAAGAATAAAAACACATAAAAAATTGTAAAAGAAGGTAGTACCTTTTTAACTATGCTCTGTTCTCTAAAGTAAAGTCGTTCCTACTATAAACCGTTTGTCAAATTGTTATATTTATTGTTCAATATTTTTAGATTGCAGGTTATAATTAGTGGAAATATAATAAAAATATGATTTTTAATAACTACTCAGTAGACGAGTTTTACAAGACACTACTTGACAATCATCCTTTAAGTGCCAAATTTTCTTATGGCAGATGAATCTAGTAACAGAGGGAGTATATGATTTTAATCAGCGAGTACAAACATTAAAGAACTTCTTCATTACATCAAATCACTTTTTGTTACCAAGTCCTATAACAAATGAAAAATTTATTTACTACATCCTAAATTCCTAGTACTTAAGTTCACATGCTCCTTAATGGCCAAGCCATCCACACAATTGTATATTGACGGTTATTAAAAATAAAACACTGTCATTATACATTTGAACCTAATAAATCTCTATTATAATAGGGAAATGGGCGTATTAGGAGAAATAGTGTCCATATTTTATTGTCCTTAGATTGAATTGATTTGTCCTAAAATTAAAAAACTCCTCTACAATTTATTTATAATACTAAAATAGAAATGCATTTATTATGTAGTTAATAAGTAAGAATGAATTATTCATATTAGAGTAGCAAACTATATGACTACTGATCTAGATTTCAAGTCAGATTCATATTTCAAAAATTATTACAATTCTATAATTATTGTAATAGTTATAGCTTTTAATTTTTGAAATATACTAAAAACTTATTTCATAGATGAATTTCACGGGTCTATGCACGATGGATTGCGTGTAATATAAACTAGTATTTAAATCATAGGCATGAGTTCTATTTGTTTTTGTTTTATTTGATTTCAATCTATATAACTTAAGAGCAATCAACATTGGCAATCGATAAACTGAATAACAAAATAATTGCTAGAATTAGGGTGGTAAACATTTTCGACACGATTAATGTTGCAACAGAACAGCGATTTGTTTAAATTAAATAAGGATTGGAGTTTGGAGTTTGGGATTTGTTGTCATTACTAAACGAATTGAAAAGTCCGACATCTTGCTTGATTGGATAATTATTTAAGAATGAAAATTGACATAAACCTCTAACAAACACAAAATTAATGGTTTGAATTATCATGATTTTGACATATTAATTTAAATGGATTGACACGAGAATGTAGACGTGTTATTTAGTAGGTTATGTTTTGTGTCAAATATTTCACCCTTTATAATAACAGACAACAACACAACGAAACACAAAATTAAACTACTATGACCCTTTTATATTTTCGTCATGTGAGATAGGGAAAAATACTCAAGTGCGTTAAGAGCTTCCTCCCAGTCCTAGTAGGCTTGAGATCGATTTCTCATTCTCACCTTGTGACTCTCGTAACACCAAAAACAATATTTAGCAATCATAAACACCCAACACGACCCAATTATAAGTAGGCAGACCTACAACTTATCTAACACGACCCTATAATTGTTTGAGTGGAGATTGGAGAATAAGAACAATTAAAATAAGTTATAGAGAAGAAGGTAGAATGAATAACGTAAATGAAAAGGGGGATGAAGAACGAACAGTGTTTTTTATAGTTAGAAAGATCACCCTCTTGCATGCATACATTTTTGTATTCAATTAGGTGACCAATATGTCAGTTTATGGTTTTACGTATATCTAGCTAACATTCAAAGTTAGAAGATTCTTCACTTAATAATAAATCTACTAAAACATATCCATTTACTATTCATGTTCATCTTGGATATTTTTTAATAAATAATAATGTTCTTTTTCGTTAACATGCATTTCTTATTGGTGGTGTGATTTTTATTCGATTATTATGTTTAGTCTAGTGTCCTTGTTTAATTTAACCTCAATTCGAATGGTTAGATTACTCTTTTAATTAATACCTAACCTATTCTAACTTGGGTCGATATGGCCACATTCGAAATAATGGCAATACTTGTTCATCACTAATAAAGCATCTTATCTTTTTATAATTAATTTTGTTTTTATCCGACGATTGCTCGAGTTATTTTTTTTTGATTATTATATGTATACAATACGATTAAAGAGTTGGGGAGCGTGCAAATAAACTTTCTGTTTTTTAAGATCGGAGTTTTCTTGGTGAAAGATTAGAAAAAAAAATAATATCAAATCAAAGATGAAGGAAATTGGACAATGAAGGTGATAAAATTGTGAACACTGTAACATCCTATATTGCTATGTGTATGAAAGGTTGAACAATTTATTGTCTAAATTAAACTATAAGAAAATGGGAAAAAAATTGAAGGAAATGATGTAAGTATGAAAAAAAAGCGAATTGTGGAAGAGTAGATGATATGATGTGTCATGTGATGTTAGGGGAGTTTTAATATATACTCTAAATAATAGATAGATTATATTCTACCTAATTAAGCTCTTCAATCGTTATCAATTAAAGTACATAATGAATAATTTATTGAACCTTTAATTTATATGAAGTTGATATGTTTAGGGCTTGGATTTTACGAAACAATACAAGATTAAGTCTTCGTTTGTTTTGGAGGAAAGTGTTTTCCAGGAAAATCATTTTCAATGAAAAATAGACGATTAAATGTGAAAACAATCACTAAAAAAAAAATATGTATATATATATTAATTTATTTTTACAAGCAGAACTTTTTAATATGATGACTCAATTTATAAAAAAGTTATGCTCTAATTAAAATTGTTTATGTTCTTGAGTTTAACGATAAAATTAAGTACTTTAATATATATACATATGAACAATAATATTAAGTTGTTAATTTTTATTAATTTTAATGAAAAGTACACAGATGGACCTATAACTAATTTCTCTCCAACATATCGATAGTAGAAGAAGAAGGATGATAATCCCTAACATAATACTAGGCTGAGGTTCGATGACTTGATCCATCCCTATAGCCAATGGCAAGCTAGAAAAAGTGAGAAGACCTACGCTGATCCATACCCCATCCTTGTATTCTTAATTTACTTATCAGTCTTATCCTACGTACTATACATGAAAGTGTCTTAACAGTTAAAAGTAAAAAAAGCATCAAGTGTGATTGAAAAAGAGTCCTAACGCAACACATTCATTCTAGCTAATAAGCTATACATCCCTCCTGTCATAGTCAAGCCGACACATAATTAAACTTTAAGGATAATATATAACCTTGATATATTGATTATTGAGATAGAACTAGTATTCATTCAACCCATTTAATATATATATACTTTGTAGTTTTTAGTTTTTTTTACCAACCACGAACTTGCTACCAACATGCAAACACCAAGTTTTGGATGCATGCAATTTTGAACGTTACTTAGCACGCCTCTTAGTTGGATATCTTGACACACTACACTTCATAATAGTTTTATTAACATACTAACAATAATGGCGCACAATCACAATACAATACATTATATATTATTATTATTAATTATATTTTATATTATTATTATTTATTATTATTATATTATTATTATTATATATATTATTATTATTATATTATTATTATATATTATTATTATCTATTGTACTACTCCTATCTCTATTAATGCATACACTAATATAGATGATAGGCATCTGTATTATGAGATCATCTTCCGAACATCGTTGCAACATATCATAATAATATTAAGGATTTATATATGGTTTTAATACTATCACATTACATATTGATTTTTGTGGAAATGGCTCTCATATCACCTAAGCATACTATTCTCACACATGTGTTCGGTTTGCTCTTCTTGTGCTTTGCTTTTTTGCTTACTCACAGTTAATGGTCTCGCTTGAAGGTCGGGTTTATCAACACTCGTGTCCTCAACCGAGTCCTTACAATGAATGTCATCAAAAGAAACTTTGCTGTCGCGCCCCTCTCTCTGACCCTTGTTGCAGGATGTTTTTCCATGATTTTTCTGTTTAGGGGTGAGTAGTTTTGTTACATGTACATATATATATATATATATATATATATATAATATTATTACTATATATATGCTAATTACATATACTGTTAATGTTGGCTTCAGTACATGCATATAAACTAGATTCATATTCATTTCGGTGAACAACTTACTTAAATCATCTTATGCAAACTTTGTTGAAGCTAGTCTATTACAATATATATGTGCAATTCCATATGCTTTCATAATTTAATTTATAAAATCAATCTCAAACAGTGATGATTATATAGTACAATATATATATATATATATATATGAGCATCATGTACAGATTATTTAATTTATAATTGAACATTGCCTTAATTGATCAATTTTGATTGGCAGGGTTGTGATGCTTCCGTTCTACTAAATTCGCCTACAAATCAAGCCGAAAAGGATTCAGTTCCAAATAAAATCCTTAGAGGTTACGAAGTTATAGATAGAGTGAAGAGTGCATTGGAAATGCATTGTCCAGGAGTTGTTTCATGTGCTGATATCATAGCCTTGGTATCAAGGGACGTCGTGGTCCAGGTACAACAAAAAAGACATACTTAATTCGATCTTATAGCAAAATTACATGATCTTTTTAGTTAATGATCAAAGACAATCTTGTTATTATAGTATGTAGTTGCCCTAAAATCACTGACTTAGGGTGCGGCCTGTTTATTTCATGTCATGTTCAGTTCAATTGTTTTCAGTTAATGTAAATAGACCATTAATGTTTATATCTTCATCGCAGACTGGGGGAGCATCATGGGATGTTGAAACCGGAAGGCGAGATGGGCGTGTATCGTCTGCAAGTCAAGCTCTACGAGATTTGCCACCACCATTCTTTAACATAACCTCCCTGAAAAGGAGTTTCCAGCAGAAGGGACTCAGTGTTAAGGATCTTGTTGTCTTATCAGGTAATTAATTTAGTTGCGATTAATTGAAGTAAACATACAAACTGATAATTAAGACAGTAATTAAAACAACAAATTAAATATGGAGTAGATTTTTACATAATGGAAATTATTCATGCACTATTGTGAAAGATTTATTCATGAGGAGAAGAATTGGCATATGACTTTTGAAATTTTCCCACCTCTTCTTTTGCGAAATAATGTTCCAAACTTTTCATTGACAAATAGCCCAAACTACATTAAACACAAGCATATCAATAACTTCATATGAAATTATAGAAAATTATATTAAGTTATTAATTCAATCAACTATTTAATCAATTATATATACAGTTATGATCATATCAATTAACTATTACAATTTACAAGTCAGTACTCAATAACACTCGATACATTACTCCAATTCATTCACGATTCATAATAACAAAATATGCAATAGTTCATAAAAAAAATCAATCAATTAAATGAATAACCAATCATTAAACTAAACTATACAACATTAAACTGAATTGACTATTCATACTATGATGTGAAGTTTATAACTGAAACTAAACAATTAAACTCACAAGATAAAGAAAAGCAACATACTGACCTGAAAACAGAGCGAAGTCCTGCAGTCGCCGAGTGAGTCACCGAGTGGAGCAGTCGCCGTCGCGGAAATGGAGCCTCAATTTGGTGTTTAGAGAAACGCTTAGTCGTTTTTGGGACTTTTGGAATGTGAAATCAGAGAAGTTATGTAAATTAATGTCTTTTGACTTTTGACTACTTAGAGGAATGAATTCCAAAAAAAAAAAAAAGCATGAAAAAGAGTTTGCAAAGGGAATCAGATCCACTGAGCCTTCAGTGGAAAATGGATTATGGCCTGCTTACAGTGAACTAACGCATCGAGCCAAAAGAAATTCTGTTAGAATAAGCTGAAACGCATTTTTGTTTTATTCGTTTTATTTAAAACTGATCGATTTTTCTCAAGAAAACTGTGGGCTTCAACGAACCTCACTTGAACCCACGTGATCGCGCCCTGGTTGTGACTAATCTATTATTCGACTCGGTCAACTATACGCTCGAGCTCAACTCACTCAGAAAATTAACGAGAATAGTCATAGCTATGGCGACCGACTCCTCATAAGCACCCTAAATTCTTCCTATTAGTTTATAGGATATTATAAAATCATTTTCATCTATGTTATTGTGGCCTAAGCAAATACTTCATCCCGTTTTCAGAAAGTTCGCTATACTTCTTCAATTCACTGGGACTCTTAGATAAATTTTGGAGAGGATAAAAGATAGAGAGTAAAAGAAAAAGAGACCCATTGAGAGAGAAGATAGATAGAGTTTATTTTCCAAAAAAAATGTAACGCATAAATGTGAAACATCTTAAAAATAGAAAGTGATGCGAACTCTCTGGAAACGGCCAAAAGGAATAAATAAGATGAACCATGATAGTGCCCTCTAATTATTTATGTATTTATTAAAAAATAGACATCACAATTACCACTGAAATATTGACACATTACAGGGATGATTGTAAATATACTTATTTTTAATTACTATATAGGAGTAGTTAGTATAGATAGAATACAAATTTTTTATAAGGTTACCAACCTAGTACCACCACCCCAACTAAGCCTGATTTGAAATTCGAGCCAAACCGAGCTCGAGTCGGAGCTTCACTTTTTTAATCTCATAGACTCAGCCTAGCTCACGAGACTTGAATCAAGCCTAAACAGCTTTTAGTCTGACTCTGCCTTGAATTAACAACTTAATTATAATTGCCATTACCACCAAACACTCTCCACTAACCAACCCCGGCCAACTGCAATCAAATACAAACCACCCACCACTCCACCACCAAGGCACCAACCCAACTTGTACCCCACCTAGACACACCACTAACCCAACCACACCACCCAAAAGACCACCAACTCGGCAATTTTTTATAAAAAAAGATTGACCCTTACTGACCCTTTATGAAAAGGGTTCAATTTTGTAGCAGGCTTAGCCGCTTGGTAAAAATTAAAAAATGTTTACTTTTAAAAGAGTAAGAATATTACACTTGACACTTGACATTTTCTCTATATGATATTCTCATTTTCTCACTATCATTCTAACAAATCTCTAATATTAAATACTCCTACAAACAAAATTTTATCCAACAATGACATTCAAAAAGACCCATCACAAAGTTCTCTTTAAGGTAGTAATATTACAAATGGTGACAAAATTGACAAACTTATTTGCAATATAATAACAGAAGGAGAACATATTATTTAAAAAATAATAAATAAATAAAACCTTTACAAAAAAAAAAAAAAAAAGTAATGGATGAAATTACATACACTTGTGGTGCAATTATAAAATTATTTATGTTCCACTTATATGCAATTCGACATGAAAAATGAACATATAATTTTCGAAACCAAACTCCGATAAATCAAGTAGACATACTAGATTTTATTGGCACATTTTATTAATCTTTGAGCAGACTTTCTCTAATTTCGCCAGCATTTCCGGTAAGAACACCAATTCTACCCATATTTACCATTGAACCCAAAGTCTTTAAAGAAGCTCGGGTTAGGACTCTTGTGAGATTCAACATAAGCTCTAGTCTCAGCATTGTCAAGCATGCAGCATCAGATTGAAACAATCCTCTTTTTCGACCAGATTGTAGTAATTATGCGAATCGAATACCTTGGAGCTCCCTGATCATCTCCAAGAACCCATTGGACCGTTTTTAGGGCACTTCTTCCTCAATGCGCGACGTAGTTAGGTCTAGGTTGGATCAAAGGAGTTGTCACCCTTTCCGCTGAAGTTGTATAGGCGATTTTAACGGGATAACATTGGATATGCCTATTGTGTGAGCACCTGCTCGTACAATTACATGTTCAAGTTATACGTTAGTGAAACTAGTAGATGTACGATAAATTTATTTTGACTCTCAATCCTTTAACATGACATTTGACCAAATGTTTGAGAGTTTTTTAATCAATAATGTCAGAGCTAAAAAAAAAAAGTATTATCATCATCTTCGCAACAATAACATTTTTTGTACTTATCCTATGGACGTGTTCGGCGTAGCTTTTTTAGGTAAGCTTTTAGCGTTTTGAAATTAAGATTAAAAAGCACTTGGTATAATTTTATTACTGTTTCGGATTTGAAGGTAGCGTTTTGAGTGCTTTTAGAGTTAAACGCTACCTTTTCAAACGTTAGGTAGGAGTCGCGTTTTTAAGCTTTACTTTAAGCTAGGAATAAAAGTTACTTGGTAATTTATTTTCTTCTATTTATAAATACAATCGCTACTTTGCCGAACCAATCATAATTGACAATTTTAGTTTCGTCGCACCACTACTTCCAACGCTACTTACTAGCTTTTTAAGCTACCCGCTACTATATACCGCTATAGGCTACTTTCCTATACGCTATCATCGCCGAACCACGCCACTATATATAATCAAGTTTCATTTGTTTGTACTCGAGTATTTTCAATATATCGGTTTGTCAATTCCAAATATTTTATTTAGGAGTGTATAATATTTCAACGACATTTAGCACTGTCTATAATTGTGTCTATTAATGTGGCACCTGTTTTTGATTATAATATCATTATATTGCATATTGCATGCTATGACTCGATTGCTTTAATGATTTCTTGCTCTAG
>SNQN01000056.1:12330-25089 GCA_008642245.1 Bassia scoparia | reverse complement strand
ATATCATACTAATGTTGGGCGGAGTGATGCATGTGGTTCGTCGGGTAGGTATCCGGGCCCCAACAAGGGTATTGAGCCGATTCGATGGGGACACAAAGACTTGGTGTTGAAGCACGCGGGTGTATAGACGAGGTGGGTGATCCGAACCCCAACACTTTTTAACGCCATTGTGTTGTAAACCATAATGAGTTTATATTGTTCATTATTCCTTTATTTATTTTTTATTTTTTTGAGAGGCATTATTACTTTGTTTGATCATAGTATGAGTATATGCTAAGTAATAAACTAATTAATTAAAACATATATAATTGACCATTTTGCATAAATAAAAATAAGTATGATAAAATGAAATTCCACTTGATACGGTGTCGTTCTATGCACAATTGCATATGTCACTAAAGGCGGTTACGAACTTAACATACATCAACGGCTAATCACTATTTAAAATTCGAAAAATCCCTAAATTTTACAACCAACTCTCCTCATTAACAGAGGATTCATTCTTCGTTGCAAATTCTCTCACTCAAAACCCTCTCGTTTCATTATAAATCTTCAAAGAAAGAAAAAAAAAACCCACTTCATTTTCTTTCATAAGAAAAACAAAGTTATTTTTGCGAGAAAGAATCATTTTGAGATTTCAAAAAAAAAAAAAAAAAAGCCATTTTTTTTTATTGAAGAACAGAGAGTTCGACAAACATTCATCATCTTCAATCTTTCATTTGGTAATCATCATTACTTTATTTTTCATGTTCTCTTCGAATTTTATATGTTTTTTAATCTGGGTTTTTTTGTTGAAGTTCTTGAAATGCTTCAATTTGGTTGTTTTGTTTACTTGCAGTAGTTGAATGCTAGTGCTTTTGTTTGAATTTGGATAATAATCCTTTTGCTTTATATGTTAAATTTCCATTGAATATGTGTTATTTTCCCGAAATTCATTCTTTTGACTGTATTAAATAGTTGATTTAAGAAATTTGGACGAAAACCCATTTCACGTTTTTGGAATTGCAGCGCTGATAATTCTTTGTGAACGCCTTAGATTGTAGTGATACTCRTGATATTTTTGTGGAATTTCGATTTTATAGTGAGATAGAATCATTGTGAGATTGAAAAAATAGCCTYTTTTTTTTCTTGAATAGCAGAGAGTTCGACAAACATTCATCTTCAATCTTTTATTTGGTAATCATCATAATTCTGTTTTTCATGTTGTCTTCAAATTTGATATGTTCATTTATCTGGGTTATTGATTAAGTTCTTGAAATGCTTCAATTCGGTTGTTTTGTTCACTCGCAGTAGTAGAATATTAGTGCTTTTGTTAGAATTTGGACTATAATTTCCTTGCTTTATATGTCGAATTTCATCTGAATATGTGTTATTTTTCCAAAATATTCTTTATTTAWTTGTGTTAAGCACAGTTGGTGTGAGAAATTTGAGTAAAAACCCAATTCATATTATTGGAATTGCAGCGCATATTATGCTTTCTGGAATTTTGATTATATAGTGATTATTCGGAGCTGATTGATAGGTTTAAATTCAWAAAGGCTACGAAGATGAATGATTTGATGACAAAATCGTTCTTAAGTTATGTGGATTTGAAGAAGCAAATCCAGAATGATGCTGAAATAGAGCTCTCTGAGGCAGAAGCAGAACAGCAACTAAATCCCATTGATCAAGAAAATCTTTCTGTTTTCTTCAAAGAAATCGATTCAATCAAGTCCCAGTTGGAAGAAATCAATAATCTTCTTCATGATCTTCAGTCCCTTCATCAAGAATCCAAGACCACCCACAGCACRAAACTTCTCCGAGGCTTTAGGGATCGAATGGATTCCGACACTGTTGCTATCCTCTGGAAGGTCAAGTCTCTCAAGTCCCGCCTCGAGTCCATCGACAAATCAAACATCATCAACAGAAGCAAGTCTGTTTCATTTCGTGAAGGAAGCACTGTTGATCGTACCAGGGTGGCGGTGACTAATGGTCTGAGGATCAGATTTAAGGATGTGATCAGTGAGTTTACAGGGTTAAGGGAAAGAATCATGGTTGATCACAAGGATGAGTTGAGGAGGAAGTACTTCAATGCCACAGGAGAGGTGCCGAGTGAAGACACTGTGGACAAGCTGCTGTCCGGAAGCATGAAAATCGAGGTTTTCGAGGGGAGAGTAGGAGGAGCAGACATGGAGGAGAAGGAGAGGTATGAGGTTGTGAAGGATATACAAAGGAGTTTGAATAAACTGCATCAAGTGTTTCTTGATATGGCAGTTTTGATTGAGAAGCAAGGAGAGCAAATTAATGACATTGAGCAGAATATGATGAATGCAGGGGAGTTTATCAGTGGAGGGACCAACAGTCTTTACTATGCTAAGCAGATGAAGAAGAAGAGCAGGACATGGGTGTACTGGGTTTGGGGTGTGGGAATCCTTATTTTGTTCATCTGTCTCATCTGCTTACTTTCACTGAGATGAGCGATAGAGAAACAGTTCTGTGTTTCGGACAGTTAGGGTTTCGGTTTGCTCATGTACATGCTTTTCATGGTAGTCTTTTGAGGGGGGGGTTTAGTTCATATGAGATTCTTATACTTTTAGTTAGCTGCTGACCTGAATTTTCGATTCTTTTTGGCTTGTTATGGGTGTAAAGAAGCTTATAAGATGTTACAGTTCGTTACGCTTATGATAACAGTAAATCAGTAATCAAAGAATTCCTTGTTTGTTTATGTTATTTGTGTTGCTCATCTTTTTTCTGGACTGTGAACCATTTGCCAGAACAGCTGCTTACATTTAATTTGGATTTAGTCGAGTCTCACAAAGAAGTTAGTTCTGAAATTTATTTTATTTTATTTTTTAAAAAAAGTTTCCAATACATTTTCACTGTCACTGAGAACACATGAAACTGCTATTCCTTATAGATGAAAGCACAATATCCATCCATCTTAGGCGAAACTTAGCTGCTGYGTTGCAGTCCAAGATTGCTCAGGTTCTAGTCGGACTTCTTGTATCTGCAAATAGGAAGAGAAATAAGGATCAGGATTGATCTACGAGTACCCTAAAGGCTCAAATATTGTATACTATGACATAGTTATCAGCATGGTAAGACTTATCCCTAGGACATGGCGCAACAAACAATTCTAAATTTCAAATGATGAAAAAATTTGCTGCCCTGAAGAGTGAAGTATGCAGTTCAGGCACACCACTATGATGTTTACATTTAAGTTAGCAGGAAATCACCTTGGCATTCTCAACACAAACAAAATCTTTGTAACAAGCCTCCATTTGAAGATGTGGATTCCACAAGACAGCATCTGACCAACTGCATAAAGTGTATTGTATGAGGAACGCCGAATGTAGCAATGATTAGGGAAAATTAAGTAGGTTTTTCAAGAAATAAGACTGTACTTTGAATTCTTGATTGATATTTTGTCACCCAAGCCATTTTCGAGAAGTAATTCATTTGGTGTATCGAGATATACACAGTCCACAAATGCAGGAAACGTGACCACATCCCTGAATATCAACATAAGAGTTAAATCATTAAAGTTTAAATTCCAAATTAAAACCTCTATCACAGGCATTCTCTAGGTGACTTTTCCTCTACAACCAAACAAACAAAGAATTTAACAACCACTGGCTAGATCTGTTAGACAAAATATCTGCATCCTCTACATGTCTTAATCGAAGCCTTGCCCATTCAAAAGAAAAAAGAATTTAAGAAAAATAAAATTCGAGTGACCAAAAGATAAAGGTAATGTAATTACAATGTTAAATTAAGCTGGAATTATACTGTATGCTTCTGTTAAAAATCTCCTCCAAACTCACATATCACTCCCAAATTTGATCATGAACAATGACACTTACCTCTCCTCTATATCTTCTTTAGGATTTTGATCATATTCTTTGTTAAGTGATTTGCAACCTTTTAGACCTGTAACTGCAGTCTCTGTGATCGCAGCCTGCAAGAATGACCAAGGCCGTTGTGATGAAGTTCATATCTCTATTTGCACATAGTCAAAAGAGCTACTTGATTCTATCTGCTGTTTCAAATAAATCCGAATGGCATATTACTCAGAACAGTTAAAGCTATTGATGAAACACACTGGTATTTACAAGTTATGTCTTTCCAAGATTCAAGATATCATCAAAATTAATCAAATTGCACTAATATCAGTTTACATTGAGAAAAATTGAAGGGACTTTGATTGTACAGAGTAACTGAAAAATAATCGTACCGGAAGTATGTATGCAAGGCAGTGCTAAAAGAAAAGGCCTTTTTGTCTGTATTTGTAACAATCAATTCTGTTGAAAGCTAGTAGAATCCAAAATGACCTGAAACAAGTAAAGAGAAACAAAAACATCACGTTTGTCGAAAGGTCATAGATTCATAACACCATCTCAATGAGCAACGTCATATAGGAATCTATTCATAACAAATCCAAGACTTCAATGCTTTGATAATTTGAACAATAATTGCACTTCATGTCATTTCATTAATCAAACGACCACTGAATGTGATAGAGATAAAAACAAAAATAATAGTTACAATACTTAAAATCAAAAAAGAAATAGAATGTCACAATATACTCAAATCCATCAATGCTACAGAACACTGGCAACTAACCTATACAAAGCCCGAAAGCTGAAGTCCCACATGGCACGGCTGTACGAGGTATCCTTCAATTCTAAAGTAACAACTGGCTTCCCTTCTGCACTTTCAGAATCAACAACTGACCAGTTCATATTCCTTGCGAAACCATGCTGCGGATTCAAAAAAATGAAAATGGCATATGAAGACACGAACAAGTCAACAACAAACAGCCCACATTAATAATACCAAGCCAAAGGCACAAAAAGACAGATTGGCAACTCAGGAGCTTGAGCCTCAGATGACAGCAGTCTTATAACTGGTTACAGGTTTACAGCAACCGAGATGCAATTACTTGGTCTTAGCTATATAACCTACAGTACTAATTTGCCAGTCAGAAACCTGATATTTGGTTAATTGGTCACATAGATCATTTAAGCAACTCAAATTTGAAAGTTCTAAATAAGCAACATTATAGGAGCAAAAATCATTTAAGCAACACAAATTTGAAAGTTCTGAATAAGCAACATTATAGGAGCAACACTGTACAAGAAATCATGGCAGATGCTAGTTTAAAACTACGCCTCGTTCGTTGAATAAGCGATTGACATAAAACAATGTAGAAGTATAATAAGCATACCTGCTGGATTTTCCCGGACCAAACTGAGGGAAACAATGAGGATTCCTCCACTGTCATCAAGGATGATACGTAAGTGATCGCTTATCGAAAACCATTACAGAATCCAAAACAAGAAGAAAGGTAGGAGGATCAGAATAACCTGATGGGTTTCTGGCCATTGAACACAGCATCTGGCTTACAAAAGCAGTCTTTGCCATTAGGAATTTTCCATGAAGTTACACAGCCTCCAAACAGGTATATCTCAGCCTCACTGCCTTCATTTTATTCATCAAACAATCATTAGTCTACTACCAAGAAAGCAACAAGACATCAACCACCCACAATGTATTGAAGTCCTAATGCACCAATATTCTTTGAAAAACACACACACACATTTACTATGCTTCAAATTAGATTGGACTTGCTGGGAGATCAAAAGGGTTAATCAATTGATCAATTAATCAAAGTTTATTCTTATAAGTGGGTCGGCTGCATGAACCAAAGTGATCAGCAGGGTAATGGGTAGAAAAGATTCGATCTTAAGCCTTGGGTACGACTTATCACCCCCAAGACTTTACCAATTAAGCAGTTGACATCCACAAATCGAGAAAGAGTTAAACAGGTGAGTATTACAGACCAAAACCTACCATGAGGAGAAGTGAGGACAACTTTGGGAAGATTGCCATTTCCTTCAGTAAGCTTGACTCCTTCACTGATAGTTGTAGCTCCATTTACACTTGCTGATGTCCTTAAACTTACAGTTGACCACCTTCAACAGATTACAATATGCAAATGAAACTTATTAAATCAGCTAGCAGTTAAAAATGGTTGAAGATGTTGTAAAAAAGTTAGTCAAATTGTAAAAATTGAAGTTCATATCTGCTGTTATACTGAGCAATGACAATTGGGTAAATAGAAGTAAAGTGTTAGAGAGAAATACCGGTGTTTGGGAGAATGAAGTTTGCGAGAGGTTAGAGTTGGAAAAGAAGCTGCCATTGAAACTACTGCCATCTTCAATTGGTGATATTCCTTTGTTGAATTGTTATTGAAGATGAGAAGTAGTTTCAATGATAATGTTGTTTGAGAATTGTTCTGTACTTCTTCAACTAGGACAAAGGACAGATATTTCAATGCTTTTTTTCTTTCTTTCTTTTTTTTTTTTTTTTTTTTTTTTGAGACTTTTGGTCAATTTTGGATATGCTAAAGGCCACTAAAGTCTAAAGAGTAAAGACTAGAGAGTATCTAACTTTATGTGTAAGATTCAACTTTCTTGCGATCCGAGAAAATCGAGCCTAAAAAATCTTGGAAGCGAGGGTGAGAAATGGACTAATCAGAATCAATTAACACTAAAGACTCAATATGTTAGGATATTCCTCTAGTCACACATAAAGCTCCCCAAAATCGAAACTTTTTCGAGCAAGCTCATGAGCAACACGGTTTCCTTCCTCTTAATATGACTAAAACTAATATCAATACAATTATAAAAATTGAAATAAATCCTTAACACCATCCCAAATTGGGAATTCTCGCAACTATTTGTCTCAAAGCTCGGAACAACGTTAAAGAATCAACTTCCACTCAAAAGACCACTAAAATTTTGTTAACTTCGACTTATTTATTAATTCGAAAGTTTAGTAGCTTTTTTGTGTTTCTATGAAGCAAAAAGGGCTACTAAATTTTCGATTACTCTGAATCAAAAGGCAATACATATGAGAATTAGAACAATAAAACGGAGTTTTATTAATTTGCCCAAGGACAAGAGTGACAAACATTGGGAGAATGTTATTACATTCAATAAGTTGACTACGACGTAAAGAATGTAAAATATTATTCCTAGGATGGCCTAAACGAGAATGCCATAAAGGAGGAGAAATGGCTGCGAAAGCTGACTGAGAGGAAGACGAAGAAATAGGTAGACTGGGCAGAAAAGGATAGAGATCCCCATTGCTATTACACCTCACTAGGCGGCTCCCTGTCTGCAATTCATTCACAGAAAACCCAAAAGGATCAAACTCAACAGAAACATTATTATCAATAGTGAATTTTCGAACGGAAATAGAGATTTTGACAATTTTAGGAACATGGAGAACATTTTTGAGTTGAAGAGAATTTGGGGAGAGAGAAGTATGACCATAACCCTGAATCGGAATGTTGCTACCATTGCCAACAATAACAGAATATTATATATGATTACTCAAATTAAAATAGGGAGTTAAATTACCTTCGGAAGACGTCATATGAGAGGTTGCGCCTGTGTCCATGTAGTACGTCGGATCGTTAAGTGTCATCGTATACATAGCCTGCTCAATATTAGTTGGGACATACGAACCATCATTAGAAGGAGTATTAACACAATAAGCCTGCGAGGACGTGGACCAAGAAGTCCTTGCTGAGCAGAGACGAAGACGACGGGGCACGAACTGGACCCCACTGATTTGGTCCAGGGCCTTGAGTCGGATACGGACAGGGTGGGGTGGGCCACGAACCCGCGACCAGTAGGCCCACGGCGGCGGAGGACCCTAGTAGGGCTGTGCGACGGAGAGAAACCAGCAGGTACAGCGTGTAACCTTGCTGCTGCTGCTGCGTGTAACCTGACCGAGATGGCTGCTCGGTTGATTGTGTGGCTGTGATGGCTGTTGTGAATGGGAACGATTACCGGGCCTCTGCCGCCACCGCCGCGCCCCCTACCTGATGCGACGACCACCACCGCCACGCTGAGCATGTTTAGAAGGGAGGACTGATCAGAAACCACCGCGGAATAAGGCTGTTGCGCAATATGCGCCTCAGCACGCACATCGTGAGCATGTGAAGTGCGATTGCATTGCTCCTCCAACTCAAGCATAGACCTCAATTCGTCGAAGGAGGGAAGAGCGTCGTAGGTGCTGCACCGACGTACGAAAACCTTTTATTCATCGACAACCCTTTAAGAAGTTGAAGGTCATGCGATTGTCGGAAACGGGATCCCCCACGTTCTTCAGATTGTCCGCAAGAGACTTGAGACGAGCACAAAACGGCTTGACACCATTAAACTGCTCCAGAAGAGTGTTCGAGAATTGAGAATCAAGATTCAAAGCCCGTGTCGACTTGTTATTAAGAAAGGTATTAGCAAGCCGATTCCATGCGTCAAGAGCCGTGTCGTCATCCTCAAGGATCGACGTGAGAAGTTCATGAGAGATAGTGCCATATCCATTGACGAACGATGTCGTCGAGACGTTGCCAAAGAGCCTTAGCCGTGGGATCGTCGAGTTGCACGGAGTCTCGCGGGACGAATGTGATCAATAACAAGGTGTGCACGCAATGGAGTTTGAATAAACTAGCCCCAATTATTGTATTCGTGCCCGCTAATCGAGAGTGATGGGGATGTTGCTTGATTTTGTGACGAGTGTAGCAGGTGAAGTTTCGGCGACGACTCAGCCATTGAAGGAAGACAACAACACACAGAAGAAAGCACGAAGAAGAAAGCACGAAGAAGAAAGAAAATAAAAATACGACGGAAGCTAGGATAGAATATTACCTAAGCGACTGATACCATGAGAGAAATATTTGCCGTAGCTTCTCATTGATAATTAACGATGTATAAATACCAGTAAAACCTAGGTTAAACTATACAAGAATATTCTAGGTTAAACGATATTAAGATATTCTAATAATAAAAAATTAATTAACATCACTAATTAATTTATATCCATAATTATTTACATATCTATCATACTCAATACATTAGCATCGAACATTTTTAAAAAAAAAAAAACTGAAAATAATCAAAAGGTGGGACTCATTTAAAATGAAAAACTCATTACTCCTACTTTATTGAAGTTTAAATTTGTAAGTCTACTAAAACCACGAAATTAAATTAAATTTGAAAAATAAAAGGTAAATACCTTGAACAAGCAATGATGATCAATTGAGAGCTAAATACTAACATTAAAAGCCTCACGAGTGCTGCTAGTAGAAGCAGCTTCACCCATATTGGCATCGTTTGATGTGTTTATGGTGAGATTTTATGCTTAGAATAATGGAATTTGTGATCATTCAAAGCGGATGAATATGGATTATTTTGTGTGTAAGCCGAATAATTTTTGGGTTCTAAAAAAAATTTGAATGCAAATTGAACTTTAAAAAAGATATTGTTTCAAGCTTACCTAAAATCTAAATAATCAAAGCAATATAATTTCTGATTTTTTGATCAATTTACTTACCAAAATAGGGTGCCATAAAAGATTTTACATAAAAAATAAAGTGTGAACATGTTTGAAACAATCAATAAGAAAACATTCTTCATGCTAACTTTGCAAGTCCTTTCTCTCTCGTGACTCGTGAGGTAGGGTTTTRTGTTGAGAGAGCTTTCTCTCTCGTTCTCTCGTCTTGAGTTTCACCAGTCTTATGATTATTCTAGGGCTTCTCTTGTGTCCCCCTCTTCTGATCTTCCTCTTCTCCAACTTTTCCCTTTACTTTCCATCATGTTATCGCTTGTCTTCTCTTCCTCTTCGCCTAGTTTTCACACGCTTGACCCAAGGGGGGCTCGCCGGCGCTGTAGGGCCATAACCCTCCTTGTTTGAGAGTCACCCATCTCGTCTCCTTCCTTCGGTTCCTTGCGGCACAGATCGATTTTCGCAATCTTATGATCTGGTGCGGTCACCTTTGACTTGGTTGAATAGCATTTGGAACCTTGACAGATTGCATTTTTTTTTTTGGCATAAAGGGTGATTTCCGATGCGGTACTTATCTAGCGAAGTGGTGTTGTATCGGTGCAGTGCGTGTTCAGCCGATTGGGGCCGTGACAAGGGCTCGTTCGTTTCTTTATTAGTTTTTTGTTTGCTTTTTCTTTTTTAGTTTATTATTTGTTTTTGTAGGGTTTGTTCGTCGTCAAATGGGTTTTATTTTTAGTGTCATCTTTTTAGAGAAGATGTAGTTAACTCAAAAGGACCTGATTTATGAAGCAGACGCTTTTTYCATAACATTTACTGCACCAGAGGTGAAAATTTTGTTTAGATATGCTTTGACATCGATATTTGATCATGTTTACATGATTGCATGTATCCCCTTTAATTTTGTGGAATTGGGCGTGATTAGAATCAAGTTGAGGTGTTGTGGGTTTAGCTTTTGTTTATATTTTTTTAAGTTTCTTTCTAGTGTTGATATAGATGTCGAGAAGGTCTTTATTTAACAAAATCATCTTTCCTCGTCAAACAAAAAAAAAAATTCTTCATGCTAACGTTTGACAACTAATTCAAATGTGAACGAAACACTTTCTTTGTCTCTAAAGTGCCAAAATTGTGTGCTTAATTACTAGTGCCCATGTCTCTTCTGCGTCCAAACATCATTGTCAACACACTATGAAGAGGGATAGATCGATTTAAGGCTCCGTTTGATAGAGTGTTAAAACATTTTTCATTAAAAGTGTTTTCCTCCCTTTCAATTTACATTGTTTGTAGGACAAGAGGTGTAAAACTATTTTTCATGGGAGTACAAATTCCCTTGCATGGATGGAAAACATTTTCCTTGCAAAATGAAAGAAAACTATTTTCCTTCTCTCTTGTCACTCCTCCCTCACATCTCCTGGATCCTCTTATTTCCCTATTTTCCATCACTTTTTACATGCAACCAACATGAAATTTGTTTTCATAAATTGTATTTTTTTGTAAATTATTTCCATGAAAATCATTTTACATTGAAAAATGTTTTAGAGACCTACCAAAAGAGCCCTAATTAAGTGTCTACAACCTTGCACTACATACGTCTTTGTAGGTTTAGAATTGTTCCTTGAAAATTAAAATTATAAATTCGATTGTTTATTTTAACAAAAATAATGAAATACAAAGTCAAATCACCTAAAACTCCATTTAAAATTAAATGTTCCTCGAACAAGTACTCCGTAGTAAATTATAGTAATAAATAAAGTAATTAATTTACAAAAAATAAATACGAAGAAATAAAAAATGCACATGCATGATGCATCATGGTTGCGATTTTTCTTAGTTTGTTAAACACTATTGAACATTGAACATAACTACATAAGGGGAAGATAAGCCAATATTGCTACTTCTTTGTGTTATTATTATTTTTAATATTTTTGTATTTTCATTTCCTGCTTTTAAATCTCCTTTTGGACATAGATGTAATTGAATGTAATTTTTTTTTAATTTTGAAATTTATACTCGTAGTCAATTATGGAGTGGTTAAGATTTAGTTTTAAAAGTTTAATGGTATTGAACTAAAAGATAGGAGTATCCGTAAATATAGATTATCAATTATCATGGCTACAATTTATATTAAACATTGAAATTCATACATCCTAATATTTTATTATTTATTATTTTATTTTGGTAAGAGAAAAAATCATCTTATTATTGTTGTTGTTGTAATTATGTTTTTTCTATTTAAAGGTTATACTTTTGATAGTTGCAAGACTTGCAACACCCTAAATTTAATACAAATACAATCAATGAACAACGCAAACATTGCTAAATTAATTTTCGTGAAATTGAGAGTATGTTACATAAGTATAAAGAATCCTGCGGGACAATTTTGCCAACAAATTTTTCCTCGAAACAAAATCTCAACTTAACCCCCCTTGCAACTGAAGAAAGGGAAAAAAAAAGAAATATGAATGTGAATTATACATTGTTAGAAACAATTCGGTTTCATTTGGTTTTACATGATCTAAACCAATTTACAATTAGCAAGATGGAAGATCCTTTGGTGGAGGCAACACTGAGTACTCTGGTCCGGGTCCATTTTCGACCTCGAATGCGATCTTCAATCCCCAACCCGTATGTAGCTCCAAATGACAATGCATGAACCACACTCCTGCACGCACCCACATTATGCATAATTTTGTCAATTTCATATCCACGTTAGCTTATGTATGTGACACGTACATGTAACAAGTTATATGTAGATGTCAACTAATTTAATTGATTTGCGAGTAGCATAATTAGATATATACAAAAGGGGTTTCGTACGTATGATTTACCTGGGTTATCGGCTGTGAATCTGATGGCGGTCCAACCTCCTGTAGGGACTCCTACGGTATTCCTCTCAGGCGGGTCAACCAAGTTGTACYTAGCCGGGTCCTTRGCCGGATCAAAGTTACCTATCCCAGTACCAACMACGAAAAAGTTGTAACCGTGAAGGTGGAAAGGATGAGATTCTACTGAAAGCAAATTAGTGTCTTGTAAGACTAGCTCAACTGTAGAGTTGAATGCAATTTTGCTAATCCTTGTTATTTTCGATTGGACCGTCCTAAGGTTAGCCGTCAGTGGTGCACCAGTGTAGTTAAACGGGGTAGGAGGCTTGTCCGGGAARTCAGCCCTGTACACCCCGGAGATGTTGTAGTAATGAGCCTGTAAGAGCGCGGTTTTTGGCATGACAAATGTGATGTTGTTCARTGAAGCCGTGAAACGAGTCCCATTGAGGCAAGTAGGGCAAGGGTTTGCACCTAAACCAATGGTGTAGAACAATTTTCGATCAACTTTCTTAGGTACATTGGCAGGAAATCTAGGAGTGTTTAGGCTTCTTAGCTTCCTGTTGTAGGATAAAGCGAAAGAGGTGTCATTTGGTGCCGGAAGATG
>SNQN01000055.1:211822-227667 GCA_008642245.1 Bassia scoparia | reverse complement strand
AGAAACTTCGTTTCCATCTTTAACGTTTCCATGCAATTAAAACATTATTCGTCTTCCGTTTTTCAATTTCCTTCAATGAAATTTAAGTTATATTTTTCATTTATAGGACATTTGAACCAACTTGGCTTATTTTTAACACAATTTAACATTTTTCCTTGATAAATCTTTAATTTTTTAATTATTGTAAACGTTTCCCCATTTCCTTGTTTTTTGGAATTGGCGTTTCCCCGTTTCCGAAACTCAAAACGTTTCCATGCTACATAGGTTGCCAATGAAACACGATTACGATTAAAGAGCCCAGATATATGCAACTGTTGCCCTAGAAAATCTTAACAAACTACCATAATGATTGAATATAAAGCTAATAGTATATGATAATACATACCAAACAAAGCTAAACAATCTACCATAAGTTGCCTAACCTAAATCCTAATCATTTTAACCATGCAAGTCATAACCCATAATGATGCTGAAGTGATTAGTTGATTGACTATAAAATATTGCTGCATTACTATCCTAATTTAATTACCTAATTACAAAAAACAAAACCAATAACAGCAATTCAGTCATCCAATAACTGGAAGACAAGATGAATACAAACCCTGGTACTAAATATATTAAACAGTAGAGTATGATAACGAGCAACAWCAAAGATCTTTAGAATTACCTGCAAACGATGTTTCATACAGTATGCCAATCCTCGCACCTTCTAAACAACATATAACCTGTTTCACATGCAATTCAATATTACAATCAGAAGTATACTGAATTTTAAACAAGAAATTTTATGTTGAAAATGCTTGAATATAAAACTTTGCTCAACAAACTAGAAACATTTTGGATTATATCTTATGATATAAGCATTAACTCTATCAAATTGCATTCTAAAAATAATTTATACAATTTGCATTTTGACTTGACGAGAATTCATACTGTAATTTAGAAATCTGAACCCTCTCACTTCAAGTTCAAGCAATGTAGCTTCAGGCTAATCCAGGCTAAGCATGTATTAAGTTGTATTCAGGAAAAAAAAAAAAAAAAAAAAAAAAAAAAATCTAATGTTACAACAATACAATTTTTTGACCGAATACTTCAAATGGCCAAGGAAGTAGGACAGCAATTGAGGCAAGTGTCATATAAAAGCATTGTAGTCCAACGAACCATAAAACTATTGTATCTTTGTAGTAGCGCTTTATCAAAGAGCAAGATTAGAAAATCAGGTGCCCATACCCAAGGAATAGATATCCTATCAATCAAATCAAAAGGAAGTAAGAAAAAGAAAATGTCTACAGCACATTGAGACTTGAGAGTCCTCAACACAGACAAGATGCTGTWTTCTATTATTCTAAAATGTCACATAAAGAGGCAAAGTAACTTTTCAATGCAGCTGTAAATCCTGTAATACTTAATTTCATCTCTCCCTTCTCTCCGATAGAAATTAAATCCTCCCCACGTCAACTAATTATGTCAAATTTGCTCCTCCTAAACAAAATGAGCTGCATGAAAATTTTCCACCAATCAATAAGTTAAGAAAAATCAATTCTCGATCACAAAAAAATGAAACAACAAAATAATCATCCTCCAATAATTATATTACATGTAATTAGTCAATGTCTACTCACAGAAGACAATGTTGCAACAGAAGCTGAGCCATGAATGAAAGAACACTCTGAGAAAAAAAGCTAAACTAATATTGACCCCATGTATCCAGTTCACACACATGAAGAATGACAAAAAATTCAGCTATTTCTGCTTTACTTTTATCATTTGTAGATACTTAATATGTAAACTTTCAATTCTGAAGTCATTAGTCCATTTCTATGTAGAGTTTCTAATTACTGTAAACGAAACTCTCTGCTTTTCATTCAGTGAGACCATTTTATATTTAAGTCAATCAATACTTCTACAAAGTTTTCATTACAGTGAGACAACTCCTCCAAGATGACAATTCAATCAATACTTCCACAAATCCTTGAAGCTSAATACCCTTTGCTTTGCAGATAACTTYATTCTAAAGTGCAATGGTGAAAGGAGATCCATCAGACTAATTATGAAGGGGCTTAAGCTTTTCACTAACACCTCTGGCCTTGAGGCTAATGCAGGCAAATCTAAGGTCTATTGTTGTGACAAATAAGATGATCAAGCTCAAAAAGCCATTGGTCAAAACATCAAATAGGATTTAAGAGGGGCAGCCTTCCAATGACTTGTCTTAGGGGTTCCCATCAGCTCCAAAAAGCTCAAGTCATCTGACTGTGAGAACCTGGTGGACAGGATGGTGAGCAGCAGAACCAGAAAGTGGTGAACTAGAATACTAGATTTCTCTCCTTCACTGGCAAACTTCAGCTCAGCAACTCAGTTCTTATGAGTTTGCACACCTATTGGGGGCAAATATTCTTCAATCCCAAAATCTGGTCCTGAAAAGAACCAGCACCATTTGCAAACCTTTCCTTTGGCATGGGAATGCTGAAAGTCTTAGGCCTTGATATATTGCAAGGGACAGTGTTCGCAAGGAAAAAAATTATGGAGACCTAGGCATAAGAAATGTATTAAAATGAAATGTAGCCGAAATAGGAAAATGTGTTTGGGAAACAGCTAACAAGGAAGACAACAAATGGGACAAATGGGAACGTGTCATTTATATATTGAATGCATGAGAACAAGACGGAAGTCACATATGCATTGGTTTCTTATACACATCTAGATGTGTATAAGAGACAGCCTATTGGGGGCAAATATTCTTCAATCCCAAAATCTGGTCCTGAAAAGAACCAGCACCATTTGCAAACCTTTCCTTTGGCATGGGAATGCTGAAAGTCTTAGGCCTTGATATATTGCAAGGGACAGTGTTCGCAAGGAAAAAAATTATGGAGACCTAGGCATAAGAAATGTATTAAAATGAAATGTAGCCGAAATAGGAAAATGTGTTTGGGCAACAGCTAACAAGGAAGACAACAAATGGGACAAATGGGAACGTGTCATTTATATATTGAATGCATGAGAACAAGACGGAAGTCACATATGCATTGGTTTAGAACCATATAAGTCCTATGTGTCTGTAAATAAATGCCAGAGAATGAGCATGTTTCAAATACGCACTGTGTACCGAAATTCATATTCATAGAGCTTTTAAAGGTAAAGTAAAGGATTCTAACCACAAATATGATTTTTTTAGGGCATGATTAGGTCCACAGCAGCAACCAAAACATGTTTACCTTTTGAGTCCAAAAAAGTCCAAAATTGGACCAAATTGAAGGTTATAATTCACCTATCTTTATTGATTTTGGTAATAAAATCAGACGTGAAGTGAATGCGTGAGAACACCAATGAGGTCATATATGTTGGTTTAGAACAAAAGAAATCCTATTCATGAGTCTTATGCCACAAAATGAGCATTTTTCAATTACGTGACGTGTACTGAAATTCATATTCATAGAGCTATTAAAGGCAAAGTGAAGGATTCGAACCGCTCAAAAAAATTTCCGGGGTATTATTAGGTCCACTGGAGCAWCCACAARATATTTCATTTTCACTTCCAAAAAGTCCAAAATCGGTGTAAATTAAAGGCRATAATTCACAAGTTTTTTTCTAATTTCAATTAAAAAAATCAAAAGTGAACTGAATGCGTGAGAACAACGAGGAGATCATATATGTGGGCTTAGAACAAAAGTAATTATGTCTATCAACGCAAGAAAATGAACATTTTTCAATTGTGCCTCATATACCAAAATTTATATTCATCGAACTTTCAAACGCAAAATAAACTATTCTAACCGCTCAAAAAACTTTTCGGGGTATTATTAGGTCCATGGAAGCCACTGGAACTTATTTCATTTTCACTTCCAAAACCAGAGTAAATTGAAGGTTATAACCCACAAGTTTTTGCTAATTTCGATTAAAAAAAATTCAAAAGTGAATTGAATGCGTGAGAACAACGAGGAAGACACATATGTTGGCTTAGGGCATCTCCAATGGTAAGCTGCAATTGGTTGTAGCTTACCTTGTGACATCAATTATTTAAGCTGATATATCTTTAAGCTATAATGTATTACAATGGTTAGCTACAATCTCTTGTAGCTTGCTAGAAAAATAAAATAAATAAAATAACATATATTTTCCATGTGTCATGATTTAAGTGGAAGATGTTTTGTTTTAGAAAAACAAGCAGTAGGGTTGCTCATATAAGCTACATCCCAATTTTCACTCCAATGGTAAGCTATAAATTAAAATTTTATTTTAATTGCAAGCAGGTTCTCTTAACCATTGGAGATGCTCTTAGAACAAAAGAAATCTTATATGTATGTCTATCAACGCAAGAAAATGATCATTTTTCAATTGCACCTCGTGTACCGAAATTCATATTCATAGAACTTTTAAAAGAAAAGTGGGCGATTTTAGCCACTCAAATGACATTTCAGGGTGTTCTTAGGTTCATGGAAGCAACCACACCATGTTTCCCTTTGAGCCCCAAAAAGGCTAAAATCAGTCCAAATTAAAGGCTGCAATCCGCCATTTATTACTGTTTTCAATGAAAAAATTCAAAAGTGACTCGAATGCGTGAGAACAACAAGGAGGTCATATATGTTGGGTTAGTACAGAAGAAATCCTATTCATAAGTCTATGAACGACAAAGAATGGGCATTTTTCAATTACATCTCGTTTACCAAAATTCACATTCATAGAACTTTTAAAGACAAAGTGAAGAATTCTAACCACGAAAATGACTTTCTAAGGTGTATTAGGTCCACGGTACAAATGCCATTTATATCAAGAACAGGGAGTGGTGGGACTACTCACCAGCTGCATATGCTAGGTAAAAGATCAGCTAAAGCAAGGTTTTCACCGGAATTCTTGGTGAGGATGGAACTATAAGATTGACAAAGTATAGCAATGGCTTATGAAAACTGAAACCAAAATTCCTTTGGCTGACTCACTCTGGAATAGGAAAAATATTCCTAAACGCCAATTCATCTATTGGCTTAAAAATATTCCTAAACACCAATTCATCTATTGGCTTGCAGAAAATGATAGGCTCCAAACAAGGACAGATTGTTCAAACTGRAAATTGCTACTGATAATAKTTGTTTTCTGTGTGAAGATTTTTCTGYATCCCATGATCAACTATTCTTTGGTTGCCACTACAGCAACAATAGTATGCAAGAAATCCTCAGTTGGCTTGGCTTTCCTCCAACTATCAAGTCTATCAGGCCTCGTCTAAGGTAGATCAATTGGAACAAGAAGCATGCTAAGGGGAGAATGTTCAGGAAACAGGTGTATAACTCAGATATGGCAGGTTTAGTCTATKAAATATYGAGAAACTGGAACAATTCCTTATGGAATGGAAAAGGGGGTAGAATAGAGCATACAATTAAGCTAATTAAGATTCTTGTAAAGACTAGATTTCATAGTTGTATAGGTGCTAAAGTGAATAGTACAAATACAAGTTGGTTCCAAAATATTAGGATTATTAGTGATGGGGCTTGGGTAAGGGGGGGCAAAAGCTGACACGACACGAACCCGACCTGAAAAAAGCGGGTTAGGTCTGAATTTTCCGACACGAAAACGAAAAATGGGTCGACACGAACACGACCTGGAAAAAAATGGGTTAGGTTCAGGTTGAAATTTTGGACACGACCCGACACGAAAAAGAAAAACAAAAAAAATTCAAAAAATTTATATGGGTCAAAATTTTAGGTCAAACTTAAAAATTAATACAAAAAAAAGTAAAGCTAAAAATAATACTACGTATACACTAAATCACTAAAACCGGCTAAACCCTAACTCACTCACTCTTAGTCTTCTACTCTTCTCTGCCGTACTTAAGTACTTTTGTATTACTAAGTATTAGAAATGGTAGCTAAAAAAATTCAGGTCACAATAAGCTAAGGTTGACCTTAAAAATCACGTCGTATTCGGGTTCATCTAACCCGATTTTTGCAATTATATTCCGACGCTAAAAAAAATCAAATGGGTCATCAGGTCGGATTAGGTCCGAAAAACCTGATTAGGGTTGGGATAATTCGACACGAAAAAATTCGACGTGAACACGAACCCGACACGACCCGACCCATTTGTCGCCCTTAGGCTTGGGGCGCTTAGGGTCCAACATAGTTGGTTCGTTGCTACCTTATTGCTTTTAGGTTGTACATTTATTTATTTATTTTAATGATATTCATTCCTTGTATACCAAAAAAAAAAAAAAAGCTCCTCCAAGATGGGTTATAGATGATATCACCTTATTTCCCACCCTGTAAGTGGTTTTATCAAGGAAGGGTGAATCTAACTCCATATTTGAATCCCTCGTTGCCTTCCTATCAGCCTCCATGTGAACCTAACAAAGACAATATACCAAGTTCCTCAATCAATCGCATAAATCTGATAGGATGCATAGTGAAATGTAATTTATGTCAATGCAAAGTAAATAAAAAAAAAAAAAAAAAAACTTTCGAGCAATGATGAAAAGGAAAAGAAAAGGCCACTTTATGATGTAACCATATAACATACCCTCTCTCTTATTGTGGCTAACAGCCCATCGTTCCAATTTTCACCTTCCAGATATATCTCTGCAAAATATTTACATGACTTAGCTGAATATGTCAGAAGACTCAAATATGCTACATCACTGGAATAAATTGGTGGCATATCACAGTTGACAAGGAAGACAATTTCTTTATTTTCTTAACTTTAATAATTCAAACTCAAAAGTTAATGTATATTACAGTACTTCACAAAAAGGAAAGAGTAGAGGAAGGATAGTTAACCCTTCAGAATGTCAACACTAGATAAAGGATGCAGTGCAAGAKTGRTAGCAACAATTATACATAGGTCAATGKCATCCTCTCCACTTCAAAGTACTACCAGCCACAGAAAGAGCAACAATTCACAAATGGGTAACTAGACAATCTATCATAAAGTTCTAGGGATAGCCTTACAAGCAGTCAAGAACATCCCCAAACAGACGCAAGGAAGACAACTTATCACTCAAAGAAAACAACCCTCCTCTCTAAGGATGAAACTTCATAGATAGATTCATGACTTGAAAAATATCCCTGCTCACCATTCATGAGGTCTCCAATCAAAAAAAGATAAATTATAAAAAATAAAAATCCACAAAATCTAAAGGAAAGCCTTATAGAAGATGAGAAAAAGGGGTTCTGGGACACATGCCGGCACCTACTTACAGTTTACAAGTCTTGGTTTGTAAGTATGAATAGAAATGTATAGGTACACAACACCAATTAGTTGATAAGCATTATCTTCAATAATTCATTAAGCTCCAAGAAGAAAATGACAAAAAGACAAGGGAAGTATACTCAACGTCATAATGCTCAAGCAAGAGGGGGTAGTTCAATTCCACAAGTCACAACGGTGGTCGTTCTAGAAAATAAAACAAAATTTTCGGTATACAATTTTTCTCCCTACGTTAGTATATCGTGAAGAACTAACAAAGAATATGATATGACTACTTGAGTTTGAGATGGCTCTTGCAGCTTCAAATTCTTTCTGCAGAACGCTCAATACATCTTGATCGAACCTTGAAAGATGACAAATTTGTCACTTACAACCTTTCTAAATAAGAAACCATCACCAAAGACTCTTGTGTTTTAATTGTTTAGGAAAGGTGATTTAACAATCGAAGCCAAACAAAGAGTAGATCATGCACTCATAGCACAAACACTTTACAAACACTGGATGAATTTGGGATAATTCTACTTTAAAGTATCTAATGAACAGATGATTACTAATAGACAAATATAGGGTGAGCTTGGAGTGTATTAATGTATATAGTACAACCTAGGATTTGAGTAGGAACATCAGTATTTTGACAGTCATCGGGTGACTCAAATAAAGTGGCCGACGACAAATTCAATGCAATTGTACAGCTATCATTTGAAACCATATGTTCAGCAATATCGAACATCTCGACAGGCAATGAGAATGAGCACTGATCCGGAGTTAACAATGCCACGAAGAAGTCCTAAGCAAAACAAACTACTTCAAGGCAACATATCAGAGACAATGTGACAGGAAATACATATTATTATTCTCAATAATTTTTTGTGAATTTTTTCAAGGCTCTTCCAAGTACGATCGCGAGCTGCCATAATTATTCAGGATTATTCAAGGATACATAAATTACCTTCACATTCAACAATTCATAGTTGAAGCATTTTCCTTTAATACAGCAAACACCTTCGATTTTTCTTTGATATTTAGCTCATATGCTCCTTAAAGGCAAGCCAAAGATAATACTCTTAAAAATTGGCTAGCAATTTGGGAAATTCAATACTAGAAGACGATCAGTTCAATTCTGCACGCCTTTTGGGTGACTTTCGTAACTGTAACAAGCAAAAAAATCAAATTTCAATTTATCACATAAGTTGAAAACACAAAATCAACAAATAATAAACTTAGAGTACAGGCAATTTACATCTGCTTGTAATCACGAATGCAATCGTGATATCGGTCATGTGAATGTATCTGCAGACGAAAAAATCAGTTAATACAATTGCATTCTATTACAATGCTCGGCAATCATCAGAATTTCAATTGTTCTGACATGCCAAAACGAAGCAATGAGAAGTGAGTTGAAGTGTGACGGTGGAAGTTTTTACGATTCTGCATTGAATAAGGGTTTGATCAAGCATGGATTAGGTTGGTTAGCTTCGGAAAATTATTTTGGGAAAAGAAGTGTGTGAATTGGGGATTTGAGAATGGTAGGGCTGAAGTCAGCTTCTTGGTAACTGGAACTGCTGTAATAGCATCACATAGTGAATCTATGATTTAACTTCCAATTTAACATACGCAATCCTAGAATATTGGGTTTTTTTTGTCTTCGGAGACATCTATAAATAAACGATTATGGGCGTGTTGTAGGTAGTTTTTTAAGGTATTTTTTTTAAGTAGCCTTAGCGTAAACGCTACTTTTTCAAACGCTAGTAGGAGTATTACGTTGAGCTTTATTTAGGTGTAAGTTAGAAGAAAAAAGAGCTACTAGTAATTATTTATCTTCTACTATAGAATACAACGTTATACTGCGTCGAACACTCATTGGAAAATTTATTTCGTCCGCTACCGCTAATCACGCACTTATAGCTTTTTCAACTACTTCGCTACTTTACCGCTACAAAATATTGCACCGTATTGGTTGCTGAAACCGCCTCTAAAGTGTTGGTTTTTTGGTTTGTTTTCTTCTAAGCTAGGCGCTAAATATTTGCAATTAATTGTGTCGTATTTTTTGAGAATTTTAAGTTTGTCTCCTTAGTTTGTTAAATGTGTCTTTTTATTCACTAACAATTAAATAAATGAGTTATCAGGGTTACTGAAGAAAAATAAAGAAGAGAAAAAAAAAAAAAAAAAGAAAAAATGATTATTTTAAATTTAAAAAAACATAAATTTCATTTTAAATCATGAAAATTATTCAAACAAGAAGCCCTAGTAATCAATAACGCCCGATAATTTAGTGAAGCAGGTTCGATGTATGTGTTTTTTCGCTTGGTGGTCGTGAGATTGGTTGCAGATCTAGGAGATTGTGTCGGGTAGTTGTGGTGTTGTGGGGTTTTGAGGTGGGTTGTGTATTGCACGGTGCATTGGTTTTCCACAGTTATGTGTGGTGGTTGGTGTGGCCTTGGTTGGGGTTTTAGGAGTGTGTCGGTGAGTTAAGTGTTGGTGATGCTGGTGGGAGTGAGAGGATCAGATAGGAGGTGGTTGCTACAGGTGG
This sequence comes from Bassia scoparia, assembly GCA_008642245.1. Classification (NCBI taxonomy): domain Eukaryota; kingdom Viridiplantae; phylum Streptophyta; class Magnoliopsida; order Caryophyllales; family Amaranthaceae; genus Bassia; species Bassia scoparia. Next base: position 217,949 of record SNQN01000055.1, on the reverse strand, counting down.
TGTGGCATAGGTGTTATGAGGTTGTTGGTGGACTTGGGGTGGGTCGTTTGGTGGATTCAGTGGGCTTGGTGTTATCGTGGTAAAGGAATTAACATGGGTAATGTGACACGAACTTTAATGAAGAGGGGGCATGAGAGTTTATAGGGCAACTGTGAGTAACTGGTAAGGGCACAAGTTAGAAATTCTTAAAAATTGGCGGGTGCAGATGTGTTAGATTAGTGCAATTAATGTTAGGAGCTGGTGGGCTGACGAGCGTGTTTGAGAAATTTGTATTTTGTCACAAACGTGGATGTCTATAGACGGCTAAGGGTTCCACAGATGGCTTGAGGAGAGCTCGTGTGTGTTGAGGGCTATAAATAAGTTTCATAAAGTGTTTTTCTTCTCTTATAATGATAGAAAACCTTTTCTTCTGAAATGAAGGAAAATTATTTTCCTTCAAAATTCCAACTCTTGTATACTTCCTCCTACTCCATGCCTCCCTTCATTTTTTTATTTTTCATCACTTTTTTTTTATGCAAGACAATAAAAAAAATAGATTTCAATGGAAGATCTATTTTCCCGATGAAATCATTTACAGTTGAAAAGTGTTTTACGGCTCCACGCCAACGACCGTTGAGATTTGGCATATCGCGAATTTGCGACGTCAAGTTTGCACAACTAACTTATGGAAATGGAGTGCAGTATATTCAATAGCAGAGTTTTTGCAGCGGAGGTCGAGATCAAAACATTGTGGTATAGGGTGACAATCAAGTTTGTTTGTGCATTGATCACTTTTTTAGATGGTTAATACTATTAAGTTTGTTATGTGTTTCACCTATTTAAGACAAAAGGAAAAAGAAAAGATGGCAAGTGACTTCGCTGATGTTTGTAGGAATAAATATTAGTGAGTATTTTCAAAATGTGCATCTTTTAAACTTAATTAGTATTATTAAAGGAGCATCGTCAGCTGAATGCGCTGGTGGCGCTTTTCTCGTTATCTTTAAAAAGTAAATTCAAATTCGAGTTTAAATATTTTCTTCTTCAGGATGCATATTCACCAACTCATAAAGTGAAGTTGTTAAGAAGATAAAAGCAAATTTTCGAGAATTCGGAGTAGGTTGTTGAGAATTGAAAAGGAAAAATAAAGTTGTGAGTTTGCAATAAAGCTATAAGAAAAGAAATTAATTAAGCCTCAAACTTTCACGGTAAATTATGGTTTTCAATTTTAGAAGTTGGATATTAAGTATATTTGTGTATTCGATTTGGGGAATAAAAAGAATCGGGGTTGCTAAATGAAAATAATTATTTTGTCATCATGGTGCCGATATAAAAAAAAAAAGAAGCAGAAGTAGCGTAAATAGTGAAAGATATTTTTCTCAGGAAGAGAACGTTTGCTCAAAATCCCGTTTCACCTAGAAATTCGTTTACAAACCTTTTTCTGATGCAATGGCTTTAGCATTTGTATGAGGTTGTCCTCTATTTATGTCCAATAAGACACAATAATAAAGTGATAGTGAAAGGGTGAGTGTGCGGGTGTCGGAGCGAAGAGGTTGCGTTTCGCGGGCAGATAGTATATCGGGATGGTTTGTTTCCTGATTGTCCGTGCGGGGTATAGTTCGCGGGTGTGACTTGTGACGTTTTTGGCGAAGAATGAAATCTTTCTTAAATTGCAGGTAGTGTGAGGATGTTGGGCATAGAGAATATGGATCTCAAATCAATAAGAGAAAGGTCGTCATCGTCTCTTTTCGAGAGTTGTAGCGGTTTTGGCTTGCAAAATCATCAAGTGCAAAGCCAAAGATCAGGTTTCTGGTCGTGGCATGTGAGGTATTGGATTCGGAGACGCGAGTTAAGGGTGAAGTAGTGCAAATTACTTCGTCGCAAGCTAACGACCTGCTACTAGTTCTAATTGCAAATTCACCATTATGATTTTGAACAACGAATGATTATTTTATATTATTTGGTCGGCTTGTAGGAAGCACAGAGATTCGAACTAGCAGGGTTGATTCAGCACATAAGACAAAATAAATTAGTTGGTCGCTTTAATTCGTTTGTGTCATGGATTATCTTATAAGCTTGACAGAGTCAAGTTATGGGTTTTTTATTAGCAAAATAAAGGTGATTGGACTAATATATTATATGAATACAAAACGTCACTGTCGATCGGCCGAGAAGAACAGCAAAACAAAAGTTATATTTGAATGACGAATCCGTGCGATAAGATTGTATTTGTACGGGAAGAAAACAAAGAAAAGAGTAGTATGAATGAATATTTGAAAATCGAATGTCAAGATGAGAGAGAAAAGGTTACTTACATGTTAATTGTGTTGAAGTCATAAATTAATACGATTTACATTGATCTCGAGTGAGGGGATGGAAAGAGTAAACAAAAGAAGATATAAGAATGGAGAATCTAAAGAGAAAAGAAGAAAAATATCAAGTGCATGGAATCAATTTAGCCTTAATCCGTCCATATGTGGTGGGCGTAACATGAAGCAAATGTGTATTTGTTAGAGCCGGGAGGCGATCATGCCACATAAGATTTCTCCTCCGTCCATACTCACCGTCCGATCGAGAGCTTTATCTCTATGGTGCAAATGCCAACTGCTTCAGGATCTTTTTATCTCTGCCACCGAGGTCATTTTTGGTCTCGCTCTACCTGTCTGTTATAAATCGCTTGAATGACCCACTCTGCCTACTCGTTGGACGGTACGACGCCTGAGGTTCCGACTTTACATGTCCAACAAACTCGAACGTTTTCCCTTAAGTCTATTTGCTTGCAAATCTGCACAGTGGTTTCCATTTCTGGCGGAGTGAACTTCAAATTTCTTAATGCGATCTCGGTAAGGTGTGTCCCAGAATTATTCCTCTATAACATGCCGACATCGTCGGTGATCTGCAACGCTTTTGAAAATGGTGTTTCGTTGATGTAAGGCACAACATTCGTACCAATGAAGCAAAACGGTCTTATAGCAGTTGCCTATGTAAATTTCCGTGCCTTCAAGGCTGTTAAAGGATGTTCTTTCGATCGTGATTAGCTATCTCTTTCGATGTAGAGCTCTCGACATGTTAACCCACGTCCTGACTTAATAAATCGCTATGTGTAGCCACATCTGGTCAATAGTCCATTCTTGTGGATATGATTGACCCAATATGAAGCTTAAACAAGGATCACGTCCATTGTGACTCATGGTCAAAATGTCCTTTTCGTTCAGAGCCTCACCACTCCATCGATTGGTAGTCCCTCCATGTGAGATCCGATGTAAATCGGACATTCCAAATACTCAGTTTACTTCCGGACTTACTTAAATCTCGGAGAGTCCAACCTTTAGGTCTCCGATCTGCTCACTTGCGTACAGGCTCAGTTCTCGTTCATCCGAAATACAAGTACATCGCAAATAGGTACATACACATTGGTACTGTCCTCTTGGGATATGGGGCTGTCACGTGTCATACTATAACAAGTGCGAAAAAGAGAGAGGTGCTGAATGGGGACCTTGATGCATAACCAAGTCGTGTTTAGCGGAAGGTCTTTTGTCAATCCTCAGCAGATGCCTGAAACATTTGGTTACCATGTTTGACACCAAGGCTGTGGGCCGTAGACATGTTTGAAACGAGAGGCAAATAGTGCTGGTCCGGGAACCTTTTGTTCAACGGATGTGCCCTTTCACCAAAGTAAGTCTCTAGGTACTGGGTTGTCATTAGACCTTCTAATGATAAAGACCATATGGAGGTTCTTGTGGCTGTGCCTCGCCTATAAAACTCCTCATTTGTCTTAACAAAAATAATGCTCTATGCGTGGTAACTGGCCGCCAGGCAGTAGAACCAAAATGGTTGTTTTCGGCTGATGATGCTAGTGCATGCTTAACGAACGTGTCTGTTCTAAGCGGATTATTGTGGGACGTGTCATCAGAATGGATAGTGTGTTGACGTTTTGAGAGCTTTAGTTCCTCGCGTAGTGATAGTTGGGTCAATTCCTAGGAGGCATTCTGCTTTGGTTCTGATAATTGGTGAGCGAAGGTGCTATGTACTTTCAGCAAGATCTGTGAGGATTTCTCGGAGTCTTCCATATGCTTGTTAGAAGCAATCCGTGTAACGTCATCATACACTCCTAGACATGGCACCCAACTCATGGATATATTGTGACCATTACCAGAGCCCAACTGAGATTCTTCGATTTAATCTCTTGCAATGGACCCTCGTGTATGCGTGCTACTGTCTTATTGACCTGTGACAACCCGAATTGATTTTCCTTGATGCACAGATTGCCTCTGTACGGCCGCGGGTTGATTCCATTAAAGTATTCTAGAAATACTTCCATCCAGCTTTCTTGAGTGTCTATGGTTGAATGCCAAAGACTTAGTATGGGTTTCTTTGATCTTTGACACACTTGGAGCAGGCAATAGTCTGTTTTACGCTTTGTCGTTCGCTTTGCATCTTAGTACTCGCTTTTCTCCTCTTTGGAGTTAGCCATCTGCTATAATACTTTGCGTAAGCCTTTCTCTTTAGCTTGCGGCAGGTTCCTACTTCTTTTGTTACGTTGTGATCGTCTTTGATAGCGCTGCAAAGTGTTCATCACGGGCTCTCTATGTTTTTTCCCACATGGCTGAGTAACATTCTCTTGGTGTGTGTTGCTATTGCCAGCTTACCTCTTATTCAGCTCGGAAGAAGTATCCACTTGATGTAATCCATAGTTTCATCCCTTGATTCCCCTAGATCGTTTGTGGCAGTGTTTAGGAACGTCCTCATATATTGACAAGATGTCTCTGGTTACTAGTCTCATCCTAAATGATTCTCTGGGATCACGTGTTTGTCGGATAAAAGTACTTCGGGTTTAGGCATTTGGATCTTTAAGGTCCACTCATCTTATTCTTGGCTCCCTTGGGCTAGCCTGCTTCTTTTTTCACACTTTTTGTCAATGGGATAGTATGGGCACTAAAAGTTGTGTTGGGGTACGAACACTTCCTCTCTAGGATACCATCATGTTAGATGTCTATGCCTTCTGTGGTTGTCTATACGGCTCTCATTTGTTAGAGAAAAGTCGTATTTGAGTTGCATTGCACATCCGAAAGTTATAAGTGAGAATGCGCGTTCTTTAAACCAGTATTTGGAGCAGTAGTGGATGGGCATTTTTTGTGACCCTGGTGCATTGAGCATTGGCGGATAGATAATCTCAGAGGAGAAGGACTGGCCATAAAGATAGAGTTAGCAGGGCTCTGTGCGGGTCTAGTAGATAAAGCATCTTTGAACTGGAGGCAGAGCTGCTTGTGGCAGAATTAGATAGAGAATGAGCAGAATCGCAAATGGCCGTGTCCGTGGGACATCGCTCGTTGCCGCATAGAATGTTGGGAATTCAAAATCTGTCCATGGACACTAGGAGCTCAATCCATCCCAGCTGTTGAGCAGACCAGCATTGAATATGATGAAGATTATGCAATCTGACAATTTGGTTCCAGGTATGCTGCACAAGTGTGATATGCTATCTTTGTATGATTGTTGGTGGACCCTTGTCAGGGGGGTTGGGTCCAACGACGTCGGATATAAAGGTTACACTCAAAATGGTCTGTTCCTGCGGCTGTAGGACATACGGGCTGTTGAAGGGGCGCATAGGCACTACAAAATTAAACATCTTTTACGCACAAAGGCAAAGCTTTATGAGCTCTGATCAGCCAATCCATGGACTTCGGCAGTTGTTCGATTCAACTGTATGTTGATGCTAACGTGGAGTTATAGTTGATTGAGTGATTCGGGCGAATACGCGGAATCCATCTGTTTAGAAGCTCCTGTCTCTAACGATTGTCGAGTGTAAACGTAGGTGCATGCGCCTGACCGGGCATAAACCTTATAGCGCCTGAGCAGATGGAGGCTCCTTCCTCCAGTCGATCACTCTTGGATTGGCATAGATGTTTAAGGCGTCTTCGTCTTCATCACGTCCACCACTTGGTTCTGCGTTTTTCCAGTTCAGGACACGAAATTCCAAGAGCCAACTCACCCAGAAGCTGTGAAACCCTTATTCCTCTCTTACTTCTCGTTCGCTGTTTTTGCCATGTTTGACACCGACGTGAGCGGACGTGTGGCGCGCCGTTCGGGGCGGACTAGCACCCTTGTTTTATGCACTACAGACAGTCGGGTCTATGAAGTGCAAGCGCGT
>SNQN01000055.1:195801-211797 GCA_008642245.1 Bassia scoparia | reverse complement strand
GCTTTAATCGAATCAATTCGTATATCGTCATCGTGAATGTAATTCTGCAACGAACCATAAAATCCAAAGTTAATACAAATTCGCATTCTCAWTCAATGCTCCAATCATCAGAATTTCAATTGTCTGAAATGCCAAAACWAAGCAATGAGAAGTGAGTTGAATGTGACGGAAGTTTACCGATTCTGCCATTGAATAAGGGTTTTGATCAACCATGATTAGGGTTTGGTTAAGCTTCGAAAATTTGGGAGAAAGAAGTTGTGAAATTGGGGATTTTGAGAATGGTAGGGCTGAAGTCAGCTCTGTAACTTGGAAACTGCTTAACTAACAATCACACAGTGAAGTCATGACTTTTTAACCCAATTTAACATCACCCAATCCACTAAATATTGGTTTTTGTCCCTTCGGAGACATCTGATAAAATTGAAACGATTATGGGCGTGTTCGGCGTAGTTTTTAAGATAATTTTTCGCGTTTTGATTAGATTAAAAAGTTACCTGATTAATTTTATTAATGTTCGGTAAGGTAGCGTTTAGCGTTAAACGCTACTTTTTTCAAACGCTAGTAGGAGTAACGTTTGAGCTTTTAGAGTTTAAGCTAGAAAAAAAAGCTACATGGTAATTAATTTTCTTCTAATACAACTGCTACTACTGCCGAACACTCATATTCACAAATTTAGTTTCGTCCGCTACCCGCTACATCCAACGCTACTTACTAGCTTTTCAGCTACTTGCTACTTCTACCGCAAAAAACTACTTGCACCGCTACTGTTGCCGAACACACCCTAAATATTGGTTTTTGGTTTTGTTTTTTCTAAGCTTTGCTCTTAAATATTTGCAAATTTTAAGTTGTGTCCGTATTTTTGAGAATTTTTAAGTTGCGTCCTTAAATTGTCTTAAATTGTGTCATTATTTCACTAACAATTAAATAAATGAGTTAATCATGGTTAACTATGATTATTTTAAATTAAAAAAAAAACATAAAATTTTCATTTTTAAATCATAAAATTTAATTCAAAACAAAGAAAGCCCTAAGTACTAACATAACCCCAGATTTAGTGAAAGCAAGTTCGAATGTATGTGTTTTTCGCGGGTGGTCGATGACGATGCAGATAGGATTGTGTCGGTAGTTGTGGTGTTGTGGGTTTGAGGTGGGTTGTGTTTGCACGATGCATTGGTTTTGCACAATTAGTGTGTGGTTGGTGTGGGCCTGTGGGGTTTTAAGGTGTGTCGTGAGTTGGTGGGCTGGTGGGGAGAGGATCGGATAGGAGGTGGTGCTACAAGGGGCGTGACTTATAAACTTAGAACAACTTAAGGGCACAATTTAGAATTTTTAAAACATGGGCACATTTTAGAATTTGCAAATTAAATGTTCGAGGGCACAGTTTAGAAATTTTTTTTTACAAACGTATGTCTACCCTATTCACCGGAGCTTAGGCTCCGTTTGGTAGAGCATAAAATATTTTACATAAAAAGTGTTTTTCTCTCTTATAATGATAGAAAACCATTTTACTTCTGAAATGAAAGGAAAAATATTTTCCTTCAATTCCAACTCTTGTATATTCCTCCCTCACTACCTCCATGCACCCCCTTCATTTTTTTTTATTTTTCATCACTTTTTTTTTCATGCAACCAAATAATGAAAAATAGTTTCCATGGAAGACTATTTTCCATGAAAATCATTTTACATTGAAAATGCTTTACGCCCAACCAAACGGACCTTTAATTCGCATCTAATTTCGACTCGAGTTGCACAACTAACTTATAATGGGTGAATATTCCAACAAGAGTTTTTGCACGAGGCTCGAACTCAAAACCTTTGTTAAGTTGTTTGTCACTTGATCAACCTTTATTAGTTTTAGCTATTAGGTTTGTTTAATTGTTTCACCTATTTTTTAGACAAAAAAAAAAAGAGGCAATACTCCTTTTTTGTAGGAAAAATTGTGAGTACAATTTCAAAAATAGCATCTTTTAACTTTAATTATCTCTATTATATAGGAGAAGGGGGGGAGGAAGATGGTGTCCCCCCTCTCAAAATACATAATTACCCTTAATGAAGGGTAATAAGGTACATACATAAACTTTTCACTAAATACAAATTAAAATTATATGCATAAATTATGTCAATTAATATTAAAGTGACCAAATACCTTGACCCTCTCTAATATGAAAAAAAAAGGTGATATCCACCTAAAAATTTCTAAACATCACTTACATAAAAGTAAGTTACTAATAATTTATTTTTTAAAAAATAAATGAGCTAATTAATTAACAAAGAAAATAGAAAAGACTAATCAAATTAGAAATAAACTTGAAAAAAATGCACAAAGCATATTGTTTCTAATTTGAAATTTCATTTAACATTTTTGGAAATTTATACATAACGAAAGCATGTATCTCTCGAATGCGTGCAAGACAATAAAATAATTAAGTTGCCTAATAATTGTTTGTTTGTAAGATAAATGAGCTAATTAATTAGCAATTCAGCAAGGAAGGATTAATCAAAGTATTAAAAATTTGAAAAAATGGCTAGAAATGAATTTTATCTTCGCCTGTACTTGGAAATTTTCGTTTAAAGCATTTTTGAAATTTACATAACAAACGCACCGCATCGACGGCAATCGCCGTGCAAAACAAGCTATAAGTCATTATATACTCAAGTGTTGTAAGGGGCGGCAGGACAGATGGTGTCCCCCTTCAAAAAACCAAATAAAAATATATCAGCTTAATTTGAATCCAATATTTAGAAATATCACCAAAAACAAAATAATCATTGTTTGAAATTTGTCCATATTACAAGTAAGGTTAAATATGGTATAACTGCATCCAAATTATCATTAGGGTATATTTAATCTTTATTGGAATCCACGTAAATGTCTATTTACCCTTAAAAAGATGTTTTGTACTTTGTAAGTTGTTTTGTTTTTTTGTGACCAATTAAAAAAGACTACATTGCTTATGTAATTATACTCTTTTATGTAGTTGACATCAATTTATATAAATCCAAAGTTAACATCACTTTATTAATTGTATCAAATGATAAATGATTTTTAAAAAATTTTATATTGATAATGGAATATCGGAAAATTTCTAATACCTGTGATTGATTTAATAAATCAATGGCATATTGTACAGGGTTCCGTGATTATGTGCAAATTTTTTCGAGTGTAGCAATTTAAGCAGGTCTATATATTTTTGATCCAAAAGATGATATGCACAATATTTACGAACCCTGTATAATATGTCACTGGATTGATTTTATAAAATCAATCTCCAGAATTAGATTAGAATTACTTCTCGCATAAATTAGTTGGTTAGTAAAACTTAATCATAATGTTATTGTCACAACATTCATTTTAATTTGTACTACGTGAGTACTAGTTTATAAGAACTGTTTTATAAATTGTAAATTTTGTAATAAATCAGTGCACTGACTGGTGCATAAAACTAGTTTTATTATAAGCACGCACTTGAGCTGTCTCACTTTTTCTCGTTTATCTCTTGAAGTAACATCATGTTCGAGTTTTAAATTTTCTTTTTCACGATCGTCATATTCACCAACTTCATAAATTTGGTTTACAAGAAAGAAAAGGCAAAATTTTTCGACAACTTGGAGGGTTGTGAAAATGTGAAAGGAAAGAAATAAAACTGATTTTGCCAATAACTTACAAAACAAATTTCACTTCAAAATTTACACCTAAATATAGGTTTTCAAATTTTAGAAAGTTTGGGATATTTTAAAGGTTTTGATAACTCTTGTGATTCTGATGTTGGGGATTAAAAGAAACTCAGGGTTGCCTAATAAATAATTATTGTCATTCCATGAGCCATATAACAAAAAAAAACAAGCCAAAAGTAGCGTTAATTAGTTGAAAGAATACATTTTATTACACCTTTGCTTCAAGAAGTCTCCCCATGTCGTTCAACGTAGAAATTCGTTTTACACCCTTTTTCTGCAATGGCTTTAGCATTTTGTTGATTTCCTCTATTTACTGTCAAATTAATTAGACCAAACACAACTAATAAGTGATAGTGAAACAGTGTGTGAGGTGTGCGTGTCAGGTGCGTTTCCGGCAGGTTTTCTCTGATACCTCTTTGTTATGCGGAGGTATCAGTCTAGGTGTGACTTAGTACGCGAAGTTTTGCGAAGAATGAATTCTTCTTTATTTGCATAGTGGTGAGTATGTTGGGCAATGAGAATTTATGGATACTCAAAATCAAATAGAGAAAAGTCGTCATCGATACTCTTATTTCCGAGAGTTAGTATCGGTTTTTAGCCTTTGAGAAATCTATATGACAAAAGAGTCGCAAAGAACTTTCAATTGTCTGGGTCGTTGCATTGAGGTCATGGATTCGGAGAGAGATGTAAGGAGTGAACGTCGTGCACAATGACCGCCCGCAGCTACACACCTCTACTCAGTTTCAATTGCAAATTCACCATTAGATTTTTTGAACAACAATCATATTTCATATTATTGTCCTTAGGAAGCACAGAGATTGAAGTAAAGCAGGTTGATTTCATGCCACATAGAAGACAAATTAACTTTTGTTCGCGCGGTTGCGAATTCGTTGTGTTCATGACTATCATTATTAAAGCTGACAAACAATTAAATGGGTTTTTAATTTAGCAAAATACAGGAGTGCAGTTTGGACTATATATAATCGAGTATTATAAGTATTCAGTGTTACATTATTATGATATATAGAGTTGAGTATCCCAATATAGGTATCTACGTACTATAGTAGTGAATATGCGTTTGGGTATAATAGTTTATATATTATATTATATATCTATTATATAGATAGATAGATATTAGATATAATATATAAAAACGGGTTCACCTTCGATCGTATGCCGTGTGTAAGCGAACAAGCTAAACCAAAAGAATTTATTAGAGTTGAAATCGGAGGCCCGCCGCAAATTTGCTAATTTACAAGTAGAAAAACAAAGAAAAAGTTGTAATAATAAGTCATTGAATCGTACCGTGCCTATACTCAAAATGATGGAAACGAAAAGGTTATTTACAATGTTAATTGGATGTGGATTTAGTTATTAATTCACATTTTACTGGCTTGAAAGAGATGGAAAGTAAACAAATAAAAATAAAGAAGAACTAAAAGAAGAAAAGCAGACATATGATTTCTATAAATTTTGTGGTATCGTTAATGGATTATACAACGGACGCGCGGATCCGAATCGAAACTCATGAATAGAATCGATACTTTGTGAATGCCTAATCCTCTTTGTATCGAATGTGCTTAGATGTGTTTTGGATTTGAAGAATTTTGAAAAAGTTTTGAAATTGAATTGGAATTGAATTTGAATTGTTTTTGTAGTATTTTGAGAGAAAACGTCGCCAGAGGTTTTCACAACTCAGAATTCAACATAACGAAAGCCGAGGGTTTTTGTAAAACCCCTAGGTGCACGAGCCCACTAGTAGATATTATTCTCTCTGGGCCTAYCCCGCAAGGATTTGCTTTGGTGTGGGCTTCTCCCACCCAAAAGGTCTCTACTAGGTTGAGGTATCAATCTACTCTATATAGTAGACTTTGTTCTCCTCAACTTACGATGTGGGATGGAACCCTAYTTCCRTGTCACCTACCCTTGAAAGGGAGCCTGCGTCCTCGAAGGCACGACAGAACACCAGAATGGGCCCTGGCTCTAATACCATTTGTAACACCCCGACCCCACACTYGGTCGGGCCACGTGTCACCAAAGGGCATCYTAGARTGATWATCTGACCCCATAGGTRAACACGAGTCRTTTCGGCGCACTTTGTCATCACTTATGTGCACCTRAGAAACTTTCCAYGAGGTCACCKATCCGAATACTACTCCCAGCCAAGCATGCTTAACTGCGGAGTATCTTAGCAAATGAGCTCCCTAAAAGGAAGATGCATCTTGATGACATGAGTAGCTTAACAAATCCTCTTAAACCAATCTCGTGGGTGTTACAAAACAAGGAACTAATGTTCCATCCCACATCGGAAGTTGAGGAGAACAAAGTCTACTATATAGAGTAGATTGACACCTCAACCTAGTAGAGGCCTTTTGGGTGGGAGAAGRCCACACCAAAGCAAATCCTTACGGGCTAGGCCCAGAGAGGACAATATCTACTAGTGGGCTCGTGCACCTAGGGGTGTTACAAATGGTATCAGAGCAACCTTGCAACCGCATCCATAACCTAGTGTGGAGATTTGGCGCCTAGTGAGGGAAGATTCTAGGGCTATGTGATTAGCTTCCCTTCTGGTAATTGTGGAGTTTCAGGGAGCAACGAGGGCGTTGCGTTCCTTAAGTGGGGGTATGGTGTTCATAACAACCACAAGATTGATTTAAGAGGATTTGTTAAACTACTCATGTCATCGAGATGCATTTTCCTTTTAGGGAGCTCATTTGCTAAGATACTCTGCAGTTAAGCGTGCTTAGCTGAGAGTAGCCTTAGGATGGGTGACCTCCTGGGAAGTTTCCGAGGTGCGCATGAGTGAGGACAAAATGCGCCGAAAGGACTTGTGTTGACCTGTGGGGTCAAATTATCAGTCTAAGATGCCCTTTGGTGACACGTGGCCCGACCCAATGTGGGGTCGAGMTGTTACATTTTTATTTATAGCCATAGATCACATGGAGCACGTGATGGTGGGCMCTGTAACGCCCATGCTTGGGAAGCAAACCATGTGGGGYCCATGCTTAAGAACCGTTTTTGCTTAGAAAATGCATAAATCGGTTTCCACAAATTGATAAAATATGGGAAAAAAGGAAAAATCCTTCTTAGGTTGCATTGTTGTAGAGTATTGTTTTAAAATTTCGTGATTTTTGAAATTCTTTTGATAATTTTCAAAAATATGTGAAAATTTCGAAAAAAACTTGAATATGCTTAAGAGAATTCCAGAAAATTTGCAATATCTATTTAAATGTTAAAAAAAGAAAAAATATTTATAAATTAATCCTACTTTGTGAGCATTTTGAGCTTGAAAAAGAGTTTTGGCTTTTCAAATTGAGAATAGAAGCATTGTTTGAAGCAGTTGTTCTTTAACATTGGACCAAATGCATTGTGTATAGTAATATCATTGGCTTAAGGAGTGGTCAAATGAGGTATATACAAAAGCCCCTACTTTGTGATGTATGTAGAGATGTAACTTCCAATTAGGGAATTGCTAAACGAAGTTGCAAACGACTTAAAATAAAGTCGCATTTTGTTGTGAATTTTCCATTTTAACCCTGGACCTCGAAAACATACAAACGAGCATTCTCCCACCTTGCAACCACTATGGCGCCCAAACTAGACGCCGACATGGGTGCATCGCCCTAGTTTCGGTGCATGGCTAATTTAGAATCTCAAAAAAATCATGCTCGCCCAAACCAGGCGAGACCACCATGTTTGGCTGCGTGAGTTTAAGCAGCGAGAGCACCATGGTCTTGCCTGGTTTGAAGGCATTATACTTTAAAAAAATTCGATTTAACTAAGAAGGGAAAGTTTGGAAATTCACACGAAAATTGCGACTTTATTTTAAGTCGTTTGAACTTCGTTTAGCATTTCAGTTTCAACTATGTTAGAACAAACAAAAGTTACTCATATTTCAATCTTAAAAAATTGTCATAAAAGGTGTATCATTTAACGCTCACAACTTCCTAAATAGATATATTTTCGACAAATGTTTCACGATGAAATTTTTTTTGTCAGAGTTAAACAAATTATAAGTATTTATTGCAATGTTACAACGACTCTCAAGAATCCAATAATATATGATCCAATCCAAAATCATGCTAAATCCCATGTAAGACAAAAAATGCTTAAAAGTTAAAAATATAACAAAAACTAAAACATTAAGCAAGGTAGCTAAATGGTTTAAAGAGCAAAATCAACTTGAAAAATCAATGACAATTAGAGGTCATCCATGAGATTGCTAATGTTTCATAGATATGATGTGCGTTTACCATTCGGTCTATCAAATAAACTAGGTTACCCAAACTAATCAAGATTATTCCTCAGAAAAATCCCAAAAGTAGACCAATTGGTGGTGATCATATTATTAATCAATCACCATCAATTTTATATTCAAAACGCATAGAAATGGATTTAAAAACAGACAAGTAAGTTGTGAAAGGATACATGACGGTGAAATATTGTGGAGTGCAATATGGGAAAATGTGTTCTTAGGTATTATAAACAGACCGCGCGAAGCGGGTATCGGGTGTCGAGGTAGAAACGAAATTCGGAGTTAATTATAGTCTATCCTTCATGGTAAACAATCAAAATTTGAGTTTAATTGTTGTCCCTTTCTTCCTAGGGGTACGCAAAAGAGGTATAACTCAGCCCAACATGTATCCTAACAATGTTTAGATTAAAGATATCCTTTCATTCCTGGTTTCATTACGTTTGATCTTTATCATCTACAGTGTTTTGTCAAATAAATATTGCGATCCGACATGGGTATTAAAATGATTCATCTTAAGATTAAATTCGTAAGTGTAAAAGTATCATATGACGTATACTTGATTAGATCACTCACGAGATGAGCTTTTTAATCTACTCTTGTCTTTGTCATAATGGGCCACAGAGTGTCTATATAACCAACAATACAGAATATACTTTCTCAATTTTATTTTTATACTTGCACACATTTTTCATTTTTAAAGTTGCAAATTACTTGTAAGCATTTCTTTTTTCACAAAAGATTCTCTCTATATCATTCATAACACACGAATCCCTTTTCTTCTTTTCTATTCCATCGATCTCCCAAGTTCAAACTTAAACCCCATGTCCCATCGAAATGGTGCTACATACGCTCTGTGATGTTATCCAAATTTCGCTATTTCGAGAGTGACCTCTTCACCTCTACATATCTTAACCAACCACTATAACATAACATGATTGTTTTTTATAATGACTCAACTTTTCCGACCTCTTATTATCAGTTCTTCAATCGCTCCTGAACTCGAATGCATCATCATGATTTATCTATTACATATTTGGATCTAGATGACARACTTGAACCTATTCAACTTGAGAATATACCTCAWTTGGACAAATTTCCCAATGACAAACAAAGATGCTTCCAAAATGCAAGTAATATGAGAACTCAAAAGTAGTCACTCCCAAATAAGTGATCTCCCAAAAGTCCATCTCACTACTACTTGTAGGAAGGTCAAATAAAATTGAGGAAAAAAAAAATAAAAATCAAAATTCAGCAACAAAAAAAAAAGATAATACAAATATTGCACAAGTGAGGAGAGGAGAGAGAAAGAGAGGAGAGAGAAAATAGAGCGAAAGAAAAAGAAAGTTAGCAGCGATCGAGGGTTGCAAAACAAAATCTAATTCCCTCTTTCTCACAAAATCAGCCAAAAAAATAAAGGGAAAAAAAAACACACACATATATACATATAATACACAAAAGAAAATAAAAACCCAGAAAAATAATTGCAGAAAGAAAAGAAGCAAATGCATTTTCGAGGAGAGAGAGAAGGAATTTAGCTGGGTTTTCGTCGGAAATTTGCTGACAATTCAAAAGAAGCTGTTTTTAATTGTGGGTATTCACTCAATCTTTGAAGCAGCTGTGTTGGGCGATAAATAAAGGTCAGAAATTGATCAAAGGAAAGGAAAAAAGGTGTTTAATTTATCAGTATATGGCAATATAGTTTGTTTCCCATTTGAAGTGTTGGTTGAATTGTTGTTGTTGTTATGCAAGTTGGAATTTTTTTGGGGGAAAAATTAGGGGATTAATTTGATCTTTATATGTTACAGTTGAAGTATGCGATCTTAGTGCTAAAAAGGGAAATTGAGGGGTACCGAAGTTGTGAATTTTGAATTGGAAATGTGGGATTTTGAGCAACGGTATAGTTACGCGCTTTACAGTTTTTACCGTTTGAAGTTGAGGCGTCGTAAGCTTTGTTGCTTATTTTGGTGATTTGAACTTAGGGTTTTGTAATTAATTGCAGATTTGAATTATATGGGAGTTGATTTTAGGGTTTGGGTAACACTTGAAGCAAGTTAGATCTCTATTTTGATGTCTCATTTTTGTAATTTAGGGTTTTGAGTGGTTGTTAGTTCGTGTTATGTGTTGCATTTTTGGTAATTTGAGTAAGTTGTATTGGGTTTGGCTCATTTGCTCATTGGGTATTTTGGGTCATGAAGTTGAAGGGTGCTGAGATTTGAATTGGGGATTTGGTGTTACTTAGTTGTTGCTGGGATATTGTTGTATGAATTTGTGGGCGTCACTGTGAAGAAAAAATGCAGCCGGAAAAGAGTTCGCGAGTTGATATTGGTGAGCTCAAGGGTCAGCTGTTCAAGAAGGTTGGGCCYGAGAGGTTTAGGAGGTACTTCTATAGCTTGAACAGGTTTATAAATCAGAAGCTAAGTAAGAGTGAGTTCGATAAGTCATGTTATCGGATACTTGGTAGGGAAAACCTCCTTTTGCATAATCAGATAATAAGGGCCATTTTGAAGAATGCTTGTAGTGCCAAGACCCCTCCTCCAGCAGTTCACGAGGCGACTCCTGCAAAACCTGCTGTAGCATCTGGAAATAGCTTGCCTGTTTTGGAGGATGGGCATGGTGCAACTGCAGGTGTGGCCCAGAATCAAAGTTCGGTGGRTCCTATTTGGTCTAATGGGATTGCTTTGCCTACATCTCCACGAAAGGTTCGSTCTGTGATTCGTGATAGGAAGCTCAGAGATAGGCCGAGTCCTCTCGGTCCAAATGGGAAAGCAGACTCTGTTTCACATCAGTCGATTGCAACGGATGATAGTGGTGCGGGGATTTTAGAAAATGGGGATTTGATGGATATGACTCCCTGTGATTACCAACGACCTCTGCATCCACCGCAAGGSCATGCTGAGCAATCAGAGAATGAAGAAAAACTGATGATCAAGAAACCTTTAGATGTACCTGGTGTTGCTCGAGTTAAAGACCAGAATCATATTGCTGGTGTTGAAAATGGGGAAAAGGTGGAACAAGCCAGCCAGTTGAAGGTTTCCAAAAGTCCTCTGCTTGCTCCTCTCGGGATTCCGCTTTGCTCAGCTAGTYCAGGTGGAGGCCGCAAATCATTACCTGTGTCCCATATGGGTAATTATATAAGCTGCTTTGATATTGCTGGACTGTCTGATAGCGAGATGCTTAGGAGTCGAATGGAGCAGATTGCAGCCGCACAGGGTCTTGGAGTTACAACAGAATGTGCTAATACCTTAAATAACATGTTGGATGTATATTTGAAGCGATTAATCAGGTCTTGTTTAGAGTTAGTTGGTGCTAGATCTACAAATGACACGTCAATGTATGCTGTTCAGAAGCAGCAAAATCATGGCAAGCTTATCAATGGTCTGTGGCCTAGTAATCATTTACATATGCAAAGTGCCAGTACTCCTTTAGAAGAACAAAGGGCTCAACATACAGTTTCTTTGGTCGATTTCAAGGTTGCAATGGAGCTTAACCCTCAACAACTTGGAGAAGATTGGCCTTTGCTCTTGGAGAAGATATCCATGCAGGCATTCGAAGAATAAGATCTATGGAGAACCTTGGATTTACCTTTTTAATCCTAGTGGGTTGGTCATCCCGGCTTGAGGAACATGTCAAATATGACTTCTTGTTACTAATGATGTCAATGCCAGTTGGAATCTGATCTCCGTCCAAGCCAAGTGACTCCTACTCATTAGATGCAGCTCGACCTTCGCCAGATCAAATGAGGGTTTTGAGCTTGATGTTTGTACAGCTCCTTTCAGAGTTTGTACATGATCAAGGATTTATTTACTGGCCACCTGTGAACGGGTTTTCGAGGAATACCCGGTGGTGGTTGCTCTGTTGTATGTTTAGCATTCTTGTTGGCTGTCTTCTGCRTGAGTCATGTAATTTACTGCCAAGAGGAGGAAACATGGAAAAGTTTTGCAGGGATACTGTTATTTAGCTTGGTAAAGGTAATATTCACATAATGTAAGAGCTGCAATGTTGCTCTACATGTGTTTTTAGATTAAAGTGGAATTCCAATATCAATAACACATTAACTTCTTAACAGCTTGTCATTGTAGGTAATTGACTCTGGACATATTCCACTGTAAGGGATCTTTGAGCAATTCTTGCTTCTGAATTAGATTATGTCTATCTATCAATAAAAGAGTATTATCAATTTTCCTTGAGCTTCTGTTTCTCTCCCCCCTTCAATTGGGGTTTTATAAGGCCTCTTCACATATATTTGATAGCGATTTATCTGCACTAGCAAACGACAATAATAGTCCTCTTATTATTCGAATTTATATTTGTCTACTGTATAAAAGTGGATAGCAAGGAGTATGCTGAACTTTTTTTTTTGTTCCTTTTGTTATTTTCCCGCCCCCAAAGGCGGGTCTGAAATGTTTGATGCTAGAAGTTGTGAACAAGATGGTTTTGTTCTTACTTGTAGAGGAATATATTAGGAAAGATCAGAAGATTGTATGATAGGGTCATTTTTATTTTGTTTTATTACAGATCACTGATGCTATTACTCTTATTTATGCATTGGTTATAAATTATTACTTGTAGTATAATTATTTGTCTCTCTTCTTTTTTCGAAAAGTCGCATGACTATGTATGTAATGCAGGGTCATCACCAATAGGTCTTTTGATGGGGGTAATTGGACCCTTTTTAAACATACCATGTAGGGCAGGAGCCTCATTTGAGGGCACTGGAGTATTGTTATGGTTGTAGATCATGCAGATTGCATGTGACCCAAACTAAAATAGAGACAGAACTCCTGCACTGGTATTTTGTTTCCAAAGGTCTGGTATTTGCATTATCTATGAGAAATATTTTGTTTCATCACATCCATATACAGTTGTTATTGAAGGAGGTGATGTAATCATGGAATTGTGCAAGCATTTTCTAAAATTGGCAGAGAAGTATGTATAGCTGTGGGCTGTGACTTGGTAAATATTATATCAACAGTTTATCTTTCGTTGTGTCATGAGGTTTCATTTGCCTGTCCTGATTATAGCTGTATGGTCTTCATAGCTTCTCAATTTCATCAATTCATGTGTACTTTGGTTGGCATTTCTCTCTGAAGATGATGACCACTGCCAGTACAAGATAATATTTGTTTCTGTTTTTAATTAATTCATGTCACAAGGTTTCTGTATAGTTGGAGGGCTATAGAAGGATGTTATGAGAGGTGCTGAACTTCTGACTTCTTTGCTGATATGATAAAGGAAACAACGTGACTTTGTGGTCTGGTCCTCTGAAGTTGTTGCCTCAGTTGATATGACCCTGGCCCTTTTCGGACCTTTCAAGCGTTAATAAATTTAGTTTATATTTTACTTCATATTAGTTAATGAACTACTTCGTACATTATTTATTGATTATGACAAAGGTGTTCTGTTTCTGAATCTAGTCGTTTTCTAGAGCTGGACATGCTTCTATTGCAGTTTGAATTTTAGAAGAACATCGCTATGCAGTCTTATTATTGAAAGGCACTGCTCTGATCTCGAAGATGTTTTGCGGAAAAACAGGTTCTAAACACTGCCCAGTTATTGTTAAGCATGATATGATGTTCATTGTGTTGTTCTTGAAAATACCTGAATTATGCATCTTCATCAGACATGTTGGTATAATGGTATTTGAATTATGTATATGCAGCATGGTGTGGGKAAGTTGTCATGGATCTATATCGCTCATGTTACTAATGTGCATYGCTGTGGTGGTGTAGACAAGTTGTCATGGATTTCATGTTTTGATGACCATTGGTGTGGCTGATTAATGATGTAATTCAGTAGATTGGTGATGCTTAGTGTAAGTATTTGAGATTCGAAGGCACYTGTGAATATGTGATAGTGCCACCTTTTTACACATCCTTGTACAGATCTCCAATTTGCAGTAAGACTTACTCTGTTTTGTTTTTAAAAGTAGAGAAGTTGTGTTCACCACCACCACAAACACCCCCTCTTCTGTCTCTTGGTCTTTGAAGTGGTGTGTTTGAGCTATTTCATATTAAAGTGTGAAATACTCCGTATTATTGATTCTGTAAATACTAAATAAGAAAGACTTGTTTGTTTAGTTTCATTGTAGTGCAATCTGGTGGTGCACACAGAAGTGAAATAATAACTGATCTTGAAATGGCTTATATGTTTTCTTTTGTGAGGCTTCCCTGTGATTGCATTCAAGTGCTTGATACTTAATTGTAGTTGTCTGTCCATAAATTGGGGATGAGTCCTGCATGCTTCAAATGTTCGAGGCATAGCAGTTATACATTTTAGCGTTGCGTTAGGGGTGCAGCACCTCAGCCTTTTGTACAGAACGTCAGAACCTATGTAATTCTAAAACAAAGGAGAAAGTATCCAGTATCTAAGGATCAGGTTGCCAGGGGTGGATGAAACAATGATACTTACTTTTCATTGTTTAATTTTTTGCTACGTGTGCTCAGTCACTACTCAGAGTATTTATCCTGTTGAGGATTTTCGATCGTGTRTCCTTGCCAACTTTAAATACTGAGAAGATACATATTCAATTCCTATCACAACTTATTTTTTTTTGTGCTTAAATTTATGCAGCATGTATCATAAATAGTGCATAAGTTGTTTGACACTGTATTTAATGGAGATATACTCACAATTTTGCTGTGAAAATATTCAGAGATACAGAAATTAAGCAAGGCCTGAGAAGCAGCGGGATGTTGTACAAGAGAACACTGGTGTCAAGTCTTCCGATTGTTTCTGAAGGCCATGCTCTACTCTCCTATCCACGATACTATATGAACAAAGAGTGCAGGTAGCAGAATAAGTGTCTGCAAACTGAATAAAAGGCCATGCTCTACTCTCCTATTCACGATACTTGATGAACAAAGAGTGCAGGTAGCAGAATAAGTGGCTGCAAACTGAATAAATAGTAGCAGCGCAGTCGGGAAGTTCAGTGATGTCTTGGATTGAATTTCGGACCCTTTTAGTTTTTATATTAAAGAAACAAAGTTATGTTCATCTTTTGTCACCTTCTGCCTAGTTTTGGTCCYTAGAGTAGTGTGGCTGAGCCACTGACTTATTCCTAAAACTGAACAGAATGTGTTCGGTTCAAGTGTATATGTTCTCTTGATTCGTTGTTCTGTCTGTTGACGTAGGTTCTTGATTCGCTGTTTTACTCGTCTTTCCATAACTTTGGGGATGAGTTARGTACTTATGCATGCATCATAAGCGAGCAAGGCATAATGCTGCACTCCTTTCTTGTCTGGCTTGCAGTATAGTGTGATAGTGTCTACTTTCTAGTCAGACTTGCTCCCAGACATCTGAGATTTACCAATGTTTCCCAAGTACYTGGTGTAAAAGACATTTACACTCCTACGAGGCTATGATATACAAATCTCGTCGCAATGCTTGGACYTAAAATTCATGATATTCAGTTATTCACTATGTATGCATTTCTTCTACGGAGTACTCGGTATGAAGGATTATTTACTTGTATAGTTGTATGTATCAGCTTAATTGTAAAAATGCAACTAAATTGGTTATACACTTATCCAAGTATGAACTTCAATTTTTTTGTTGCACCGTCAATGCTTCCACGTAAAACAAACATTCTCCAGAGTCCAGATTAATACTTCTCATTTGTGCACGCGTCAAATGACTTCATAGTTGATAAATAATTCACCATATACACATCATAATGATCAATAACATATGTGATACATACTTTTATAAAGATCAGTTGATCACTATACACTGTGCATGATACGTTTTGCATAATTACACTTGGTTATTTGATAAGTACATAATTACGAGATCATTGGAGCAAGCAGCCCACCAATTCAATCATTCATGGCTGCACAACAGCAACCTAGTTTGTAAATCATGCAACATTTGTATCTGCAGCAGGGTTTCGTTCGAGTGTCTTCTCATACTCTTCGATTGATTTGAAAAGCTCTGAAAAGTTTCCCTTCCCAAATCCTCCACAGCCTCCCTTTTGGTACACCTTGCCTTCTTCATCTTTCATCATGCAACCAATTCTTTGGATAATCTCAATGAACATAGTTGGCCTGATCACATTAACACAGATGAAA
>SNQN01000055.1:174605-186261 GCA_008642245.1 Bassia scoparia | reverse complement strand
CTTCTTACTTAATTGATAGAATGATAGCGTACTTCTTATGAGTAAGAGAGTCCATATCAGTAACATATTGTATTGCTCCGCTATGCTACGCAGCAAGGAGCAGCGATTATATCTAGAGGARAGCCGATCCCATCAACAGATCAGAAGGAAAAAACATAAGAAAATAACAAACAGTTAAGAGAAGATACTTGAGGAGCGAAGGTATATTCACTCGAAAGAATGTTACAGTAAAAAAGAGGAWTCGACTTTTACCCATGACAAGGGGACTCTTAAAGAACCCAATATTATTAGTTGAAACAATGAAAGAGAGACATCATATGTACTAAAAGAAGGAAAAAGTATGGTATGTCTAAAGAAGAAATGGAAACGAAAGATATTGAACTGTACAGACTGAAAAAAGGAAAAAGATCTAGACAACAGAGTTCAGGGAGGAGGAGCTGCTGAAGGCGACGTTGCTACAGAAGCCTTGCAGATAGGACACCAATTCTTGAGCCTCAGCCATTGATTCGCGCACTCTAAGTGGTACCTGTGATCACAGCTGAGTCTCCCTAATTCTTCCCCGGTTGCATATTCTTCCTGCACCGACCATTTCAATCAAACTTACAGTTAMCACAAATTTAGAAAATTTCARGAGGTTTTACYTTTTGCACTACTCATTCCAAGCACYTATTAATAACTTAAATATAAATAATAAGGCGCACTTAATTCAAACTATATAATACCTCTGACAACCGCCTAGGGGCAAGGTAGGAGAGGGGGCTTATATGAATGCAGCCTRACCCACACAGCTTCAAAGAAGCTCTTGKAGGCTTGCAGCCTCACCCCTACTACTGCAACCAGGTTGTCAGCTATTATTGAGCCAAATAATTACTTGCAGTGATAAGAAATTGACATGATTTTCACTAACCTAGCATAAAGTTTACCACTTACACAATCAAGTGAATCAACTACATAGTGTTCTTTTTCTGTACCTAATAGAGAACATCAAAGCTGTTGGACGTAGCAAAAGGCAACTTGTGCTGTTTGCTGTAAAAGAACTTTAGGTTGTTTTTGTCAGTGTCAAAAAATTGTCAGTGGTTGTAGTCATATCCGCACTTATGGGACTACAGCTTTGGTTGCTTGACTGATTGTAGTCAATAAGTCATATAGACGGCCAAGCATATGCCATTGGAGGTTACATCCCTTAATATATTCACTAATCAATGCTCAACTGCCTTGGAACTGAGCAAGTTCATATGCCTAAATCAACAAASCAAATCAAAAAAGCCTAGGGCACAAGTCTAAATGGTTAGATTACTGGAATTCAGGCCAAATCCATAAAGACACCACCCTATTGTGCCCTATTCTTTCGCTCTGCAGTTGAACAGAGTAGGTCAGACAACCTCCACAGGAATACAACTCCATCTGACCAAATAAGTAATTCCCTGCATCTTATTTTTTTGCATCCATAGAATCTTTGGAGATGGAGAATCTGCAGCTAGCATTCATGCTCATGMAAGGAGTTATGGCATCAATACAACCAAAATATATTACATAGAAACGAAAATCAATAAAGCTTCTACACCAAAAGCTCCAGTGGTGGCTCCTATAGTCCGATTGCTTCTGCAGAGCAAATGAACTGCCATAAATGATAACTGAGATTAGAAAGAAAGATAAAAAAAAAAGGAGGGATTTAGCGATGCAGCCTTGTTAGACAAGTAGGTCTAGGAGTGAGGCAAGAAATTTTGAGGGTGAGGTAAAAGGAGCTGTCACATTAAGGATGAGCAAAGTCCTTCTGGCATAAAGTACAGCTGCTAGTCATGTATAGTTGCTTGTCTTTATATGAAGGTGTCAGACATATTACCCTTAAATTGGATTGCCTTAAGCAAGTCTCTTGGATTTAAAGCCCCAAAGCAAGCATGGATGACTTCAATCACCACGTAGTTGATCCTTTGCCTTCCATACCAAGTACCAAATCTTTTGTCCTCTCGTTATTATCATAAGGGAAGAGAGGGATGGTGCTGACCATTCAACGTTGGCAACAGAGGGAGAACAAGATCATAGGATCTGACTTACTAAAAGGCACCTAATCCTTAAATGAATTCAACACACAACGCAGAAATTCAATAAACATGTAATATCACAACAACAAATTTCTGGGCAGTTTTTTGTCTCCACAATAATTATAATGACAAGGAAGTTGAACAGTTATGATAAAGAGAATGTAAAAAAAGGGCACGAGCAGAACCTGACATATACTGCATTTGACATCATTTTCATCCTCACTACATTCTGCTATACCCTGGTAGATGCTTTTTTCAAGGCACTTGACCAAAACATCTTCAGGTACTGCTGTACTTACATTTCCCATCCTCTCTTCTAAAGCTAAAAGTTCCTGTCAACATAAACAATTGACAGTTCTCATCTCAAGTCACAAACTAAGAAAAAAAATTCTTTATTACTAGAACAGATGATGACCAACTAATACAGCAGATGCCAATATATGCAAAATTCGTTGAATACAAGTGATAATGCAACGACTCAAGAGCACATCAAATCATCATTACAACTCGGAGAGCGGCACCACACAAGGAGCATGTACCAGACAGTGCAAAAGGTGCTCACTCACTTGCTATTAAATGTCTGTCCACACAGTTTTCAAACCCAAGTAAGCAATAGTACAGATGGAGTGGTGAGGACGCTGACAATACCTTGGTCACAGCTTTGTGAGCAGCTTTTGTAGTGCGTTTCTAGTATTATGTAAGCTTTAAAGGAGGGGGAGTAGAGTAAGTACAGGCAATGGTATTTTGTAATCAGTAACGTCTTGAGATTGTGGCCTCAAGGTCACGGTGGAGATCTGACTCAAGTCACCTGGTATTCGTATTTTACAATCCATCAAAATCACTTCCTTAGAATCAGATTCGAAATTGCTTGCTAATATAACACATTATCTAAAATTAATTAGTAGTTCGTTACAGATAAAAGAAAAATAATTGCTAACGTGATGCCTAATGTGACCTCATATGAACATATTATCAATATCCAGGCCTCATGTCCCTGTGCTGGTCATGAATGCAAGTCCCCCAGGTAAAGATGAGTCCTCCAGAACAATGCAAGTTGCTGCAACACGGGTTAAATAGAACAAAAACAGTTTTAGCTATAAAAGAAATAATCTGAGAACTTCCCAATATCATCAATAATTACCTCAAATATTTGGCTCTTCTTCTGCCATCTCTCTAATGCAATAACATCGGTAATTGTCCCAGGAAACCATATATCAAACATCATATCTCCTATGACAAAAAAACAATACATGGAAACATGACATAGCAACAATACATACCTCTGCAATCCCATCCAAGTGTACTGCCTTAAAGGAACACGGGTCCAAAGAAGGCCATGCCAGCTTCCATAAGACCTACAGACTAATTTAGGCGCCGCATATGTTCACTCCCACCCTGGTCTAACTAACAGAATTCAAAGATGAGTAGCTGTAGTTCTCCAGAAAACTGATTTTTAAACGAATTCAGTCTCATCAGTAATAAATCTGTTTGAGGTGAAAAGATGAGTTGTCATAAAGGTGATTCGACCAATGTAATATCATCCCGGCGACGTGAATTAGAAAGCTTGTTCTAGCATAACAACCGCCGAGTCCTAAGATGCAGTATCATTATCCCAGGACTGAGCGTCTATAGCGCCGTTGGATGCAGAGATCGAGATCTTCCCGCGACTTGAGTTAACATTTCGTCTATGTATCCTGGTGTAGCCCGACTCATCTTCTTGCCCCTCTAGCAAGGTAAACTACTCTCAGCTTCACCATTCTCTCCTACCACTAGTGTCTTTCTTGCCTACGAGACTTGCCTCAGGAGATAGAAGAACTTGATGGAACACATTCAGAATTGAATACATTTAAGTTCTCAGATATACCTGCTTTTGTACTTGCAGTAGCACCACCATTTCTTGCAGCGTGGTTGGTCTGTTAAAAGAAACGAAGCAGGAGAAGCTCCAGGAGAACTGGCGTCCCAATCCAAACTCTGAGATTCTCTTCCCAAATCAGTTATTTGGGTCCTGAGCGGAACTCCCCACATTCGTGACCGAGGTTTCAAGCAGGAACGATCTGCTGGCCAGGATGAACCCTCATCTGGTTCTTTCCCAGAAACATTCCGAGATACATCTTGAAGACTTTGCAGGTTTCTAACTGAATCAGTGTCATGATAAGAAGGCGATTTTTTTCGGAGTCTGCAAAAGAGTTTTGTAGGGTAGGAGATTGCAAGGGTTTCGATGACTGGCAATGCTCCTTTCCTTAGTCAGATGAACGGAAAGGGTTTTTGCAGTTTTTGGCTTTACTTGGAAGAACCATTTGGGCATCTTCACCGAGTTCAATTGCCCTGCTGCATCCAACTCGACTGCAAGACATGAACATTGTTTGGTCGAGCTCTATTGGTCTCAGCTGAGCTCTCCCAGACAAGGTTAGGCCCTCTCTGGAGAAAAGGCAAGCCCACTATAAGATTTTCGACCGACATATTTCATTCCAGAAAAGTCACACTGCAGTAGATGAATAGCAACTTTAAGTATCATAAAACAGTAACACAAAAAAATATTATAATCCAGGATTAAAACAAAAAACACAAACTACAAGAGAGACTATAGTGTCCAAAACTCAACATTTTACGCAAAGAGAAAATTTACTTCTTAATGCTACATGTGGTAAAATTTGTAAACCAAGTGATACTATTAAGTGTGAAGTTTGCACCACCAAAAATTGAAATCACATCGTGCAAAAACAGTCAATAAGTCACTCAAAGGCAGAAACAGGGACATAGACTCGTGAGATAAATGCTATTGAGCAATAGAGAGCAAATGAAACATCTTCTATCAACTCTCCTATAGAGTAAAAGCATGTACCTTTCTTCCAAACATTTTCCATAGATTCAAACATGTAGCATGAAAAACTAAATCATGAGCATACACCCCTTGTAGAAAAAGTAATCCGATGAGCTCTCTTCAGTAAACTGAATTGTTAACAAAGAGTCATCAATGTATGCAAGACACAACCATGAAACATATCCTTTTTAGTTGAGGCAATATCCGGAACTTGTAAACCAACGGACAGCTCACAGAAAACACACACAAAGAGGCCTCAGATAGACTTGCTTTCCTGAAACTTGTAATTTGATCTACCTTTTACCAACTGCTCACGAAGAAATTTGGAGTATCGGATACCAGAGCTAGAATTATAATATTATAGTTGGAAACCRGAGGGCGAGATTTCAATGACAATTGTGATTATTGCATACAATTGGACTCCAGAAACTTTCAGGGAAATTTACCATTCRAAGGCAAAGGTTGATGAATTCAGACAAAAAGAAATATTCCCCAAGAAAAAGATAGCTCGGAATATGTCAAATGGCTACCACAAACCAGCCAATCACAGGTTAAAGGTCGCACTGGAARCATCAGAAAGATAGGGCACAGGGTGAGAAATTCCAGACCATCAATCCTCATATTAATCTGATAGTTTCATACTTTTATCAARCAGAAAACAAAGTCTGCTTCTACTTAAATAATGATACAACTCATCACAAACACTAGAAAATTAAACTACAGTACAAATATGCATCAGTTAGCAGACCATTCACTACAAGTAAACTGTGAAAAGCCAATCCCTTCTACTCAAACTCAATTTATATTCAGTCAAAACTATCCCAAATAATTTATATATGACGAGAAAGTTAAACCAATCCAAATCCCACTTAGAAAGGTTCAATCCACAAGTAACATCAATCCAAAACAAACATCATCCTCCCATATGTTTAAGTGGAAAGCATATTAACATGATAACATCAACAACATCAAAGCTACCATACTTCCTCTAAAGGGGTTCCCTAGCAATTTACCGAGGRTCGAACATACMTAAAGTTACCCCTACAATGACAGATTCTTATAAGAAGAACTGCATATCAATCACAGAGAATCAAGGCGAATTCCAAACTATTATCACCAACACKATCATCATCGTCATAGAAAACAACACCAATAAAAAGCAATCATGTAGAATTTGTGCCGTCTCATCTCTGGAGGCTATCTAATTGTATGAAAGAGTAGTCAACTTGCAGAATACAATCAACWAGTCACCAAGAAAGAAGTCATAACTTTGACAAAGCACCAGAAATAATTCTACAGGAAGGAAAAATCAATTGGTAATCAGTGCAAAAAATCTCTAAATATTTCCACATCAAAATTATTTCATCATATCATAAAGTAACACCTAACACCAAAAGAGCAATAAAATTACCAACCAAAAGATTATCTYACATGCAACAAAAAGAAGCACCTATGTCAATAAACAAAATCAACTGCATAAATTAA
This sequence comes from Bassia scoparia, assembly GCA_008642245.1. Classification (NCBI taxonomy): domain Eukaryota; kingdom Viridiplantae; phylum Streptophyta; class Magnoliopsida; order Caryophyllales; family Amaranthaceae; genus Bassia; species Bassia scoparia. Next base: position 179,913 of record SNQN01000055.1, on the reverse strand, counting down.
GATTACAACTTTCAATCCGAAAAACAAAAAAAGTTCATTGAGCACCTTTGAATCAATCAGTCATTAGAATAGACAAACATGAACACAATTATTCTCAAAAAAAAAAAAACATTCTTAAATTTATGATCATCCAATTCTTAAACTAACAGAAATTAGGAATCAAGAATAGAAAACAAGAAGAAAAAAGGGGAAAAGAAAAACACACATAGTCAGCGAGGACTCATGTACTCCACCCAAAAAGAAGGGCAGCCTTCCTCTTCTCTCTCCTAGTCTCTCTTTCTCTCTCTAACTCTTTCCACCTTTATTGAAGGACAGGTAAAGAAGCTTTCAATGAACAATTTTTAGACTCATATATATAATAAAATTTCTATAAATATGACCAATTATCACTTTTATCCGCAATTTAAGGGGTTTATAAAGCACCACAACCTTAAAAAATTTCTTCATATTAACAAACAAAATACATTAAAAACCCAATTCACCAATATCGCCAAAATAATATTATACCATTACAATTCCAACAAAATCATTAAAAAGATTGGATTTTTATTCACCCCAAATTAAAAAGACTCGATTTTTTTCCTTTTTGACAACTCATATTAGAGAAACAAATTGCAAAAATCACATTAACAGGGAAAAAAAACAGAGGCCCACCTTACAGAAGAGGCTAATGATAATGTATAAGAGATTCTAATGATTGAGATGATTTTCTGGGATTTTTTTTGATGATTGAACAAATTTAATGTTGCAGTAGAAGTATATTTGTTTCATACACGTCAAAGTTTATTAACAGAAGAAGAGGAGGAGAAGAAGAAGGAGGTTGATAGCAACAAATGCGTGTAAATTAGAGAGAAGCACAATAAAAGAGATGAGAGAGAAACGTGTGATGTAAGATCCAATGCCAAACAAGGAAGATGTTTCTTTCATTAACCAAAAAATATTTTTTGATTTTTGAGGTTTGGTGAATTTACCACCGTTGGATGTGATTGGAAGTCAAATATCAACGGCTTTTTCATGAACATTACGTCATTTTTAATTCACCCAAAATCCTAAAAAATAAGCCAATATTTTTTTTAATTACTCCATAGCTAAGCATAATTTTATTTTTTGTGCATTTAATAATAATATGATTCATATTTGATGTCTCTATTGGCACATAGAATTGATCGTCATGAGATTGTAATTTTAATATTGATCTTGTTAACGAGTGTGTCAATGTACCAGTTAAATTTACATTAAATCCTTTTCGATAAGATGGAATTGCACGTAATGATCGAGGTGTCTACGTATGACAAAATTTTACTTTAAAGCTTAAATAAAAGTTTTTGGTGGTAAATGATAAATGGATTCAAATATGATGAAGAGTTTAAAATAAACCAATAAAAAACATGAAGAAACTTTGTTTTATCCAATAAGAAATTTTCTAAATGGATTAATAATGCAATAAAAATTTAACGAAATTTATCCATTTAACTACAACCTCTTCAATATTGAAAAATTTGAATTGCATCGTGTGTTTGCATCTAAACAACAATAAATTTTACTCTCCTCCGTCTCGCAATTCTCTTAACACTTGAATATTTATGAGTGCTGAGATTACAAGACGGGGGAGTATAAGCGTAAATTAGAAATTGTAACTCAACCGTAGAAAAAATGTTGTATCCAATTCCATAATGCCAGCTGACCCAATGGTTCAGTGTCCGTGACTATCGTCTCCAAAATTGTTTCCCTTTTATTTAAGCTCTTATCTTAATTTAATCAATAAACGTAGTATAGTTTATGGTATGACTTATTGGTGGCAAAAATTGGGATTGGAATTCTTAAATCAAATTATTATAATTGAAACGATTATTATTACGGGGCGAGTGCATGCACCGTTCTAACATAGGTTCGAGTTTGAATTCTAATCACTTCCTTGTTAAATTATGCCGTCTTATTTCGAAAAAATGGAAATATTATTATAAAAAAATAGGGTAAGATTCTCTCTGAAATTGAGGACTTAATTTAGCCAAATGGCATTAAAAAGTTTGGATATCTAATTAACAGTTGGTGGGTATGAGAATGAGTTATGTATATATATATATTAAAAAAAAGTGGGATTGTGTTTTTGAGTCAATTTTAGGGGTTTTGGTGTTATAGCATTTCAGTTGTAGTTACAACTTTGATTTCTTGGTTGGAACTTGGAAGTGGAATTCATGTGGATTTGTGTGTGTAGTGGTTAGAACCGTACAGGTGACCAAATCCAATCTCACTTGCCAAATAAAATTTGGTGTTTTTGTTCGGGTTTTTTCTGCCCCTCATAGATTTATATGGCACACGAATTAACGAAGTTAAATAAAGTAAAAATTGTAATGAATTTGAATATATCTATCACCATACGAAAAAACGATGAGAAAAAATTGCCGAAACTCAAAGTGAGAAGTAGAGCAAAGGATTATGAGTACCTTATAAGGGAAATAATGCAAGAGATTTGGGAGAGATTGGTGAGTAGTAACTTTTTTTTTACAAGAATGTTTTTGTTTTACTAGTGAGATTATTAAGTGTTCTTATCTTACAATTTACATAATTATACATACACACCCTTTTAAATTCTAGTACTAGTTATTTAATTCATTTTGAGTAAGGTGTTTTACACCACAAAATATTTGTAGTATTTAACTASGACAAGTTTTTCTTATATTATCCTTAGTAAAGATGTCAAATTGTCAATAAACATATGAACTATTTTAAGGGTACAACATGATGTTTGAACCACTAACTACTTTATATATATGAACTCGTCAATTACATGTATGTTCCCATTTTGGTTTCCTCTCATTAGTCGAAGGTAGTAAATTAAAACTATGGAGTACACCATGTACAAATAATTTATTGTGATTTCACGTCTTGAAAGGGAAAAAAAAAAGCAAAGTGAGATAATTAAGGTGAAATTTCTATGTTTAGAAACTGAGACATCTTTTAAAAAACGGAGAGAGTATATAAATACTTGTAGATTACATTATTTGGATTCTTGACAAACTATAGAACCAATAACTTTGCTTGATTATGAGACAACAATATTGCTTACATGAAGATGCTTTGCTTTTTTATTGAGGATCAATTGAACAAGATTAGAGTAAGTTTTACTAATTAACAAGAAGAATCCAAATAAATCAAACATCACTTTAAACACCACTTGATCACTAATATCAAATCATTTCTTATAAGTAAGAGATAAAATTTTCCAAAAAAAATGASAGTCAACATCAAACTTGAACGATGTTTTGATAAGATAATTGACCTATTGCACTATAAAATGATTATTGAATTAATTAAGTCTTTTCAATGTTAAAAGTCCACATAATCACTTGCATTAAAGAAAATAAATCAAAAGAATTTAAAGAAAAGAAGGTAATAAACTAGTAGAGGAGTAGCTTTCGGGAAAGAAATGCTCAAAAGCAAGCAACTGATTGTTAATTTAGACATAACTATCAATATTATATGGTGGACTAAACACACATAATTATAAATGAATGAAATAGAAATCGAAACCAACAAGAGTTCGACTTCAAATGGTAAGTAATCTGATGTCGTTTAACGGCTATGAAGCACGAAAACTTCGTCAAGGTAGCATTTGTAGTGTGTCTCGTGTCGGACATGTGTCGGAAAGACGGAAACAGACACTCCTAGGACACACGTAAATTCGTGTCCGACACACAAAATGACGTATCCAAATTTTTTTATTATATTTTTGGACACATGGATACGGATAGGAAACGTGATGGATACGTGTCGGACAAGTTTACTAGAACAAAACTTGTTTTCTACTATTCTAATCTAAAACCCTAACCTCCGTTATATCATTTTCTAACCCAAAACTCACTAAATTAACCCAAACCAATAAAATTTATCTTCTCTATTCTCATTTAGGTCGCTCCAAAAACACCTCTTTTCTCTCGTCATTTACGTCGCTCTTGCCAATTCGTCGACCGTTGATTTACTTCACTTATTTGTTTGGTTTGTTAGATTTATTTGATTTTGTTTCACTTAAATTTAAACATTTTACCTATATTAAACGCAAGCTTGTAAAATTATCTTAAATTTGATATGTTTATTACGGAGTATATAACTATTCTCGTGTCCACTTGTCCGCTATTTTTAAGTTGACGTTTTCTCGTACCTGTATCGTGCCCTTGTCCGCACCCGTACCCGTTTTAGTGCAACTTAGTTTAACGGAGACTTTGAATTTGTGCCACATTAAATGTAGAATTACAAAAACTCCTGTCGAAAGACTCACCCGTCATGAGATAGATGTCCGACTCGATCAATTCGAATCCGGATTGGTAGGCGTACTAAAAAAAATATTAAAGTAGAAAATTAGAAATAATTTGAAAGAGATGATGAGGGGATTACATTGCACGTATTAAATTAAAAATTGACTACACACACCAATGTTTGTAAAAGACACTAAACAGAGATATGGTGCAGAATGCCAGGCTACACGAGGGTGTTCCCTAAAATCATGCCATAATACTATTATATTATAGGGTAGGTGACCTTCATTATTAGGACCTTTTTTTTTTTGCTTAAATGTCCCCTAATTTTTTCTATATTTTGCACACTATTTAATATATGATGACTATATCATATACTCCCTCGTCTTAATGTACCACTACCACCTAATGCCTAATGCATTATGTTTTGGTCAAATGTAACATTTAAGTTTGAGGTAAAGGCAAATTTCATGTTGATTTGTAAATTTTGTATTTTTATTTTTTAAAAAAATGACCATGGTTGTACCTAATTTAGACTGTATTGTACGTGTTCGTGTTATCGAGAATGCAATACAGGGTGTAATGTAGTTGGCATGTATTTTGAGCATGATTCTTTGGATTCGGGTTGTGTTGACTTTGTTATGTGATGTTACGTAGCCTATTGATTAATAACTTTGAAGAAAGGGGAGAAGTTAGATTAATAATATCATAGTTACGAGTAAATTCAATAACATTCTAAAACTGCAAACTGCAATTAGTTTGTACATCGTGCTTGAAAGATGCATTTAGAGGGCTAGAATTCATGATAAATTATGTTAAGGAATAGTTTTTACGTAATTTTGGTTCAACTACTGCTTTTAGTGAGTGGACTAATCTTCCGAGGATGTTTATATGGGTACCTCAATAGGCTCCCAACTAATTTTTTCCGTAACTTCATAGGTCAATACAATAGGTCAAACAATAAAATTTAGTGTTTACAACTCATGAACCTGATAATTGATGAAGATCATTATAGCATACTGAATTCAGTCATCACTGAAGCTGTGATAAGTTTG
>SNQN01000055.1:150418-174580 GCA_008642245.1 Bassia scoparia | reverse complement strand
TAGCGTTGACGTTGTAGTACGGTCCTATTCTTTTGTACCTGGAGCGTAGCGGCTGCCGCTGTCGGCTGTCATGGTTGTATTGGCAGTAAACGTTACCTTTTTTCGCGGGATAGGGCGCGAGCCTCACGAGCGTATCATTAACAGCAATCTGTGAGGGGATTCTCTTTTGAAGCAGAGGGCTCACGGACGCTTGGGACGGTCCACTACGTCATAAAGCGGCCAAGCGGGATCCGACTCGGGAATCTTGTAATTCGAGTTGGGATTTTGGGATTGATGGCTGAAAATGTAAATCGAGCACATATCTATTAAAGGCATATAAGGCACTAACCCAGTTAGCATGCGGTAGGAGAGAATGCTTGTTGAAATATATCTTTCTCATAATCACCTTCCCCCTAAAGAGGTCTAAATTAAATAGAAGTACTCATTGCCGCTGTAGGAGACACCCAATGAGGACTTAGACCGTACTTCAACAAAAGACTAATTTCTAAGGCACTTGTGGGGGCGACGCGCAGGAAGCGCCCACAAGGCGAGACTCTAACTTAGAAAAATACATGGAAAAGGGTTTGGATCCACTACATCTCCCCCACTTAAGTTTGTCGACGACCTCGTCGACTTCAAACATTACAAAAGGAAAGGAAAATCTCCTATCTAAACTTTGTTTCTTTTGCTTGCCCGTTGTCTTCAGGCTGGATCTTGTTCTGGAATCTTCTTCTTCTGTAGCTTTTGCGCCTTTGATGAGGGTGCTTCAGTCTTCTTCTTCTGTTGGCGGGTGAGCTGCTTGCTTTTTTCTTCAATGATTTCTGATTTTCATGGTCTTCTCTTTGGCTAGGCTTCAGCACCATCTGCATTGTTGAGAGTTTGACGCTTTGGAGGAGTTCTTTGGCTGGTGTCCCTGATGTTGAACAAAACGACAATTTGGGCCATCACACATGAGCAAATTACAATCATAGCAGTACCACCCATGTTCGGAAATCTACTAAAGTAAGTCCATTCTCCAGGACCACATCGAAATCATCCATGTCTTGCGACAGTGAAGTCCAACTTCCCCTGCATCCATTCACCGTTGCAGGCACTTGTTTGGCGATACCCTTGATTGGTTTTTCTTTGGATTAACAGCCTTCAGGGTTCCACCCTCTTTGGTGACCGTCAATCCAGTCGCTTGCTTACTTTTGTGTCCATGAAAGTTGTTGCGACGCACTCGGTCCCACGAGGGCGGCCGCCTTACGCCCAGCCAAGTGAATGTTCAGCAAAAATCAACTTTGGTGGTGCCTCACATCTTCAGTTGGTTGCTTTTTCCTTGCCCATCCCCGTACATCATGTACACAGGCGCCACAATCGGCGGGCTCCTCGTCTTTGTTGGTTTCTTCTTTCTTCTTCAACCTCGTCTCCTTGTCAGACTCAATCTTCTAGAGTCATCGAGCAACGTTGTTAAGTTTGTCAATTCTCGCCTTGTGTTTGCATTCCACCATTTGTGCGGGCCTGCAAACTAGGCAGCTCAAATTTGCTTCTATCAAGGATGATCCTTTTTGGGGTCCATGATGAACCGGATTGCTTTGTGATGGTTGAGAATGACCCTGATTTGTTGAACGTCGCCTCCCACTTCTTGCCTCGATTCGAACTGTTGAGTTTGATGACACACGCGAGCCGCACAGCGCTACTTGGAGAGCCTGGAGTGGGGCTGAGGGGCGTGTTGTCGAGTCTTCTTTTCTGAAGTTTTTCTCCTTCCAAGGAGTAATTCAACGAGTCTCTCTGCCTGCCTGACGGCCTGCGGAGAGTAGTAGAGCTTTGCCGCATCAAATTTCTTTGGTCCCATTCTTTCAACCCTAGAATGAATTTGAGAGACATCTTGTTCGCTCATTGTTCTTGGATGCGAGCATACTGCGGAGAAGAACTACGCACGTAGTCTGAATGAGCCCTCGTTGTTTTAATTACCTGCAACTTCCTATCGGGCAATGAATTCAGTTGTTTTCTGGGAGACTGTTCGTGATCCTTCTTGAACATCTCCCATGTATCAATTTTCAAACTTTCCGCCTCAATCTCGCGGTGCTTGGTGCCCACCGAGCTTGGCAATCTATCATGCAAGATGACATGACACTGTTCTACCTTCAGGATTTCGGTCCAGGACTAACCTTGACGAGAACTTGTTCCATGCTCGAACACGAAGTTTTGTACTTCTGCATCGCGGCGCCACTTATGTCCTTCGGACTGGGTCTTTGATCTGGGCGCACAACGCCTTGGAAGCTGTTCCTACAGCGCGCTTCATTTCATCACTTTTCCAATGCTTCATCGCTGAGTCGGCAGACGAAAAGTTCAATTGCTCCTCAGAGCGCTATTCTCTCCGATCCGGAGTACCTGGACCATTGCTTCTTTTACAGTCTTTCAATCATCTCTTGCTCGATACCAATGTGGTTGAGCCGAGGCCATTCTTCCGACTTTTCTTCTAGCCACGCATATCTTCTTCCAAGCAGTCCGACTCATTCATTTCCGTTTTTCCGGGACTCCATTGCGTATTCGAACCTGCTCTAGTACAACTGTCACGTCCTAGCTTTTGACTGCTGGACGTGCGGCGCGCTGGCTCTGTTGGGAGAGAGAACGTTAGCCTTCTTCGGAAGGGGCCTCACGAGCACCAGCAACTATGGGGATTCTCTTTAGAAGGGGCGTCCGGTCGGCTTGGACGGGCCGACTACGTCAAAGCAGGGCCCAAGCGGGATCCGGACTCGGGAATCTTGATTCGAGTATTGGATTTTGGGATTGGAATGCTGAATAATGTAAAATGCGGAGCACAATACTATAAGAGCTTAAAGGCATTAACACATTAGCATGGGTAGGGAAGAGATCTTGTGTGAAATATTCTTCTCATATATCACCTTCTTTTTTCCTTCTTCGCTAAAGATATAAATTAAATGAATCACATTGCCCCTAGGGACACACCAAAGAGGACTTCAACCGTTACTTCAACAAAGACAATTCTAAGGCACTTGGGGGCGACGCGCAGGAGCCCCACAGCGAGACTCTTAACTTAGAAAAATACATGGAAAAGGGTTGGATCCTAACATCGTTTGGCTGTTACAGGTTGGTTAAGGTTCATGGTGAATTTATGATATCTTCTTAATCGAATGAACGGACCTCGGATGTACTTCTCTTTCATTTTTTAAAAATAAGAGAAAACAAGCTGTAATTGGATCGTAATAGATATCAAAACTCTGTACTATGTAATCTTGAAGGTGCTACAAGACTTATTTTTTTTTATGCTCATAGTATAATGTCATATTGTGCAGTTTTCGGGTACAGGCAATCAGGATTTCAAAGCAGAGGGAGAATGATCGTCAAAGGGTTGAAACCTTACTTGCACTCATTGTAGAAGATTGCCTCATGAATCTTCTCTTAATTTGAGAACCTTGTTCATATATAGGTAAGCTTTGTATTTCGCTTGTAGACATATACCACAGCCTACTCAATCAAAACGTACCCAAACTAACCCTCGTCTTATCTATTTATTTTATTTGTCATTTTCTTGTTGCCTGTGAGCTGAGGTATTTACATGATTCGTATTGTGTTTTAGGAAAACACATCAATTTTCTATTTCAGATTTTATGCTCACTAGTTTTCACATGTCCGCAGGGAATCTCTGTCGAGGAAGTGAGGCTCATGACGCTGGGTTTCATACTGAAAGATCTTAACCCTTCATCCAACTATTGCATTCTGATGGAATCTAGTCTTCGTTGTTTGTGTGTAACTCTCACAAAAATTGTTGTGTTGGTATATGCTGCCTGCAATTTGAAGCTATTGTGTTTTGCTCGTTATATGGAAAATGAGTGATGTTTTTGTTCTTAGCAAACTTATTACTCGAGTCGGCCGCGAGAGTATTTATAATGAAGCGTGAAATAAGACGATGGAGAAGTACCATTGCAACACACCATAAGCAGAAGAACATAACAATAAGAACCAACTGTCACCAAAAAACTTTCACAGTTCAGTTATACTGAAATCAGTATGCTATAATGCTCATCAATATCAGGTCATGAGTTGTAAACAATAATTTTATTTTTTGACCTAATTTGCCTATAAATTACCGAAAAAAATACTGGGAGCCTATTGAGGACCAAATATAAGGTATGTATTTCTCTTGCACATTTACTATAAATCGCGCCCAATTTCAATACTACTTTCCACATTGCCCCTATCACAAACCACGCACAACACTACAACATCCCACCCATTGCCACCATTCTTCCCCATTAGCAACCCACCCCACAAAAACCCCACCGACCTAGCTAAGCCTACCATTGCGTCTCCATATCACCAAGTCATAAATTTTTTTTAAAAAAAAAACAGAGCACAACGGCTGAGTTCCGACCGGGTGCCATGCACCTGCGTTGAGTGGACGGTGAGTCCTATGGCACCTGCGCTAAGTAGGACGCAGTGCCATGGGACCCACGATTCCCACCCGACGCAGTGCCATGGCACACCGTCGAAACTCAACCGCATCGCCCCATTTGCCCAAGTCGAATGCTTAGGCTTCGTATGAAATTAAAACTCTTGTCATTTTGCCAGCAGAATTAGTGATAGGCATGAAGCTAAACTAACGGACAAACCTCAACATTACAAGATAAAGGATTTAGAGATGAACATTATCCTATATTTGCACAAAGATAGCCATGAAAGAAGAATCTCTGTCTGAGTGTGCGAATCTGCTGGTTTGCAAAGAGCCGAGGAGTTGTATGTAGCTGAAGTCGAAAGATTTGGTTGGTTGGGTGCTACGAATGTGGGTTGGGTCGGATGGCCTGCAAAGTGTTTTTGTGTGTGGAGTCTGACGTTCATGCATGGTGGTTTGGCTGCAAAGGGTGGTTGGGACTTTGAAAAGTAGGGTTAATATGGTAATTTGATTCAATTTTGGGGCGATTAATAATAATGATGGGACGGCGTTTAGTGGGACGACCCTATACTAAACATTCCTCGGTAAGATTAGTCCACTCGCTCGAAGCAGTAGTTAAACAAAATTACGTAAAATATTCCTATAACATAATTTATCATGAATTCTAGCCCTCTAAATGCATCTTTCAGGCCATGTACAACTAATTGCAGTTTTAAATATAGATGTTATGAATTACTCGCTAACTATGATATTATTATCTAACTCTCCCCTTCTTCAAGTTATTATCAATTAGCTACGACATCAATAACAAAGTCAACACAAACCCGATCCAAAAAATCATGCTCAAAAATTACATGCCAACTACATATAACACTTGAATTACACTTTCAAAACATGAAACGTACAATACAGTCAAATTAGGTACACCCATGTCATTTTTTTAAAATAAAAATACAAAATTTACAATAACATGAAATTTGCCTTTACTCAACTTAAATGTTACATTGACAACATAAATTGCATAGGCATAGGTGGTAGTGGTACATTAAGACGGAGTATATATATAGTCATCATAAGGTATTAAATAGTGTGCAAAATATAGAAAAATTAGGGTGACATTGAAAAAAAAAAGAAATGGTCCTAATAATGAAGGTCAACCTACCGCTATAATATAATAGAATATGTGCATGATTTTAGGAACACCTCGTGTATGCCTGGCATTCTGCCATATCCTGTTTAGTGTCTTTTACAAACATTGGTGTTGTAGTCCAATTTTTAATTTAATACGTGCATGTATCCCTCATCAATCTCTTCACAAATTATTTCTAATTTTCTAACTTAATATTTTTTAGACGCCTTACCAAGTCCGGATTCGAATGATCGAGTCGACATCTATCTCATGACGGGTGAGTCTTCGACAGGAGTTTTTGTAATTCTACATTATTTGTGGCCATACTACTTCAAAGTCTCGTTCCTAAAGATACATATGAGCTGGCACTAAAACGTACGGTGTGGACAATTGCGCCACGATACGTGACGACGAAACGTCACTTAAATAATAGCGGACGATCTCGTGCACGAGATAGTATATACTCGATAAACCATATCAATTAAAGATAATTTTACAAGCTGCGTTATATATGTAAAATGTTTAATTTAAGTGAAACAAAATCAAATAAATCAACCAACCAACAAATAAGTGAAGTAAATCAACGGTCGACGAGATGGCAAGCAGCACGTAAAAGTGACGAGAGAAAAGAGGTGTTTGAGCGACCTAAAAGAGAACTAGGAAGAGATAATTATAAATTTTTGATTCCGTATCTATTCTTATCCCAATCTGTTGTCTGAGACATGACGGATTCAGTATGGATCTGCTGCCTAGGTTCATTTTAATTTAATTGTTAAGGACAACGCAACGTGAGAATTGTGTATAGCATTGATACATTGACACTGCAGAGATATGAAACACAGGGTAATATACGCAATCCTGTACATCATCAGACATCCATATTTAATTATTCTGGAGTATTATAAAGTAASGACAACCTATTAGAAACATGRCCAGCCCATAAGATACATGTAGAAAAGAGAAACCAAYAGTTCAAYAAAGGTTTAACAATTCAGAACACAATCAAACTCAGCATTTTCTTTCATAGGACACGTTTATGACCAAGAAAGAAGATCAAGTTAAACTTATTTGGAACACAAAAGGATAGTGGCATATAGCACCTCTAGGTGCATCAAATCTTTACTTAGCATATTGACCACCACATCACTACCTTAACATCAGAATACGAAAGAAAAGGTCGCAAATAAAAGRTTTTTAATTCCTCAAGGATGGTTAGTGATGACAGAACAGCCCATAAGTCAAATTATTAAATCTGAAATAAGAATGTCAAACCAACAAACCTTCTGTCAATTGCCTGATTTCCATCTATCACTTTGTGGCCACTATCAACTAGCAGATTGTTTGCCACAGCTGCAGAAAGTATAATTCATGTCAGCATATGAATTTGAATTTTTTTTTWAAAAAAATAAAATTGAAAATGCACAATCAAGATAAAGATTTGCAGAGAAAACAATCAGCATAGAAGAAGAAATAGAACAGACGGGTGCTAATAAGATAATGTGATAATAGCGCAGACCGCAGAMCAAAGCCAAATATGAAAAAATGTCTAATTCTAATCATAAACCATTACAATTTAATWTTAACATCTTAGTCCAGTTATCAAGTACAACTATGAAGAACAGTATTCAACAGACAGGTGCTCCATGTTTCTTCTAAGTATCATCTACTCATGGGTACAGTATATAACTCTGAATTCTATCAACATACTCCAAGTGTTTATGATGGAGACCATTCACAACTGCAAAAAGATTTCTAACCTCCTCTCTCATCAAGTCTTCAAATTATCCGAAATTATTACAGATTCTGCTATGTCAACACTCCACAAAGTTGGTAATAACCATGTGATAATGGCTGATCAAATATAGTTAAAGGGTCTGGCAGCGAGAAGAATTAAAGAAAGCTACTAAAATTTCAGAAATCAATCATCCCGCATTAGTGTGTGGCTACCTGCATGTCATGGCGTGCAAGATTATTTATGCCCAAGAAAATTATGATCATTTCATTTTGGCAGTTCTACTTCCCATCAACCCCAAAAACAAGAAAAGAACTACTGTCTCCTAAATCCTAAATCATTTATAGCTTAAACAACAATATGGCTTCTTCAATAACAATCTGAGACATCTGGTCACACTATCTTCATTTAATGTTATCAGTAAAGTAACATTGTGCCCTAACAACTTTTATTGAGAATCTGAGGTATAAAAAAATTACCTGCAAGGCCAGCCCACGATGATACTAATTAAATCAAAAGACAATCATTTTATAAATAGAAAGAGGATGGATTAAACCAAAATTGTTAAAATTGAGAAAACTGACCTCTGTCCCTCCTCCCTCCATCTCCTCCACCATTGCAACCACCATCGCCATCCACCACTCTCTCCTCGCCACCCATCTCTGATCCTTTATCAATCTCCTATGCATTGAATCCCCGTTTCTATTGGCTTTCACAAAGAGTGCAAATGAAAATTGAGCTAATATATAACATAATAAATACCTCAGATAATTCGGTAATGCTATCAGATCTTTAGATTCCACCATTTCAACAACAGAATTGGGGAAACCTTCATTCCTCTAATAAACTTCAGGATGGTCACAGTCTTCACCTTGCAATTTCACCTGACTGGAAGTCTATAATCTCACAACAATTAAAAAAAACCCCAAAAAACAATGACATAAAAACCATATACTATTAAAAATCAACAAAACTTTACCTCCAATACATAAATCTATTTATTGAAATTCACCAATTTACAGTGTTATTTTTTAGCTAGTCGGAAACACTAATTTAATTGAGATCAACAATTTTATTAATAATTAACCCAAAAGATAAWTTTTTTGGGGTCAAATCAAGATGACTCATGCACCACTATTCACATTCATGATTTCAGGAGGTGCTGAAAAAATGATGTTTTTTCTCCTGTACATATCACTTAAAAATAGGAAGATTGGTATGCTCCCTAGGCTGTAGTTAGGTCTCTTGCACTATTTGATGACTAATGTTACAACAAGTGAAACAAGCGGTTTTCTACATACTTGCACCTGTCTGGCCAAGACCTCAGATGCAAATAAGAATATACTAGGATGTTAGCGCKCTATCTTCCGCTATCATATTCTTTTTCAACAGTAGCAAACATKGCTTTCAGACGATCGGCCAAATTTGAAAGTATGTTCTTAGAGATCCTTTTCTGATGTTTTGTGCTCTTTAGCCATGCAATTCCAAACGAAACTTTCACATAGCAACCCTTTGATTTATCCTCAATATGGTATCTAAGGTGGAGCTGCAAGTAAACAAAGAATAATAAATCAACCCAACAGATCAAAAGAAAATTGCAAGTGCTCAGAGCCAGATGACTTCCAGAATACTTGACCACCACCCCCACCCCCCAAAAAAAAAAAAAACGAAACAAAGAATCCAATTCATACATTAAAACAGTCACCGAGAGGAATCCCGTGAAGCGTCAAAACCTCTTCAATAAGCCAACCATTAGTATCAGGAAGAGGGGATTTTTGCTGTGTGCTGGTCACTTCTCCTCTGTAACTCGATACATGCTTGTCAAATTTGTAGCATACTTGCCTTTCATAGACATCCTTTTCTAGTTCCCAGGGAGAACAAGAATAATTAAGGCAGCCAGTTTTCTCCATAACTCTTTGGTCAATTTCGCCTCCACTAAATAACTCCATCAAGAAGCTCATCTACAAACAAGCAGAGTTTGTAATTTGTAAGCCAATATTATTAAGAACCATGAGTATATCATACTCATATATATAATATGTACACAAAACTAAAAATAAAGTGCTAAGTTGATAAGTAAAAGAGACTATATACATCAATTTATAGCCTAGGATCTTTCGCACACATAACAAAAAAAAAAAAAAACTCCTATTAAAGAAAATATGTGACATTTATTTTTTTACTCCATATTACTACACGTATGGAGGAGGAAAATCTGTGTAAATGACTACACYGTATAATCACTTTTGGTTCAAGTAGTTGACCCAACTTATGGGACTAACTATTAAGGCTTTGATCAAATGATTACTCCATATTACAAGCAATACCACCAACACTACACACTTCCACAAACATTTGACAAAATCGGATCCCAATAATATTCACCACAATGCCTGCATGTGAAAACATTTTCCCATTCCATCCATCCATTTCCAATGAACCAGAGGATCCCCAAAAATATGTAGGAAAAAAGAACAATCCCTGTTTTATAATTAGAAATAGCAATAACTTGTCAGGTGTTTTCGGAAATTGATCCCAAGTCCTGAGTGAAGTGACTATAAAACTGTTAACTAGGTAAATAGCATAGAGTATTGCTTAGGTGTTTTTCAGTTTTTTCTCCTCTATGCCTTTCTGTCTTTCTGGGAATCAACACCCATCCTTATTGCTCTCTCCCTACAACTAACATGCCTCTGGCCCCTCCCTCTTCACATCTTCATCRCAATTCCACCTCCAACCACCCACCACTAGATTCCAAAACATCTCCTCACCAGCCACCCACCCACCTGATGCTCCCTGCCCTCCTGCTACCCCCACTCGATGTTCCCTCCCCTCCCTTGCCAACACACCAAGACCACCACCAATTRCAGGTTGTCCCCATCAACTCTCCATAACCACTCTCACATCCTAAACCTCACCAAAACCATCACCATGTTCCCATCCTCAAGCACTCATCACAAATTGGGTGTTTGTTTTTTGGAGGATTTTGCGGGAGGGATAGGGATAAGTTGAAAGGGATTAGAAGGGAGAATGGGATAGGGATTAAAAAAAATACTCTTATCCCTCCAATACTATACCTAATAGGGGGTAGTATAAGGGGTGAGAGATAAGAAATGGATAATAAAATACCAATATACCCTTAATGAAATGGAGTGAGTGAGAAGAGATTGAGAGATAGGAAGGGTAATTTAGTCATTTTATTTGATTTTATCCATACCGTTATTCCCAATCTGTTACCAAAACATTGAAAATATTCTTATTTTATCTTATCCACCACCCCTATCAATTCTCAATTTTATTTCCTCTTTTTATCCTATCTCCGAGCACAGTAGCAAAACACGCGGGTGGTTCCGAAAAATTTTGGATTTCTTACCCAGCATCACAAAACTGTCTTTAAACACAGATTGCCATGATCTAATCATTCTATGGAATGTATGTAGCAAAAGTTTCTGACAGCATGAGCCAGTAAAAATGATGCACCCTTCCTCAACAAGGAAGCTGCTCCAACACTTTAAGAGCGCAGATGAGCAATGAGGGACCCTCCCTGTAGGTAGGAATTAATAACAGTACCTAGTTACCCTACCACCACGTAAAGAGTATCCCATATTCAGAACGTTTGACATAACAATACCTCTCTAGAATTACTAATACTTATATAATGAAATCTGAGATATGTAAGACCGCCAAAGGCATGATATGGCCTATATTGGTAAGTCATTATAAACAGCAGCAGCAGCAATTTTTGTACATATATATATTTTTTGGGTGGGGGAATGTTTCGTGCATCGTGTCTCAATTTGGGAATTGAGATTAGTAGGATATTTTAATATAGTTAAAAACAGATTTCAGCAACATCAATAAACAATCATCTTGCTTGACAGCTAAAACATCAACACGGTCCTTCTATGATCAATTTACATAAAAAGCTTTAATGCTAAGAAAAGGGAAAGAGAGGGGGTGAATGCGCGGCGCTGCGCGCGCCGCTGGTGTGGTGTGTGAGAGAGAGAGAGAGAGGTGAGCCCACGGATAGAAGAAAGTAGGTATTAGGAACCTAGTCATACTAAATCCTCGTCACCACAAAGGTTCCATTTCTTTGTTGAGACTGGTAGTTTGAGACTCTTCTAACAATCTTCACCTTCTGCTCAGGACCTCAAATCTTGCTGCAAAGGGCCATCAATGTTTGCCATAGCATAATCTACGCAAAATGCATATAAATTTCTGAAGTATTTATATTCAACTAATTCTTTACAACCACAACATAGCTGTTAAGCTTCTGCCAAAAATATCTTTAACTTGAGTTCCAAATATCAATTTCAAAAGTGTACGATTTGTTGGTGTGACGAGTTTTAATTTTTTATACTTCTATATAAACAAACCACATTTAAGTAGATGACAACTCATGATAAAAATTAATGACACTCTATAAGTCTATAATATAGTATAAGTATTAATGATAATGAGGTTAGGTGAAATAGTAATCACTATCAGCTTCTAATTTCATATCACATATAAATAGAAAATAGCTTTAGTAGCACAGAAAGAAAGATACTATATACCTGTGTGCCATTGTGAAAGATACAAATGAATGGAAATAATATTTCAGCCTCCCTTTCTCATCTTGAGTCTTTGCTCCATGTTTTGCATCTACGCCTTTTCCCTTACGAAGAGTTATGACAATGATTGGGCTGCCCATTGAGGAGAGATTAGGAGAGGCAACTTGAATGTCRTCAATGTCCTCCCAGAGAATAAAAAAGTTTGTTTTGTGTCTAAATAGGCTAGCATGAAATCCAACTACACGTGGTGATAAAAAAAGACGTCCCTGAAATAGCAAGTACAACATAATGAGGGGGGTATTCAGAAAAGTGGAAAAGTAGAAGACCGAATAAACAACTTGGCTGACAACTTCTACGGAAGCACCAGAGGCATAAATAAATAAGGAAGAACTGAGCAATAGTTTGAGCACAATCTGTATACAGAACGTACTGCACCTGCAGTGGCATTTTGCGCTTCAAATGGCAAGTAAAATCGTTAATCAAGAATTCCTCTGGGGGAAGACAGAATAGCTTCTGAAAGGCTGAATTTGTCTGAGGAGATCGCCTACTTATCTGCAAATTTGATACAAATTATTCAGGAATATATTGGATCAGAAGCATGTATTTAACAAGCTGATGGTGAATTCAGATTCAAAATGCCATAATTGTAATACACATTACTTACCTTCTTTCCAACCTCCTTTTCCATTTTTTCAAGATAATCTCTCACAGCATTAGTGCCTCGTGTGTCATCCAAAAATATCCGTAATCGCAATTTTGATTGCCATGCCTGTGCCAACTTCCCTTGAAGAGGAATCCATACATCTGCTAGCTCTGATATATTAGCCTTCAGGAAATTAATTTCACCATGTCCTAGAGAAGTTGCTTCATCAAAAGGTCCATCAAAATCAAAAACCTCTACTTCTAGAACTGATGGCGGTTCATCCATTGCATCAAATTCGAATATTTCTGCATTTTAGCACAGACATCAAGGAAACATTTCCCAATCAGATCAACACTGAATTAGACATGCATGCAAAGACAACCAATATCATAAGAGACAAATAAAGAAGCAACTTAACCATTCCATTGAGGATCTAGCTTCTGGAATTTGATAGAGCTAGTCCTAGTCCTCCCATTGCAAGTAAAGACTACATATGGATCAGAGAAACCACTRGAATCGACAGCTGCTAGGTTGCTTCCCTCAATTAGTGCAACAGTGAGAAGCCACCCATCTCCTTGGGCTTTAACTCCATGGTCACTGCCTACAGTTGAAAGAAAATTATTATACACAAACAGAAGAGGACGCGGGGGGAAAGGCAGCCTGATTTTGCAATTAAGATTTACATAGAAACACAAGATTAAGTTCAACTGAGATGACAAAAACAACGGGTGATCTAAAAGGTCCATAAACAGATGAAGCAAAAACAGAACACAAACAGCAATTAAATTGAAAGGACAGAAGTTCAACTTAGCATTCAAGGCCCTTGTGAAAAATAGAAGCTTAAAAGCATTACCCTTCTGCAATCTGGCCTGCATGAAACGRGCTATCAACTCAAACACTCTCTTAGCCTGAAGGACCAGGACACCACATACTATAAGTTCACCAATTGAATCAGGCAAGTCCAGTCCAACAAACTCCAGACCCTGAATGGTGCCTGGTGCTGTTAGGCAAATGTGACAAAAAACATAAATTCCAATGATAATGGTTGACACCACAGTAAAATTAGCAAAGTATTGAATTGCTAGCTTCCAATCTGATTGTGGTTCGGCTTGCAAAGATGCAAGAAACTGATCCTTTTGGGATCCAGTATCCTTAAGATCAAGCAATTTGACATGTTGAGACAAAATGGTTGAAAACTGATCAAAACTCTCCTTAACAGCAGGGCGGGCTCCATTCTCAATCATTCCCTTCATCATAGTGCTCTGAACAAAATTCATCCCCCAAGAAACCAATAATCGCGAGGACTGTTCTCCCGATGGCAAGTCGGGTCCAGGAGTGATACAATAAAGCATCTCTACTCTAAAGGTACTTCCATACATGACATCCGGAGTGCTAATACTGATGAAAATTGCAAAAGACTTGCCATTGGCAAGCTTGTAGCTTTGGCTCTCAAAAGCCTTAAGAGCCTTAGATAGTTTGGATGGAGGTGTAAGGTAAGTAATCTGTCTTTTCAAAGAGTTGTTATCAAATTCCCATTGGTCAAAATGCAGGTCTGTCTTGCCTTGGTATTCTGCAAGAGCAACAGGAAACTTAGAATCGGGGGAAAAAAGAAGTGCGTTGAGGTCGGCAGGGGTGAGTAAGCAAAGCTGATCTAAAAGAACCCCTCCAGGTAAGTTGGAAGGAAGCTCAGAATCCTGGTCTCTCCCTTGCATAGACTGCATTAGCTGATCGAATGATGAGGCAAGAGAAAGCTGATCGTCATTGACAAGGGGCCTAATTATATCAGGTTGCTCGGAGTTGTGACTTACCAAGTCCTCACTCTTGGCAAAAGCACTACCAGACTCTAGTCTAGGAGGAGAAGATGATCTCGAGGCACTACTTGAAGATTCACCTTTTGCATTATTACTAGTGTCACTTATTCTCCCGGGCATTTGCAATTGCAAGTGCGAAGGGGAATGGGTGGTGCTGGTTAAGTCCAATGAAGAAGCAGTTTGAGATAGAAAAATGTGGAGGCAAATTTCACCTAACGAAGAAGATAAGAAAACAAAAGGAAGGTGAGTAAAACAGGAAGAAAAGTGGATACTTTGATAATATAAAGGCAGTGAAGAAAAGAAACGAAAAAGGCGTACCGTTATCCTTAGGTTTGGACTTCTTGTTCTTGGGAAGCAAAGGYTACCAGGCAGTGGGAAGACATTTATCAGGAGAATCAAAAACCCTGGAAACAGGAAATTTAACAAGTCCTACAAAATCATCATTGAAGTACCTGTCTTCATCTAGCACAGAGATTACGAGCTCATCACTCAAATCATCTACGCGGAAGCTGAATTCGTCTCCCCAGTAAGGATGCAAGCACTTCTTCACAACCTTAGTCCTGTGCTTCTGTTTTCCTAACTGTATTCTCACATATGGATCACTGAACCCGTTCAGATCCATTGCCGGTATATTTCTTGCCTCTATCACCTTCACTACTAACTTCATTTTTTCCCTTCCTTACTTCCACCCCTTCTTTCCCACCCAATGTCGGACCCAGGATTMTGAAATGGAATATGGGGTATGAACGTCCGTGCACGCACTCGAATAATAACCTTTAAAAAAATCACTAGTACACATAAATTCTTCCATTTTACATCCCAAAATCCAAAATGCAGCTCTTAAATTCCGAATTACATTTTCAAAAAAACTACACATTGCATACCCATTCATCTACCTTTCAATGGTACATTACATCAATAGCACTTGAACATATATCATTTAACATTTCCTAATAAAATCAAGTAATCATAAATCAATCATGATGATCAAAACTATCCATTACCCAACATCACAAGTTCATCAACATACTAGCATAGCTCTCCCTCCTCAACAATTTGACTAGTTCAAACAATTAAACTCACAATTTACAACTTTCAAATCATCTCATGAACAACATTCAATTAACCAAACATAAAATCAATCAAGTCATCAACAAATCCACTCAACATAAAGTCAATCACCCAAAACAAGTAATTAAACACATAATCTAGGGTTTATGATATAATCAATTAAATGAAGCTTGAACTAACTTTTTTTTTCTTCTCGTTCTTCTGTGATTCGAGTAAGAGAGAGAAGGCGTCGCACGTCGGAGCAGCACGGCGGTTGCTGGTTGGTTGGTTGGTTGGATTTTCTCTCTCTTCCAAATTTGGATATTCTGACTTACTTTTTTTAATTCACGTGATTTTCTCAAAAAAATAATCTGCTTTCTATTTTTGCTAAAAAAAAACTCTAATTTTTTTTTTTAGGATTTTGTATTTTTGCTTTGATAAATTCAGCTTACATGAATGGTTGACATGAATAATGGAGAAATACTGTAGTATTTGTAAGTTTAAGTTCTTCATTTTTATGGATCCTTGTTGAAAATTACAATGATGTGCAAATTGCAATAATGAATGAATTCTCTTTGTAAATTACTGTTTGGAATATTGAGAGTTTTGTAATTTCAATGCAATCTCTGCTTTGAAGGATTCTAGTTACATTTATGGTTGACTCTCAGACTTCATATTATTGTATGGTTCGAGCAATTCCGCATGAGCTCTGATTTCCAAATTCATCCGACACTTTATAATTTCTAAATTATCGTTTGTGTCGGATTTATTTTTTTTAAAAAAAAAAAATACGAACAATGTCATTTTAAATGACGATATTCTTGTTTTATACATGACACCAAACTAATGTTAGAAAATTGTGAAGAAAGCTAAAATCGCATTTAAAGATGATTTTCCACAATCTGACAAGAAATTTGCTTAGGTGACAAAACATGTATGGAATTAGAAAAAAAATTGTATTAGTTTGGAGTTCTACTAGAAACTTTTAATATGCAAGAACATGTATCCGCACATCCATTATTTTCCCCCGTTGCTCATGAGAGGGGGAAGGGGAGTGTGGATTAAGTTACGTATTATGTATTTTTTAGGTGAGTATTATGAGTTGAATCATAACTAGCTCATTTTTGTTTACAAATGAAGAGTATAAAAAAAAAAATCAACTTAAGCAAATGTGCAATTAAGATGTAATCAAGTTAAGTTAAAATGATGGACTTCTAATATACATCGTATATTGTAGATGTTGGACAAGTTATCCTGAATGATAAATGTGTCAATAAGTTTATTTGTTCTACTGCTAACACAATTATCTATTTCTCGAATTTCTATAAAAATTAGAATATGATTTGTTTTATATTCGCCAGCTAAAATTATTACTTAAACTATTATCAATATATCTGTAAGGGATCTTACTTATGAGATTTTGGCTTAGATTAACATCGAGGTTGAATACGAGTTGATCACATATTTTAAGTAATTTAATTTATTCTTGTGACTCTTTTACGCAAACTACCGTAATTTGATATTAGTGAAACCTGAATAATGGTGATCATATTATTATACATCCAAAGATTTAGCCATCGTTATATGGATAATCGGATAAAATCTGACACCTAAAAACATCGTCGCTCATTAAGTAAATCCAATAATCGGACCTAACATCCCATCAACTCAGCATGCGGAAGCAACAATGACACTACATCAGCTCAGAAGTTGAAAAGGTAGCCTTTGACAATCACACGTGTCAACAACCATTGGGCCAAATCCATGTGCGTAATTGCGCCACCTATTTCGAAATAACTCAATTTTCATGTTATTAATAAAGTTTTAAATCTTAAGTGTTTAATGAAAATTAAACGAGTTTTAAGGTTATTAATTAGATTAATCAAAAGACAGCAATATTTTTCTGATCTCTCTTTCTGTCTTTCTTGTTCCCACCTTTCCTTTCTTTTCTTTTGCCGTCTTCATATTAATTACTCTTTTTTTTCTTCATTCTTTCAACTTATTTCTCTTCTTTTCTTTTTATTTTTCCTTTGTAATTCCATTAATGAGTCAATAATTCATATTTTTTTGACTCTCAACAAAAAAAAAAGTGAATTTAATCAAGGTATGTATTGCATGTTCTCATCACCCTTTATTGTTTTTCAATTGAGTTTTTTTTTTTTTAATTTGATCTACATTAATGTAAATTGCCTCAAATTGAATTATGTCTTTTTTGAGAATTATATATTTTTTATGTTTAAGGATGTAAATAACATTGCAAAAGAGGAAAAGAAAATGAAAAGGGGTTTGATATAATTTTATGTTTTTATGCTTTAATAATGCAAGTTTAATGCATGGTTATTCAATTGATGCAATGATCAATTATCTTCATTTTACATTGTTAAATCCTTATGTTTCAACTTTGAAGTACAACCATAATGTGAAATTTACGTGTGATATATTTCTTTGATGCATGTATTAAGTTTATTTATTTTTGAGGCAAATAAAACTTTGTCATTGTTCTAATCTTTAAGAAGGATCATATTGTTGTGCATGACATGTTCTTTTTTGACTTTTACTTGAATTGGTCACCATGAAAAGCTTAATGCAGATTATATATATGTATATGTATATGTCGAATTTATGTCGATTTCAAATGGTTAGTTTTGWAAAGATTATGAGATTGTAATTAGTTTATTGTGGTGGAATTGACTGGWAATGCGATACAACTATTCGAGGTTTATTATTGGGTAATTTCTAATATATCCGGTGGATACATGCACTAAATTTACGGAGAAAATAAAATAATCAAATAGTGGTTCGTGATTTGCCTTTAATTTCAATCGGGATAACACGTTATGTATACTACGAAGTACGAACCAATCATTCGAAAATGCCCTGAAACCAGAGTAAAACAGGGCAAAAAAAAAAAGAGCAAAGAATGTCATGAAATTAGGAGCTTATAAAAGAATTTTTATTGGGACAATGACTTGAAAAATATTGAAGAATTGAGTAAAAAAATTTATATAATGTGATTCGATTCTATTCGTGTTTGAATACATCCTATCTTTTTTGCTTATACATTTTGTGTTTTTCCTAGAAAAAATCTYAATATTCCTCATGTAATAATCCATTAATCCAATATGCATACATTAATTATCACATTGAAGATTCTGAGCCCTCACCTAAATTATTAGTTCAAGACATAAATCATGAGTAACTAGCTAGGGACATTTGCATAAAAAACACAACTAATACTCTCTTTGTCGAAAATAACAGTAATGAATTACGTAACACATACAACTTTTTTGCTACATTATATACTATTCWTCGATYACATTTAAGGTRTTCGATTTCTGTGTAAGATATGTAGTCTTGCATTAATCTTACTTTTTACCTATAGGCATCAAAGTCAATAAAAATTACGAGTAGTTTATTAAAAGTCAAATGTAGTRTATTATTAAAAGTCAATAAAAATTACGAGTAATATGTTCGCTTCGAGAAACTGCTACCCTACTGTTGGGGTATGCTGCAGAGAAAAAGAAATCAGATCAATCACCTGTTTTTTTTAGGTGTGTCAATTATTATTTGTGTTAGTTGGTTTGATGTTAATGTTCAGTTATGTTGTACCACTTAGATATACAAACCAAAGACCAAAATCTGATAAAAGAAAGGAATGTCTAAAAAACTTGGTCAAATAAGCTTAGTTAGTTGTGGTATGCATGTATATGACACTTTTTTATGCATGTTGATGTTTTAGGAGTATATTCCCTATTGAAGTGTTTGATAGATGCCGAGTCTGTTTTGTTCACCTTATTTCTACCTATATGAACTTATTTGTGTGAGAGAAAAGCAATAAGTTTGTTCTTTTATTTCAACTTATTTTTTTATTAATTAATTGAAGTTATAAGGTGAAACAGATCGAACAAACCCGTTATCTTTATTTGATCCTCGTGTATAAAATTAATCTGGTTATATGTTGTCAAAAAAAAAAAAAACAGATTTTTTGTGCAGGTTGAATTTGAGCTTGAATTGTTGAAGAGGGAAAAATAAATGGCAACATCATTAAGGGGAAGTGGAACTGGTGAGAAGGAAAAGAGGGGCATATCTCCTTCAAAGCCTGTTCTCAAGAAATCACCAAAACCATCTTCATCATCTTCTACTAATGAAGAAAAACTCAATGAACCAACAGAAACTACCAAACCTGTTCCTAACTATCTCAAACCCACCATGAGCTCTAAGAAATCGAGCTCAGACACCTCGTCTTCTCAGAAACCGGTCCTTAATAGAAGGCGATCATTTGATCGACCCCCACCTTCATCCCAGGTACAACGAGCCATTCGGCCATCTAGTGGATCCCGGGAGACCAAGCCTCAACGATCAACCTCCTTCTCGAACAAGTCTGCTAGCACCCCCTCTGTCTCCTCCACAAGGCCGGCCWCAGAGAAGCTGTATGCTAGGACATCGAGCATGAAAGACAAGAAGYTGGAGGAACCGCGAGAGTCAAGGTCTAGGAGTGTGAAGAAGAGTGCATTGTCATCAACAGGTGCTAGGAAAGAACCATACACATCATCTTCCTCCCCTAGAAAGAAGGCTCCTACAAGTGTGACTTCGGAATCAAGTATGGATTATGAGAATGCATCGGTTGATCATGTGACTACTGAGTTGGATGACTTGGTGAACCTTGATTACAATGAGGTGCAGTCTCTTCCAGAGATGTCAGAGATGCCTGATGGCAATGAGGACTTGGCAGACCCTACTAATATCGAAGTAGAGGGAGTTAAACACGTCGAAGAGGATCCCAAGGGAATAACTTTGGAGGAAGACAAGCAGCACAACCGTCTTCATGATGATAGTTCAACTATTGTTGATGATCCGGTAGTATTGGAGGAGACTGCAGTAGATAAGGAAACTGTTGATCATCAGACACTCGCAGAACAGTCATCGAATGATCAGCTAAAGGTTGAGGCCGCAGCAGACCAGAATCTGGTAGAAGGTACAGCAGACCAGAATCTGGTAGAAGGTACAGCAGACCAGAATCTGGTAGAAGGTGCTGCGGAACAGAATCTGGTAGAAGGTGCAGCAGACCAGAACCAGGTAGAAGTTGCAGCAGACCAGAATCTGGTAGAAGTTGCAGCAGATCAGCAAGATGAACCTGGAACTGAGAAGTCGGTACCAGAGGTGGAGAATGCTGAAGTTGTCGTAGAAGAGAAGAAAGAAGAAGAYAAGGAAAAGGAGACAGTGACAGAGAAGAAAGATCAAGAAGAAACAGTCGAGAAGCAAATCGTTAGCAGTCCACCAGTAGCCGCAGCTGTTGCACCTGCGAATGCACAGAGCTCTTCAGGGAAAAAGGATAAGCAAGCTTACAATGATGTGATTGAAGAAACTGCAACCAAGCTTAGGGGGAGGAAGAACAAGGTTTTGGCATTAGCTGGAGCGTTTGAAACCGTCATTTCTTTGCAAGACACTAACAAGAGCTGATCTTATCATCATACATATGCATATATCATATATGTGCATACATTGAGTTGATTTTGTTTTGAGTGGAAGAATGAAAGAAAATGTTTAATTCTTTGATTAATTTGTCTGTTATATTTTACCCTTGTAATTGTTTTTACTTTTGCTGGACTAGGTCAGCCGTTTTTTGAGGTTGAGAAAAATTGGAAAACACTTTGCTTTGCTTCTGTTGGATGCAATGTTATACAGATTATACTCAGATGATTYAGCTGTAATTTATTTTTCTGTCTTTCACATCTTAGTTTATTTTCCTCTCGTGGTAAGTTTTTACAAATAATCAATAAATTTAAAAATCCGAGAAGAAGAAACAATTAAGTCATGTATAGTGAGGATCATGAAGTATATTACAAATTAAATCTGTATGTGTAACCATTTTTTCTCTTAAATCTGCGCAAAATGATAGTCATATATGTAATGGTTGTAGTGTTCATTACTTCGATGTATGAAGTTTTAGACTATTGATCAAGAGTATGTTCTCGAATTATGTTTCAGGAAATGTTGATCGTATGCTCATAGCTCTAAGGACTATGTATATATAGTTAAAAACAACATGACATGCATTACATTAGTTAAGAAAAATTGGAAACAAAATAGAAGGATGAGAAAACATCCTATGCCAAAAATATGTTCAATGGATGAAAACGCAGAAATGCAACGTTTTCATGTATTTTAAGTAATATTGTCTCTCTCTCATGCTTGCCTTCAGTAAGCAAGTACTAGAAATTTTCATATTCTTGAGTTATTATCATCTGTCTT
This sequence comes from Bassia scoparia, assembly GCA_008642245.1. Lineage (NCBI taxonomy): Eukaryota > Viridiplantae > Streptophyta > Magnoliopsida > Caryophyllales > Amaranthaceae > Bassia > Bassia scoparia. Next base: position 153,038 of record SNQN01000055.1, on the reverse strand, counting down.
GTTCTCCGGACTACTAAGAACTGCATCGCTATCATCATTGCAGTACCTAAGCTCCAACGAAATCTGTCTTTCCATTCGAAGTTGTCGATGAAAGTTCTCAATAAACATATCTGCCCTCCTGTCAATATCTTCAGCACTGTAAGAACAGTCATCATTGTTTAAACCAAGGTTTGTCATCCTTCCAAAACTTCTGAATGAACTCAAACTGCGGTTCTTAATACCGCGACTCTCTTCATTCACCAATGCACCTTCTGAACAACCATGGTATATTCCCAACTCACTATTGAAACTCAAATGGCGGGTGTAACGTTGCCTGCTTGTCCGAGGGGCACAGAAGATCGATATCGAGGCTAAGCTCCATTGGCTGTACCTATAGGTTGATGTCAAGAGGAAATTAATCTTCTTAACAGCCTTCTTGAGCTTGTTTAACAGTGACCATTTCTTGGTAGAATGATCAGGACTCATATTTGTTGTTGTTGGACTAATAAAGTACGTCGAAGTGTATTATATTAAATTACAGATTAGTGAAGAGAGAATTACTTAGTTTTAATGAATGAAGCGTATTGAAATTGATTGAAAGGGGGAATTTACATGAAAACTGATTAAAGTGAACGTTAAGAAAGACAGATTGAGTTGCCACCTTTTGTTTTGAGAGCCTTGTAAGTTTCAACATTAATCACACAGCATTTCTGAAACCACATCTCACTTATTCCTTAATATCAGAAACTACTGTTGCATTTTTGTTAACCATCATGCTGATGTTTCTGAGAATATCACTGAAGTTGCTCCGACTACAAGTATAGCTTGCTGATCGTAACCAGAACGCCTCGAAAAATTGCTCAGTAAACCATATTATACTACTACTCACCTCTTTTCTTCATTTTTCCTGGTATTACTGACACACTGGTATTTTTTCTTAATAAAAACCTGGGATTTCTGTTAATTCTTTGTTACCAAGAAAATTTAAAAGAAATACTTACTACCTGCGTAACAACAATTCTCGCAACGATTAGACATTTTTCCTCTTTACTTTATGTCAAATCGTTGCCAGAATTAGGTACGGAGGAAAGTAGTTTACAGTTTACATTTGTGATTATTAATAGCCAAGTTATTTAACAACTTCTTTCTTCAAAATTACCTATTATTAGTTTTCTTTACCTGTTTGCTTAAGGACACGAACCAAACTCGAAATTTATGTTTCAAGCTTTAAATTATCAGGTTAAGTATGTTCAAGAGTTGAGTGCATCGCATACATAAGTTTAAGAGTTAGGATGTCTTCTATATTAAATTTGTGACAAAGTTTAGTAAATGGAAAAAATAGTAGAAATCGACGAAAACAAACATCCTACCATCGACGAGGACGATTTTGAAATAAAATACCCGGGAATACTCTTAAGCATAGAAGTTGGCATAAGATCCCATCAAGAATTAACCCATTAGCGATGCTAATTTTTCTACTTCTGTCCTTTGAAGGCAGGACGAAGTCTTGAGAGAAGATGTCCTAGACCTTTACCCGATTATCTTATTTACTCAAAAAAAGTTGAATAAGATATTTCCTACAAAAACAACACTCCATCAAAATGCAAAGGCTTGAAACTATATAGATCTAGTTTATGAAGGTCTTACAATTTACAGATAATGGACATGTTTTTTGCACTGGCACAGTAGTGGCAGGCTTAATAAGTTTGTGTAATTGCTCATAAGTAAAGACTCCAATAGGCCTCGAAACATAAGAGCTGCATGATTTGCTATATCGTARGACAATCATCATTTTGTAGCGCTTCTCCAACATTAAGTCGATCACACGACCAGCTGATGTTGCAGCCGCCACATATGGAGGAGGGCTCCTCATCATTGCCGAGAGTGGTAAATTTAGCTGCACCATCAAGACAAAAACTTCAATAKATTTATATGTTAACATCTACTTTTGGTGAGCTTTTATTCTCCACATTTTCGGTAGAACTGAGTCACACCCAGCCTCCCACTTTTCGTTTTTTAAACCCTTTTTTCCGAATCATTATAAACTCCATATTAAAGGTAGATGTTATGTGCAAACGGAGCAGAAGGATTATGTTAAAGGCATGTATGACATACATCTGTACAGTCTTCACGGTGAAGAAGTCCCACACAATTATCCCAGTCATCTATGACAGGCACAACTGATTCCTTCAAGAAACGACCAGCCACTTCCTTTAACGTTAGCGTAGCCTGTAGAGGGCGAGCTTCTTCAAATGGAATCATGATACTCTCCACTGCATCATCTATTGATACCTGTCGACATTAAAAGTACAAAGCTCCAAATATTAGAAACTATAAACAGGCCATCTTTGATTCTTTGATCAACAGATAGATACTATAAACATGAGCACATTATTAGAAACTGATAAGCAAACTGCATTATAAAAAATAAAAAAAATAAAAAAATAAAAAAATAAAAAAAAAAGAAAAAGAAAAAAGACAGCAGTTACAAGAAACTGAGAAAGCAAGGAGAGAAACAGTGGAACACAGCATACCTGGGGCAGGATATAAGGATAGAATATGGAACGGTCAAAGCCCAGCAAAGCCTCTAGACGTACAGCAGCCTGAATGGATTTATATAGATATGTTAAACAGCTTATAA
>SNQN01000055.1:111293-150393 GCA_008642245.1 Bassia scoparia | reverse complement strand
GATCTCTCCGTTCGTGCTCTCTTCTTCGGTCTCATCTCTCCTCGTCGCTCTCGTCTCGTGCTCGTCTCTCTCTCGTCTCTCTTATATCTATCTCTTATTGCTGCATGTTTAAGTTAGATTTTGAACTTTACTGGTTTTATTATCTCGAGTATGGAGTTGCCATACTCCAGATTCTTTCTAATGGTCAAATGGCCTGATGAAATGGATTTCTTGGGACAAGTCTGTGGCGTTGAGCTGTCGATTATGTAGACGACAGACAAGATTGTTGTGCAATTAGCGTCAAGTCATCACCCACACCAAAAGAAAACAAAGATTTTGCATGGGGTCTTTAATTGTTATTTTACAGAATAGGGCAACGAGTCTCTGATCTAGTGCTAATCTTGGGAAACGATCTTTGAGGATGAACCAATTTTTATGTTTTTGCAAGTTAAATAATGCAAGAATCTTAATCCTAAACGTACATCTTGCAGTTGAAACGATTTATATAAAAACTAACATGGGATTGTAATTTTCATAGCTTGATATTTTATAGCGCATCTGTTAACATTTAATTATTCATTCAGTGCTGATGTTAAAGTCTAGAGGTTGCTTGGGCTTCATTTGACCGTTCCATATTCTAATCTTATATCCTGCCCGAGGTAGATGCTGTGTTCCATCTGTTTCTGCTCCTTGGGCTTTTCATTTCGGTTGTAACTGGGGTTTTTTTATTTGTGTTTTATTTTTATTATGCTGAGCGGCTTATGCAGTTATCTATTGTGAGGTGATTGGTGGTCTGGACTCAGTGTAAAGTTTATGAGTTGATAAGTAGAGAGTAAGGGAGTCAGAGGGTGAGTAACACGAGTAAGGAGGCAGTAAAGCAAAAAGAGGGTGTGTTAATGTAGGGTGGGTATAATGCAGTTGTATAGGATAGGTATGGTACTGTGGATGGTGATCAGGTGTGAAGGTATACAAGTAAGGATGGAGTGCGCAGTATGAGATGAGAGAGTATCTTAGTGAAGTAGCATTGTGAAAGGAACGTTCGCTCTCTATGGTAAGCAGGCTAGTGCTAATGGAAGTTAGAAGAGAGGAAAGTGGCTGGGATTCGAAGTGATATGGTTATTAAAGGACTATAAGTTTGTGGGCTGTGCAGTAGAGTGAGTGCGGATTGGGATGTGTGTGTGGGACTTGTGACGGTAGGGTCGGTTAGAGATCGTTGTGAACTGTTCAGATGTGCTGCTGTCATGGGCGATTGCCTTAACATAGTAATCTTACGGTGCGGAGGGCGCGTTGCGACATAAGCGTCTACGTAGTTAAGGATTAGCGAAGAAGTATATTATAAGGTGATTGCGGACTATACAAGAGGAGGGAGTAGTTATATAAGGAAGCGGAAGGAAGGGAGGTGTCGGTGGTTGGAGCTGGAAGGTGCCAGTGCGCTGAGAGAGGTGTGATGAGTAAAAAGTCTGAGCCGTGCGACGAGGAGGATAGATGATTTGACGATGGATTATAGGGGAGTTAGTTGAGAGTTTAGGGGTTTGCGTTCTGTGAGTGGAGTGTGAGGCTAAGAGTGTGGAGAGCGATTGAGGCGAGGGATGAAGGCTGTCCGTCGCATTAGTTGGGTGGTCGAGAGTGGCAGTCTGCTAGGCGCGAAACTCCTGTCGGTGGGCTTTATGCGTGTATGAACTTACATGGTTGGAGAAGCGATTACAAAATGAGGATGTTGTGCGTGAGCGGATGCTAGAGTGTGCAATCATACTGCGCTTATGTTTCTGAGGCCATTGTGGATGGTCTTTTAGCTGTATGAGCATGATATAACGAACTTTAGACCGTGAAGTACTGGTAGCAGTGCTAAAAACATGGTGTCCATGGTATCTGATATTGTAAGCAGATCATAGATAGTCAATAGAATTCGACGACGACAGCGGTTTGCATGTTTTGATTGATGGGAAAGAGTTGAGCGTTGTAGTTTGTAAGAGGAAGAATGGTGGTGGTGAGTTAATTATTTTTTGTTTTAGTGAGAGTATAAGAGCTAAGATAGAACGGCGTAAAAGGTCATACGAGAATCTTCTCGTTGCAACTAGAGAGTTAGTGCGTAGGGCAGGGTGGTGCGAGGAGGGAAGCGAGTAGAGAAAGTTAGAATCAGAAAGGGTTGAGATGTATTGGTTTGAGGGGATGTTAGTCAGCTTCTTATATTACAGAGTTGATGTACCGGGTTTTTAGTGTTTAAATGCGTCCTCTGTGATGTAGGAATCGTTGTTTGTTCGGTGTAGTACGTGTCTATAGTTTGTGTTTTAGCAATGGTTACTGGAACGTTTTCACAAAGTGTTTATAGAAACACCTAACTCTTAGATAATTATGTATGCGATGCACTCAAATCTTGAACATACTTAACCTGATAATTTAAAGCTTGAAAACTAAATTTCGAGTTTGGTTCGTGTCTTAAAGCAAACAGGTAAAGAAAACTAATATAGGTAATTTTGAAGAAAGAAGTTGTTAAATAACTTGGCTATTAATTAATCACAAATGTAAAACTGTAAACTACTTTCTCCGTAACCTAATTCTGGCGAACGGATTTGACATAAAGTAAGAGGAAAAATGTCTAATCGTTGCGAGAATGTTGGTTACGCAGGTAGTAAGTATTTCTTTATATAAATTTTCTTGGTAACAAAGAATTACAGAATCCCAGGTTTATTTAAGAAAAAATACCAGTATGTGTCAGTAATACAGGAAAAATGGAAGAAAAGAGGTGAGTAAGTAGTATAATATGTGGTTTACTGAGCAATTTTTCGAGGCGTTCTGGTTACGATCAGGTCAAGCTAACTTGTAGTCGGAAACTTCAGTGATATCTCAGAAACATCAGCATGATGGTTAACAACAAATGCAACAGTAGTTTCTGATTATTAAGGAATAAGTGAGATGTGGTTTCAGAAATGCTGTGTGATTAATGTTGAAACTTACAAGGCTCTCAAAACAAAAGGTGGCAACTCAATTTCTTTCTTCTTAACGTTCACTTTAATCAGTTGTGCATGTAAATTCCCCGTTTCAATCAATTTTCAATACGCTTGTCATTCATTAAAACTAGTAACTTCTCTCTCACTAATCATGTATTTATATATATACACTTTCGACGTACTTATTAGTCCAACCAAAAAAATATGAAGTCCTGACATTCTAGCCTAAGGAAATGGTCATCTGTTAAATCAAGCTCAAGAAGCCTTTAAGAAATATATTTCTCTTGAACATCAACCTAATAGGTACAGCATGGAGCTTGAGCCTGATATCGATCTTCTGTGCGCCCGCGGACAAAGCAGGCAGACGTTACAAACCCGCATTTGTGAGTTCAAATAGGGAGTTGCGGAATATACCATGGGTTGTTCAGAAGGTGCTTGTGAATGAAGAGAGTCGCGTATTAAGAATCGCAGTTTGAGTTCATTCAGTAATGTTTTGAAGGATGAAAAACCTGGTTCAAACCAAATGAATCACTGTTTCTTACAGTGGCTAAGATATTGACAGGAGGGCATGATATGTTTATTGAGAATTTTCATCGACAACTTCGAATGGAAAGACAGAATTTCGTTGGAGCTTAGTAAACTGCAATGATGATTTAGGTGCGGTTTCTTAGTAGTCCGGAGAACAAGAAGATGATAATAATCAAGAATATGAAATTTTCTGTTACTTGCTACGAAGGCAAGCATGAAGAGAGAGACAATATTACTTAAAATACATGAAAAGCGTTGTATTTCCTGCGTTTTCATCCATTGAACATATTTTGGCATAGATGTTGTTCATCTTCTCATTGTTGTTTCCATTTTTTCATAACTACTAGTATGCATGTCAATGTTTGTTTTTAACTATATATGAAGTAGTCCTTAGAAGCTATGATTCATCACGATCACATTTCCTAAACATAATTCGACGAAAATAACTCTTTGATCAATAGCTAAAACTTCAATAATCGAAGTTATGACACTACAACCATTACATAATATGACTATCAATTTGCACAGATTTGAAGAGAAAAAAATGGTTTACACATACAGATTTAATTTGTGTGATGCTTCAAGATGCACTAACATGAACTTAATCGTTTCTTCTTCTGATTTTTACAATTATTGAATTATCTTCGTAAAAAATTACCACGAGAGGAAAATAAAACTAAGATGTGAAAAGACAGGAAAATAAATTGACAGCTCAATCATCTGAGTATAATCTGTAATAAATTGCATCCAAAGAAGCAGCATAAGTGTTTTCCATTCTTTTCTCAACCTCAAAAAACCGGCTGACTAGTCAGCAAAAGTAAAAACATTACAAGGGTAAAATATAACAAATTAATCAAAGAATTTAAACATTGTCTTCATTCTTCCACTCAAAACAAATCAACTCAATGTAATGCCATATTGAAATATGCATATGTATGATGTAAAGATCTAGCTCTTGTGAGTGCTTGCAAAGAATGACGTGTTTCAAATACGCTCCAAGCAATGCCAAAAACCTTGTTCTTCTCCCCTAAGCTTGTTTGCAGTTTCTTCAATCACATCATATGTAAGCTTGCTTTACCTTTTTCCTGCAAGAGCTCTGGCATTCGCAGGTGCAAGCAGCTGGCGCTTACTGGTGAGACTGCTAACGTGAATTTGCCTTCTCGACTGTTTGTCTTCTTAATCTCTTTCTGTCTTGTCACTGGATTCCTTTCCGTTTTCTTCTTCTTTCTTCTTTCTACGAACAACTTCAGCATTCTCCACCTCTGGTAGCCGACTTCTCCAGTTCCAGGGTTCTCTGCTGATTTGCTGCAACTTCTACACCAGATTCTGGTCTGCTGACTCAACCTGTTTGGTCTGCTGCAACCTCTACAGATATCTGTCGCAGCAACCTTCTGACCAGATCTGGTCTCTGTACCTTCTACCAGATGTCTGGTCTGCTGTACTTCTACCAGATTCGGTCCTGCTGCAAGCCTCAACCTTTAGCTGCATGCATTCGATGACTGTATTGGAGTGTCTGACAACAGTTCTTATCTTAATGCGTCTCCTCCAATACTACCGGATCATCAACAATAGTTTGAACTATCACATGAAGAGTTGTGCTGGCTTGTCTGTTCTCAAAGTTATTCCCTTGGGATACCTCTTCGACGTGTTTTAACTCCTCTACTTCGATATTAAGTAGGGATCTGCAAGTCCTCATTGCCATCAGGGCTCTCTGACATCTCTGAAGAAGATGCAAGCCTCATTGATAATCAAGGTTCAACCAAGTCATCCAACTCAGTTAGTACATGGATCCACCGATGCATTCTCATAATCCATACTTGATTCCGAAAGTCACATTGTAGGAGCCTTCCTTCTAGGGGAGGAAGATGATGTGTATGGGTTCTTTTCCTAGACCTGTGTGATTGAAATGTCACTTCTTCTTACACACTCTAACTTGACTCTCGCGGTCGTTCTCCATCTTCTTGTCTTTATGCTCGAGTGGTTCTAGCATTGACAGCTTCGTCTGGTGGCCGGCCCTTGGTGGAGGAGACAGAGGGTGGTGCTAGAGAACTTGTTCCGAGAAGGAGGTGATCGTTGAGGTGGTCATCCGGGAATCCCAGATGGACCGAATGGCTGTGTACCTGGGATGAAGGTGGGCTCGATCAAATGATCGCCGTTCTCATTACGGACGGTTTTCTGAAGAGACGAGTGTTCCCTGAGCTCGATTTCTTTAGAGGTCTCATGGTGGGGTTTGAGAATAGTTAGGAACGGTTTGGTATTTTCTGTTGGGTTCATTGAGTTTTTTCTTCATTAGTAGAAATGATGAAGATGGTTTGGGGATTTCTTTGAGAACAGGCTTGAAGGAGATATGCCCCTCTTTTCGCCTTTCACAGTTTCCAACTTCCGCCTTAATGATGTGTCCATTTATTTTTCCCTCTTCAACAATTCAGTCATAATTCAACCCTGCACAAAATCTGTTCGTTTTTTTTTTTTTTGACAACTATAGACCAGATTAATTTTATACACGAGGATCTCAAATAAAGATAACGTGTTTGTTCGATCTGTTTAGACTTATAAGCTTCAAATTAATTAATAAAAAATAAGTTGAAATATAAAAGAACAAACTATTATGCTTTTCTCTCACACAATATAAGTTCATATAGTGTAGAAAAAGATGGCGAACAAAACAGACTCGGGCATCTATCAACACTTCAATAGGATAAATATCCTAAAACATCAACATGCGATAAAAAAGTGTCATATACATGCATACCAACAACTAAATAAGCTTATTTGAAGCCAAGTTTTTTTAGACATTCCTTCTTTTATCAGAATTTTGGTCTTTGGTTTGTATATCTAATGTACAACATAATGAACATTAACATCAACCACTACAAAATATAATTGACAGACACCTAAAAAGAACAGTGATTGGATTCTGATTTCTTTTTCTCTGCGCGATAACCCCAATCAGTAGGGTAGCAGTTTCCTCGAGCGAACATATTATCGTAATATTTTATTGACTTTTATAATAAGACTACATTTGACTTTTAATAAACTATCGTGATTTTTATGAACGTTGAATGCCTATAGGTATAAAGTTAAGATTAATGCAAGATACATATCTTACATAAGAAATGAAGACCTTAATTCATCGAAGAATAGTATTAATGTAGGCAAAAAAGTTGTATGTGTACGTATTCATTCTGTAGTTTGTTCGACAAAGAGAGTATTAAGTGTGTTTTTTAGTGCAAATGTTCCTAGCTAGTACATCATGATTTATGTCTTGAACTAATAATTGTTAGGGGTGAGGGCTCAGAATCTTCAATGTGATAATTAATGTATGCATATTGGATTAAGGATTATACTGTAGGAAATTTAGATTTTTTCTAGGAATACACCAATAAGTATAAGCAAAAAAGAATGGAATGTTAATTCAAAACAATAGATTGAACAGACATTATATTAAATTTTTTTACTCAATTTCTCTTCAATATTTTTTCAAGTATTGTCCAATAAAATGTCTTTTATAGCTCTCATTTCATGACATTCTTTGCTCGTTTTTTTTTTGCCCTGTTTTAACTCTGGTTTCAGGGCATTTTCGAATTGATTGGTTCGACTGTGTAGTAATAAGCATAGTGTTATCCCCCGATTGAAATAAGGCAATCACGAACCACTATTTATGATTATTTATTTGCCTCTCTCATTCGTAATTTAGTGCATGTATCCACCGGATATTAGAAATTTACCACAATAACCTCGAATAGTTTTCGCATTTCCAGTAAATTCCACCACCAAATAAACTAATTACAATCTGCATAATCGTTTTCAAAACTAACATTGAAATCGCATATAATTCGACATATACATATCATATCTATATATCTGCATTAACATTTCATGGTGACCTAATTCAATAAAAGTCAAAAAGCACTCACTCCACAACATATGATCTTCTTAAAGATTAGAACAATGACAAAGTTTATTTGGCTCAAAAATAAATAAACTTTAAATAAGTGCCACTGCAAAGGAAATATATCACAGCGTAAATTGTCACAATTTATGGTTGGTTTACTTCAAATTGAACAATAAGGATTTAAACAAGTAAAATCAAGTCAATTGAATCATTGGATCAATTGAATAACACATGGCATAAACGTTTGAATTAGATAAAGCATAAAAACATAAAATTATATCAAACCCCTTTTTGTCATTTTTTTCCCTTTTCTCATTGTTATATATCATTGCTTAAACACTAAAAAGATTATAATTCTCAAAAAAGAATAATTCAATTTGAGGCTTTACATTAAATTAGAATCAAATTAAAAAAAAAAAACTCAATGAAAAACAATAAAGGTGATGAGAAATGGCAATTACATACCTTTGATTAAATTGCACTTTTTTTTTTGTTGAGATCAAAAAATATGAATGTTTGACTCATTATGGGAAATTCAACAGGAAAAATAACAAGAAAAGAAGAGAAATAAGTGAAGAATGAAGAAAAAAAAGGATGTAATATAATATGAGGAGCAAAGAAACAGAAAGGAAAGGTGGGAAGCAAGAAAAGACAGAAAGGGAGAGGATCAGAAAGAATATTTGCATGTCTTTGATTGAATCTTAATTAATACCTAAAAACGATCGTTGTAATTTGTCATTAAACACTTAGATTTAAAAACTTTGTATTAATACATGAAAATGAGTTATTTCGAAATAGGTGGGCGCAATTACGCACATGAGATTTGGCCATGGTGTGTTACACGTGGTGATTGTCCAAAGGCGTTGACATTTTCAACTTCTGAGCGATGTATGTTGTCTTTGTTGCTTCGCATGCTTGAGTTGATGGGATGTTAGGATCCGATTGAATGTTGAGATTTGAGCTAATGAGCGGATGTTTTTGGTTGTTCAGTTTTTATCCGATTATCATGAAACGAGGGCTAAAATCTTGGATGGTATAATAATATGATCACATTATCAGGTTTCATTGATTAGTTCAAATTACGGTAGTTTGTTGCGTAACAAGATCCCAAGAATGGAATTACATTCTTAAAATATGTGATCTAAACTCGTATTCAGCCTCGATGTTAATTGCAAGCAATCTCATAAGCTAGATCCCTTACAGATATAGTGACAATATGTGGGGGGAAGTGGAAATAGATTTTAGCGGCGAGATAATAATAACAAATATATCTAATTTTTATAGAATTCGAGAAATTAAGATAATTTGTGTGTTAGCATGTAGAAAAAATAACTCTTATTGTTGACACATTTATCTTCAGGATAATTGTCCATACATCATTACGTAGTATTGTAGTCATCATTTCTCACTTAACTTGGATTACGATTTTAAATGACATTTGATTAAGTTGATTTTTTGTTTTTATACTCTTGTTCATGTTGTAAAAAAAAAATGAGCTAGTTATGATTTCAACTCATAATACTCCCTAAAAAATACATAATTAGTAAGACTTTATATCCCATCCTTCCCCCTCTCAGGACAAGCGGGGAAGTAATAGGGATGTGCGGATGACATGTTCTTTGCTGTGGTTGGAAAGTTTCTATAGTAAGCTCCTAAAACATAAATTACATCGTTTTTCTAATTTCTAAAAATGGAAACATTCTGTCCAGAAAGAGCAGAACAAAATACTTGATATCAGTAAAGGAATAAGAACCTGGCCAGCATTCAAAGCAGCTTCCATTAGTAGGTGATCAGCTGATTCCTGCATTGTAGGAGTGATCGTTCCTGAAGAATCCYACCACATTCTGTAGTGTAAGTTTTTCACCATAAGAAAGTCACCAGTCCAAGCCAAAGCACGCATCAAAGAAAGATAAAGATGCGGCTTTGGTCGAAGTTCTGAATTTTCTCCTGCCTTCTTTAAAATTATCCCGAAGACACATAAAGCACCTGAGAAAGCCACAATTCACAAATACAGACTAAGCACAACTTGAACATACATGATGAGAGGTAACCTTGTCATTACTAAGGAGAATCTACGCAGAACAAACTAATTAACTTTGATGTGTAATAAAATGGAAAATTGATTGATAAATCAAGCAAAAAAGAAGAAGAGAATTATTGTATTATTGAGGAACTCAGTCTGCCACTCTTCCATTACAAACCCCCAATTTGTGTTACTCACAGGTTTATGCTATCTTATATTGCATCTCCCTGAATTATTAACTTTAAGATATGGGATGCTGAGGGCAGGAGAATTAAAAATTTAATTGGGTCTCTCTCCCATCCCTCAAGCCAAGAAGCCAAAAGAAAAAATTCATAAAAATTCAGCATAACAGTTCAGCACTATTGCAAACATTTGAAGCATTATGCAGACTATACACTCACTAAACTCAACCAACACAACAGTGAATGTGAATGTATACAGACTATACACCCAGCGATATCAATCAATCAATCAATCAAAGCCTTAGTCCCATATGTGGGGTCGGTTAACATGAACCAAAAGTGATTATTCTAGGAAGTCATCCAYTATACACCACTAAAAATACCAATAAATTTTATGACATGAACCAAAATGATAATTTCGTGGGGGCGRTCCCTAATCTATGTGGATGACCTCRGGAATAATCACTTTTGGTTCAAGTTAGCCGACCCCACATATGGGACTAAGGCTCTGATTGATTGATTTTTCTCTAAGTCAAAATTTRAGAAGTCTCACGWCGCCAACAAATAAGTCACAATCATTGTTGGACAAAGAGGTGTGTGTGGTGGGGGGGTTAACATAAGCAACATAAAGCAACCATGGGAGGAAAACAGTAAGGAATCTTTCGCAAAAGCTGATGAAAAGAAGGTAGCAATGTGTAATGAACYAATATTAATAGAGGGTAGTTTAGGTAATTTATAATATTTTAGATACTAGAAATTGGTAGAAGTTTCTAGAGGTGGTTTAATACTTTTATTTATAAATAGGGCTAAGTAGTTATGTTCTTAGGCATGTTGAGGTATGAAATTTTGAGTGAAAACTCTAGGAGAGTTGTGACTCAAGTCACTTAGGAGAGTATGTAACCTAAAGTTACTAGTTTAGGAGAGAATCAAGCCTCTTGAAAGCTCGATATTATTTAGTTTGTTTAATTACTTCATTTCGTTATCAATATATTCCAACATTAGTTTTCATTATCATCCTTAATCACCAATTTCAGCCATTATTCGCTGTTTATAACATCTCCAGCCATGTCGGTACATGACACAATGCTTCATCCCAGTCCTAGTATTGAATCCCTTAAACGAAACGTCTTAACAATGTTAGTTTACGACATACCATTGATGATCCACAACTTAAGACAAGCATCACAAAATGCAGTTAGGCAACTCGATCAATGTACAACTTTTAGAAGTCTGCATTTCCATCAATATCTCTGAATAATGAGATCTTTGGAGAAGGCAGCACCCTGAAACTTACAAAGAAGCCTCGAGTGAGATTATTAATTAAGGCATATCAGATAGAAGAAAATGCAAAGATCACATTTATCAATTGCAGCAATTGAACAAAATATCACAATATAACATATCTTAGCTTCCAGCCACTTTTAAACCAATTCATAGCCTACCAAATAACTATGTTTATATGAAGGAATATCAAAAGTTTCTTTCAAGATTTAGGAAAGTTAACAGTAACCATGCTACCGGACATCATTGCAACCACAAAAGGATAAGTCAGTTAAACATGAATCAGGCAAACTTAATCTACATGACATAGGAGAGAATTCCACAAAAGGAGATATAAGCATATGATGGTGTTGTGACCTTCAATAAAGTAGTATAAGTTACATTATCTGGTAAAAGATCATATCAGTGTTGTTCTTCAATGCAGTATCTAAAAAGAGAGAATAGAATGAGAAAAGGTAACTGATTGAATGTTCTCAGGCTCAACATGATATTGAGGCTCTAAACTAGCCTTTCAATACTTCATTGAGACCTTCATTTCCTTCAAGAACTGCATCGCACAATCCAATTTTTCTGTCTTCACAGCAGCAAGAATGAGCATATTATAGGTAAGCTTATCTGGCTTTAAGCCTTGGCATGTCATTTCATTGTGCACAGTAAATGCAGCCTCYGGAGAACCTGTGTTTATGTATCCCTGTAATAAGCGGAAATGATTATAGTCAGGGTGCAGTTACTTCAAATTACAGAAAAGCCGGTGTTCCAGACTAGCACACTAGCACAGTAGTAAACCAAACAGGTATTCAAAAACTAAAACCTTTTGCCAAATTCAACTAAYGTAAAAGGTGGAATAATTTTGATGAATATTTGGCTGCRAGGCAACGGAGCAATGACATAATGAAAAATTAAATCGAAACTGAAATTTAAAGAACTTGCACAGAGTGCAAAAACATTAAAGTATGACACAAGCAGAGAAACAATTTTTTTAAAAAAAATTGCCTACAATATTATGAGTATAAATTGGACATAAAACCTTTATTAACAAGTTGTGAATCAGAACTGAAGGGCTGCCACCTTCATMGAACACACATCCATAGCGTGCAAGAAGACCATTAGCACGGCGTAAATCTCCTGCAGTGAACTATTGCGATAATTAAAACATTGTCTGGGAAATTCTATATGTAAAAACTTCACTATACCATCGTCTTCAACTTTATTCACAAAATGCAACATTTATCAATATGCATGCAATTGTCTCCAGAGTAAATCAAGAAATGTCCACTCTTTAACTGGTGAGAGTGTTGACTCAGTGACATCAAGCTCATAGTAATGGGGTTATAAACTTTCTGGTGTWACAGCAAAGGCAGCACTACTCTGTTTCTCGCATCTCCCTAAATTTGGAAYGAAGTTTCCAAATTTAAAAGAAGATAATAGGCAGGTAAATAATACAATAGATGTTACCATGGTGATGCCACATAGCCCACATAAATGATGCATTTTAACTTCAAAGAGTTTTTTTTAGAGCCCAAAACAGTGAGATTTTTATATGCTTTATATACACAGCTTGATTTCCCTAAATATTCTCTAACTATAGATCAGATTGAACAATATGGCAATATGCTATCGGCTATCCTACAGAAACAATTCAGATTTCAGGAACTTCAATCCCATGGCATAGAAGGGTTAGAGGATTTTAAGTTTGGACATTTGTCGTAGTTGTGGCAAAGCCAGACTTATAGATAACACCAAGTACWCAAGGTCAAGGAGCATACTTTATGCCACCCTAACTTCTAGCTGCTCCGTTTTTTGTTTTTCTTAAATAAATGTTTGCAGCCTTTGCACAATTATGTTGCAAACAAATATGTTGCACTATTACCTTATCATACATCACAATTCTGTTTATAGACTAAATTAGCTCATGTACTAAGTGGCTAATAACTTGATACACTCCATACTTTATTACATAGAACATCATGTCAGGTGCGCGCTCYTGCGTGGGTGTTATCAAAATCACCCAAAAATAATCCCAGAACAGCTTTATATGGAGAATCAATGTATTTTCATAAGTTTTACACCTAATTGGAAAACTTAATGTGCTACAGAAGAATATAGAATGAAACAATCTTGAATAATATTTCGCTAGTAGTCAAATAGTTACCTGCTTACCTTTTATTTGACATCTCTATTTCATATTAGATTGAAATGCAAAATTTAGTTTGATTGTAAAAACCCATAGCCAAAATAATATATGTGAAACAAACAAATATACAAAAAAATATGAAACGAGATATCTCTCATTGGTTCCTCYTATTTGAAGAGCTAACCAACTAGTTGCTTTCATGCATTCAAGCATCACCAAAATTACCCGTTTCATATACCCAATACATAATAACAAATGTAAGTCCATGAATGATGTTCAGAAAAACAAAAACAAACACAAACAAAAAGCAACAKAACACAAACTCCAGAGAAGCCACAACCCTAGGGCTGTGAGTTAATGTCAGTTCATATAATACTACCTGCATCAATTAGAGCATTAAGTAAACCATGAAGAAGTGGTGCTGATAATTTTGGATTTCCAACAGCAGTACCCCGCTCCACGGCTTCAAGAAGTTGAAATGCTTCATCAACTCTTCGAGCCATACCCAAGCCCTACATCCACATCGAATTCATACAGTTAATCAACCTTATATACAAAAGGTTGAGGCATCTCTCAATCATATCAAACTATACTGCATCTATGGCCTAAAAAGATTTCTCAAAGACTCAAAATGCTAAAAACCACAAATTCATCACATCAAACTATACTGCATCTATGGCCTAAAAAGATCAGATCATAACATTTAAACATAAAATATATAATTCTCCATAAGAGATAGAAAAAATACAACAATTGTATTGGGCACAGAGTCCTAGAGAGAATTTGATGATTGTAGTTTGGTTTATGAGTGTTAAGAGGAGTGAAATTGAAGAAACTTTATGGGCACCATGTACATGGACAAAAATCATGGGATCCATCATCCATGCACACATGCTACTTGTTAATCYATTTTTTTACTTTGCCTTTGAGGGTACACATAGCAAAGGGTTTAYGCCATAAAAGTTTTACTCATTGGCTAACGCTGAAATGTTGGATATAGAGTCCCACATCCAAGATCCCATGTTGAACAATGCAAAGCATTTGAACAAGAAAATACAAATGATATCGGTGACATTTTGGTAACATTACGCGATAAAGAATAGAAAAGTTAAGAATTTGATAGTGCAAACTCTTGAACATGAATAAGTGCGTAAAAACATCTAGCAAACGCCACCACCCTCCCAATAATACTCTCTTCTTTTTGTACGTGAAAGTTCTATAGGAGACCACGGGAGTAAAAACCTAGGAAAAAAAAATAAAAAATAAAAATTGGCTATGACCAAGTACAACGTGGTTGAACTAAAGCTTCAATTAGCATGCAATTTGTGGTCCTTAGTTGTGTCTTACTTTTAGATTTGAGTGAAATGACTTACAGATGGCAACTTACTCCTTGAAAGAATGAAAGAGAACCCTCTGAGGTGTTAAGATAAGTCAGCTCTCCTCAAAAATAAGAAAATTTAGTTCCGAAGAGTATCCCAAAACTTCACATGATATTGTAAAACTTATCATCAGTTGGGAGAAAAGGATAAAGAGTATAGGGTTGTATAATCAGAGAAAAGAGAGCAACTAAATAAGACCGTAGTGCCACTATGTAGTGTACGTCTATTCCATTTCATACATATATCCCATTACTGTATCATGTGTCTAGAAAATGCACAGCAGAGGAATAATGCTGATCTCTGTAGTTTCTGTAGTAAGACCATCTTAGGAGTTAGACCTTTTTTTTTTTATTTTGAAGCCATATTGCCAATACAGAGTTAGACAAGTAGCCGTGGGTGAAAGCAAAGCATAAAAGAAAAGTCCCCATAATATCGCATTTGGCAATAAAGACAAGTAAAAAAAGTTTTGTGCCCTGAAGATAGGTATATTATACATTAATACGCCTTAAAAAAAACGAGTCTTGCTCCCAAAAAGACTTTTCACTCCAAGTGACAAACTTTACATAAGTAATTAAGCTAAAGATAAATTTTTAGTGTATGATGTGCCACCATGTAACATCAATGAGCGATTAAACTAAGTATACATCAATTTGAAACAAGAGCACTATAAGAATCATTGGTAACAATGAAAAATAGGAGTATTAATCAATTGGCATATGGAATTCGTGCAAATCAGAATCCAGAGCAAACCTTTAACAAGTGGCATAAGAGACATTATCAACACAGCAACTTTTGGGTAGATCATTTCAGTCAACAGCTATATAGTTGGCAGAATCAATATTCACCGGCACCAACGAGGAGACAGCGAAAACGCTTCTAGCATGCAATTCATCACAATTGCATTAGTGCCCCCGTATTTGCGTTTGCTATCTCGAATTTTCCTCGAACACCTTAACCAAATAAAAAAAAAAACGAATTTAACAAACATTGAAGAAAACCCCACATCAAATTACATACCAAAACCCCAATTTACAGAAGAAAAACAATATCAAACACAAATTAATTGGGAAAGTCACAACTTACTACTGATTAAGTTGCTTGCGACTAGTGACGCTGAAGCAATGCGTGATGTGAGAGTCGTATTGAATGTTCGATTTGTTCCGGGTTTCTTCTGAGAAATATTGGTGAAATTGAGCATTTGAGTACAAAACAAAAAATTCATTTGGGAGAAAATGAAGAGAAAATTGGGAAATGGGGTGATGTTAAATTGAGTTTAAGGGTGGAAAAATTGGAAATTTGATGATGCATTTTCTGATGTTGAAGCTACCCATTACCCCATAATCCAATTCTGAAGAAGATAGGAGAGAGAAAAAGTCACATAAGGGAGAATCTGGAGATGGGGATAACGGTAAGGAAATTGGCGGGCAAAAGTGGGTCCCAAAAATCTTTACAAGAGCATTGTGTATTTGCATTGGTCCAAATATTAATGGAGTTTCAARCAGAATAATCATCAAATAATAATGTGATAATACGAAAAGAATACTGTTTACTATTTGAGTTTTGAGGCTGTGATTTCATACAAAAGAGGAACAAAATTTGTTCGAGTTAGGCTCTGTTTCTTTAACTAGAACTGAATTGAATTTCACTTAACTTAATTTAACTTGATTTAATTGAACTAAATTAAATATTTTATGAGAGAATAATATTAGGTTAGGTAACTGAACGGAACGGAACGGAACTTAACTTAACTTATGTACCATGAAAATAAGTCCAAAGAAACAGGGTTTTATACTTGAATGCATGTCAAAATCACGTGTCACAGTGTCAATTAATATAGGTATTTAGTTTTGCTAAAATGATCGACTATACGTACACTGCTACAAGATTTCTTATATAGCTTACTTATTTCTTTTAACTAGGGGGTGTTAATGAGCCGAGCATGCTCAAGCTCGGCTCGTAGTTTTCACGAGCCGAGCCTCATCTATGCTCGGCTTGAAAGTTCGCGAACAAGCTTGAAATATTATTTTATCTTATTATTTAGTTTAATAATTATAGTATATTATTGATAAGTGTAACAAAAAAATAGAAAATTCATATCTATAAACTATTATATGTTTTAAGAAGTCATTATATATTTATATTGTTATAATTTTCGAACTCCAATAGAGTTTTAATGTATTTTGAACTTGATTATTTTTAAGGCTCGAAAAAGCTCGAGATTAGGCTCAAACTCGAGGATTTTCGTCACGAGCCTAGCTAGCTCAAAATATTCAAAGTTTGGCTCGCTCGGCTCATGAACACCCTACTTTAATTTTAACCTATACAATAGTTAGACTTCGGTTGAAAACTACAATGAACGCGTTGGATAAGTACTAAATATATATATTTAAAATAATATAAATCTTGGAATGCATGTCAAAATCACGTGTCAATCGGTATAATTGATACAAAACATAATATAACATTTTCGTTTTTAGTTACCTTATCTATTGCCCTGTTAAACTTGTTTGATTTTGCCTTTGAATAATAAAGTAATAATTAGTAGTTTCGATTTTCGACCAACAAAAACAAAATTAGCTATTTCAAATTTTATTTGTTTAATAGAGTGAAGACATCATAAATAAAATTTATAGGATGAGAGGATCATGTTAAAAAAACATCAAAAAGGAAGGATGCAAAAATGTCATRATTGAATGACACTCAACTTTGAGGTACTATTATGGGCGATACAATCAATTAGGGRATGTATTGCAATATGAACTTAATTAAGGATGAYTAAGTTCATTGATAAACCAAATTCAATTATCTTAGAGGATGGTCCATGTATGTGTTGTAGATTAATATTCGGGTACTAGTTTTGAAATGAATTATGTCATGTTTGATCAAAATGTTGAAATTCAATTTTGTCATGTTTGATGAAGTACTTCCATTGTTACCTTCTTGCCAAAAAACTTCTCTACTTYCTTTTTATTTAATTTTCGTATTATTTGATATTCTCGGTTTTCTTGTGTTGTTTTCATTTTTCGAATTAGTATTCCGTTAAATTATTTCCATGTAAAAATAATGTGGAATCGTTTAACGTGCATATAACTTCTTYTTTTAACGTTAGACCACAAATTTTATTCATGAATCATGGTTACAAACCAGAATATATATATAGCTCTAAAAAGAGCACATAAATTGTTCAACAAAATCAACTCAGTAACTTGCATAAAAACCATATCATATCACTTTATAAATTGTAAGTATTGTACACAACAATTATAATCAACCTCTTTTACCTACACAAATCAAACCATCTAAACACTCTCATAAACTTCATCAACTTAACTGATCAAACCTTTGAAATAAGGGAGGAAAAAAGGAATATATGGAAGAAAGGTGAAGAAAGTCATCAAAAAGGGAAATAATAAATGGTTCTGCGTTCACTCTTCAAATCATGATAAAATCATTTCCGCWCATATTTCCTCTTATAGTGATCATTGTTATTGTGCATGTGAGAAGGAGAGGAAAGAAGAGTGCGGAGATCACTGTCCTTAACAAACAACAAACTACTAGATGTCTCGAA
This sequence comes from Bassia scoparia, assembly GCA_008642245.1. NCBI lineage: Eukaryota > Viridiplantae > Streptophyta > Magnoliopsida > Caryophyllales > Amaranthaceae > Bassia > Bassia scoparia. Next base: position 132,476 of record SNQN01000055.1, on the reverse strand, counting down.
CTTCGAACATATTACGATTCTTGACGACAATATCATACATGTGCATGGATTTGAACTTGCGAAAATCCTTAGGRAGAGAAATCAAGTGAACGGTTGAYCGTTTATGAAATTGTAAAAGACTAGGATCATCATAATAACGTTCCCACCCTAATTCTAACAATTTTCTCTCCAACTCTTCGTAACAAGTGATCACTTCATTTGTAGGAACATGGACTAAAACCTTTCTTTGCCCTCTCTCCATTGATTCTGCCCCCGGGTTTTCCACGAGGCGGAGTACACCGTTTTTGAACACCCATACACCGGACATGAAGTATTCGCTGATGAGGATTGATTGATCTCACACAATGTATAATTAAGTGAGGTAATAGTTATAGTTGAGATGGAATTGTAGACAAGGGAGCATGCATGGATGATATATATAGACAAAATTAGGAGACGAATCATTATGGCCATGTTTGTGGTAAGGGAATCGAAGTTGTAGACCCATTGGATGAAAGTACTAACATCTTTGATTATATTATATATCTAAAGAGTTTTTCTTCAATCATTTATATAGATAGAATATATATATATATAACTAGTATTTAAGTATATAAGATAGATATATAATATAATGATATAAATTTCCTTTAATTTTTAATCTATTAATTAAATATATATATTACTCCATTTAGTCTATTAGGATATCTTCAATGTTAGGAAAATCATATAAAGATATAGATCTGTTTTTTTTTTAGTATATATAGATATATATACGATTAATATACCATAATTACATGGTTACAAGTGAAGTTATGAAAAGAAAAGGATGACTATTATACTCATTGTTTATTTTTGTTGTCCAAATGATCAATAACATATGATATAATGTGATATATATATAGGTATAATTATAAATAATAACCATAATAGAGATATATAATAGTCCACATCCCACGATATATATTTTTTTAAAAAAAAGCTAAGATAAATAAAGAAAATAATAAATTCACTTTGATTCTAAACAAGTACTATATAGATATATATATAGTATATTAATATATTTGGGTTAGAATATACATTTTTTAAGCACAAAAGGAACTAATGAAGGATTATTATTTCTTCTAGCTTTATTGTATAGAAGGGGAAGCATATATATATAAGTATAAAGCTTTGTATTAAGTTCAAATTTGAATTATAGAATTAATTAGTATATATATGAATATTTAATTATCATAAAAATAAATAAAGATATATAAGATTAATTTTAGGTAAAGACACTTAGCTAACCTTATATAGATATAATATTGAGTGGAAGAGAGACATAGAAATATAATAGTAGTTCTTATACTTAGTAATAGATGACATTGTTATATGTGGTATATATATATATATAGATATATATATGCGCCAAAATATATAATGCCGAAATTCTTGGTATGCATTCTGATTTCACGATAAATTTATTGTGCATCAATTCCATTAGTAATAACTCTTTTGTTCAACTATAATAACTCTTCGTGATCAAGTACTTGAAAACTTTTATTTATTTGTAATTATATTAAGATATATAGTAGAGATGATAATTACTATATATAATTAAAAGGTCATAATATACTTGGTGGCAATACGATAATTTTATTGCGCATAAAACCACATGTTGTTGGCATGCAAAAACTTCTAAATATTTTAAATATCGAGACAAAAAGATGAGATTATTTATATTAGGATAAGGAATAATTTCTTTTGAGATATATTTCTATTTTTTTACGAGACCCCCCAGATAGATAGATAAGGCGAGGGTATCAGATAGGGAAGAATCCAACGCCTTTTCTCTTTCTTTCTTTTGCGATTATTTATTTCATTGAGAATAATCTTTCACAGAGGCAAAATGCTGATTAAATAAGGAAGCTAAAACTCAGAAATCGATACCTATCTAAACATGAAATTAAATAGAAGCGATAATCAGACATTGCTACATCTACCGGAAAATGCTTGGTCTATCCATCGGATATTTTATTCACTAAATTTCACTTATAGCCACTACCCATTACTCTTTGTTGAAGGTGATCTGAATAAACCAAGTATTTTTCCTCGGTAAAGAAGGTCAATTAACACGTATTTGATCGGCTGAGAACATGAACTTTGGGGGTTTTGGAACCAATTTAAGGACACAAAATTTCATGCTTCTAACCTCATTTTTAATATTTATCTAATTATGTTGTAAATTGTGAATGAAAATTCATAGATTACAATACACAATCTTTTGCATTTATTTGATTCCATTTATGTGTTAATTATTATTATTTTTTTAATCATTTTTAATGCAAGTTCACGCTAATCTAGCAAGTGAGTATGACAAGTTTAATTTGTATCAATGGTTGTAAGAACTTTCCAATATTAAACATTTGTTCATTTTGTTTTATAGCATCAAAGATGATACCATATGAAWTTTAGCACAATAAAAATAATATATATTATGAGTTATTCTTTCTTTAATTACATAATCTAATATGTTCGTATCATCAAATGGGTTGTCACTTCGAACAACTTTGTTTTAGATATAAAGGTGATAGTTTTGATCATTAGGAGATGCACATACTATATTTTCCATTGTGTAGATTACGTGCAAGTAATAATTATTCTCCTTGAAAAGTATACACTTTTATATTAAGCACATTAATATTAATAATAATAATAATAATAATAATAATATTATTATTATTATTATTATTATTATTATTATTATTATTATTATTATTTTAGGCACATATGTAGATGTTATTGCATTGATAAACCCGATACATAAATTCATGAAAGCTTAAAATAAATATTGGGGTACGAACTGCCACTTGAATTGTCACTTGTATAGTTATACATTTATACTTCGTATGTTTGATAAGATCATTTTTGTTATAGTTAAAAAATAGGGACTCGGATAATAACTTGCTTGCCACTAATTAGTTGTAAACCTCTTTCAACATTAGTTATATTTAGTACTTAGTATAATGCATCTTCCATTATAGCCACCATATAAAGATACCCAACCAACATTAGTGCATGCATATATGCCCTTAAAGGCTTTTTTGCCTATTTAAACTTGTAATGGAATCATTAGGTGTATGTTCATAAATTAATTCTAAGAATGTATGTTTCTTTTAATTTGAAGAATAGTCTCTATTTTAACTTATTAGAACTAATTAATTATAATATTTTTAGATTAGTAGCACATATATAGGAAAAGATTGGTAGAGATTTTTTTTTATTTTTTTGATGCAAAAGATTGGTAGAGATTAGTACCTGTCTCTTATACACATCTAGGGTATTTTAGCTATTTTCTCTAATGTGGGGGTATATATATGGACTGTTTCTAAAAACACAGGAGTATATGAGTTATTAGGTTAAAACTCAGGGATATATGGGAAAAATCCCCTTTTTTATTTTTTTGATGCAAAAGATTGGTAGAGATTAGTACCATATATAGTACTATATCTTCTAATTTTACTTTAGATTACTTGGAGTACAAATAAAGCAAAAAAAGAATTTAGGGATGAATTTCATTCTTTAAATAAAGCAAAGTAAATCTTACCCTCAAGAACCCTAGGTACTTATTTTAATTTTTTTTCATGTAATCTTTAAACGAGAGATTTAGCCGCCATCTCACTTAACTCTATTGATAGACATTTATCCCCTTTGGTAAATTTAAATTTTCTTTGGTGAATCAATAATGTAATATTCTAATCTGATTTAGAAAATCATAATACGGAGTAGATATTTTTGGCATTGGGTGGATGTGTAGTTGAATATAGATATACTTAATATTCACTTTGATGGTGGGACGAATTTAGTACGGAGTATTTGATTTATACTTACGAGGATATGTAATTACAAAAAGAGAAATTTCATGGGAGTCTCTAAATTATAAATATTTCATATTTTTGCCCTAAAAAACTTCATATTTTAGGTGCCTAGTATACTAAGTACACCATGACCAATTGTCATGCCTATTTGTTTAGTTTTGTAAGACAAAATTTTTTGTATGCATCAGATACACAATAAATTTATTATATATCTAGCATATAGTGACCCATTTTGAGTTTATATATTAATCCATTATTCACTTTACATCAATATAATGATAAATAATAAGGGTCACTATATTGACCAAAAAGATCCATCTAATCTGGTGCACAATAACCCGAAACTCCAAAGACTTTGTCATTAGAATTAGATATAACTTCATACAAAGTTTCAACAACCAAGTAATTTCATTTACTATGATTATTTGCTTACTACTTCGCTTAAATATAAAAAATTATGTTTCTTATGACAATTATCACTTATACATTATCAATGGATTCGGACAAATTGATCTAATATTTACTTTTGTTCTTTGTTACTTATTATAAATTAACTTTGACTATTAACATTTAAACTGTAGATATTTGAAAAAAGGGACTTGCAGGATGTTTCAAAGTTACTGACAGTAATATGGCTGAACTACAAGCTCTATATTGGGCTTTCTTGTGGGTTCAATAGCGCCATTGGGAGGGATGCATGTTGTACTCTGATTCTCAGGTGATTGTTGACAATATAAATGGCTCTTCGAAGTTCACTGATAGGTACATTCACCTTAGCACCGTGTGCAGGACACAAATGCAAGATGCTCAGGTGCAGGGCCTTCTAAACGCAACCACGGGGCAGGTAGCAGCAGTTGACTCCTTGGTCAAACTTTTGCTGAGACATCACTCTGATTTGAATAACTTTTTGGTCATCACTCATACTGATAATGTATCTATGAACTCTATTTTGGTTGATGATTTGCTTAAGGATTATGCTGCCCTCAGCAGCTTGGGTTATTTTGAGCAAGCTCTAAGCTTGTTAGGTGACTCGAACATTGTTATTAACTTTGTTGTATGAACTATTTCAGTAGCCTAAATTATTAGGCTTCTTATCTATTTAATGCCCCATTCATTCGAAAAAAAACTTTGACTTAATTTAATTTTAGAAGTACTTGTTTTATCGAGTGTGTTGTGCAGTGCTAGCAGCTTGCTCAATTTCTGGTGTCGTGTCAAGTTGGTCATCATGGTTCGAACCCATGCCGAACTCAACTCTATTGTATTAGGCCCGATCAATTCACAGTTTTCAAATTTTCATACCCAAAAAAGGCTGGATGAAACCCTTACCTTGAAAAGAGTACAGTGGAGTGTTGGAGGCAGATTACTCTGAGTTGTGTTAACTTATGTGTTGTTGGTAATTCACTACTCCTTTTCTTTTTTTGTGAAATTTATTTGATACCCATTTCAATTCATGACATCAATTTGTTAATTCCATTGTAAAAATTTGATCTTGTTGGTTGTTTTTTTTTTTTTTTTTTTAGAATTATTAGGGAGTATCATCTTCGAGCTTGCCTGTTGAATTTGTTCTTGGAATTTTCAACATCTGACCTTATATCTCATCATCTTTGTTTTGCTATGATTGTCAATGTTAACCAATAGTCAAGAATATTCATGAATTATTATACAGACTTGATTTTGGGTTTTGTTATGCTAATTTAACAGTAATTTCTGGACATATTTCATGGGTTTAAATTTGATGCATAATGTTCAACTTATAAAGCTCAATGAGTTAATTTCTGGACATATTTCATGGTTTTAAATGAGAACTGATTTTGGCACTCATTTTTTCATTTACGCACTCCATTTCCTCTCATGAATAGTGAAAAATGTGGAGTGCCAAAACATTTGCCGTTAAATTTGATGCATCAATTCTGATTATTTAAAAACAAAGAGTATGTATGCTTCTTAGACCTGATAATTGCAGCATTGTAAATGCCCTGACTTTCATATCTTTAAATATTCTGAAGCATTTGTTTGCTATAGAAGTTAGATCTGTTTTTTGTTCGTTAGGCCAACAATATTGGAGAATCTCAAAAGCTTTTATATGTCAGCAAAGTTTGCCCTTTTGATTTTCTGTTTGCTATATTCTGTTGTGAAACTAAGACATATAATGTGTATAGCTATGTTACACGGTTTCATGTCGGATCCTTGAGCGACCCGGGTATGGACACTTGACCCTTCATTTTAGGCTAAAATCACTTGGACGCACTAGTATGTATAGTAATCATAGAAATAACCAAGATAGTGTAAATTTGGAAGAAATTACATAGCATGAGACTAAATGTTGTTGTTTTAGTCTCATTGCTATGGTTGAAGGATTTTTATTCTGCTGAAGTCAGATTTTATACGAAGTACATCATTGCTTATGATGAGATAGATGCTAATTTTGTTTCAAAGTAGATTTAGTGATTTAGCGTACGCCTTAAGCTGGATTTAGTTATAGAATATATTGCTTGTTTGTCTTTGCCATGTGGCAAGTCTCTCTATCATCTCTCAAGTTAATAGAATAAGGAAACTAAAAATGTTGACACTGGATTTCTCATGTCTACTAAGAAAACACCGAATAGCGCTTACAGAGTGCTTAGGTTTGTAAATTCGACCCTCGAGTTGATCAAACTACATGTTTTTTAACTGAGACATGATGAAACATGTTGATAAAGAAATGATGCACTTGGCAGTTAAATTTCATCTTCAATTCACTGTGCGATTTGTGATGATCTGATGAATTGATGATGTTTGGAGTTGGGCTATAGAGTTGATTTCCATGCTAGGTGAAATGTTGTTTTTAATGTATGTGTAGAATAGTACGTTGAGCCCAACTTAGATTATTGCAAGTTGTTACTTGTTAGTAGGATATGAAGTAGTATGTACTTCTGCTAAAAATTTATGTAACAAGAAATTTGTGCCCAATGATATGTATATTACTTGTATATTATGTTGTTCTGGAATGCAGTTGAATAGAGTGTAGTTTAGTAACGATTTACATTCATGCTTGAAAAAATAAATAAAAATTCCTCTTCTTAGCAAGGGAGGAGTGATACACAAATCTCTTATAGTGAATTTTTAGCCTGCAGGCTGCAGCTCACAGGGCCATTTTGTGTAAGAATGGTACTTAATGAATTTATGTATGGGGATTGGGGAGTATATTAGCGATAAGGTTTTTCGAGATCAGATCAATGGAACCCCTCCTAGGGACGGATTTAACCTTCAGTGCCATCGGAGGTGGTCCGGTACGGTACAGATCAAGAAGGCTCAATAATGTTATGTTGTTACAGGTTACAGTTAAAAAACTGAACCTTAGAAAGGCTTTTGTCCWAGGATATTGCCATGAGGYTCATAGTTACAACCAATGAATGTATACCCATTGTTGCACTTAACTCTTGCACATCCCACCTTCTGACTGTGCCTCCAAATGATCTGTGTATAATGCAGGCATTCTCTTCCTGGTGCACAAGAGTTGGTGTAGTAGTTGTAGAAGCTCTTCTCACTGACCCAAAACGCCACGGCGTCTGCRGGGCCCCACCGCCTCCCGGTGCTTCCCCAGAAGAGGTTCTCCCCGTAATCGGACCCGGAATGGATCATGGCGCAATCGCCCTGCCTCTGGTGGGCCCACCACCGGGCGTAGCTAGCTAGCTGCTCGCTCCATTGGAGAGGGGGTAAGCCTAATCTTGCTCTAATTTTGTTGTGGGGTTTTAAGTACTGGTTAACTAATTTCTTAGGAGTATTATATGATAGTAGTCTTCTATTGTGTGATGCTGAACATTGTTGAGGGAATGAAAGTAAGAGGAATGTTCCTAAGAACAAGAATGTAATAATCTCGAGCTTACTCCCCATTGAAACTTGAAAGAATAATACAAAGAGGAGAATAAGTTTATTATTATTGGTTGGTATTTGATGAATGTATAATAGTTGAGTTTCATATTAGTATATTTATAGACAATGTAGTGGCAAATTGAAGTAAGAAGGCTTTAAAAGAAAAGGGCAAAAACTAACAAGAGTCTAGGGCATTAGATTAGAAAACGAAAAACGAAAAATATTAAATCAATCTAACATTAATTATACTGATGATACACAAATTCGGCATGCATTCCAAGATTAATATCGTTTTAGGAAATATATTTAGTGCTTATCTAACGTCTCGYGGCGCCTGGTAGCAAGATCGGAAAAAATGCAGTAGTTTAATTTTATAAATTTTTTTGTCCAATTTCCAAAATAATTGTGAATCATATGCAACTTGGAAAGTTGGTAATGGAGTAAAGTAGTAAATGTGTGTACCATCCTCCCATGTTATAATGGAGCGAAGAATGTGGCAAAGAACATGTTTGCTAAAAAGGGTTGCATCATCTTCTTTTAACTTCCATAACTGTTTTTTTTTTTCACATCATTGAAGGAATAAGTACAGTAGACCAGTTGGTGGATGAAACTGTTTTGTCATAGCATTAAAAGTGGCTTTAATTTGTTGTCTTGACTCCTAATTGTATTAGGTGAGGTTATTTATTATTATGTGGTTATGAATTATAATGTCAGTTCTGAGTTTTCATGGCATGTGGTCATGTGCAATTGTGCATTAGGGTTTCTTTTTTCCTCAATCATCTGAATGCTGCAATTGCTGTCGGTTGAAGTTTCATTGCAACATGACTACTAACAGCTTGATAAAAGGGTTTGCAACTTTGCATATTGGGAAGTGTCTGAATTTCCAATTATGGGTTGTATGAGGAAGCAATGGATGGAGCTGGGCTACCGGAAGAGGAAAAACTACGTGGATGAGTGGATGACCACACGGAATGGTCAATTTTGATTTACGTAGTTAATTCCAATTATGGAACTAAGGCTTCCGTTGATTGATCGATTGATGAGGAATAGTGAAAGTATAGATATGATGGTGTTTATTTCATTATTGTTGATGAATAAAGTTTTTGATATTTTCATCATTACTCTTTTAATAGAGATGGTGGTTTTGTTCTTCTACAACTACTTGTGTTGGCAATGGGCTTGCTAGGCACGAAACTCAATATGGTTTTTTTATCCAAAAATCGAAAACCAAGAATTAAAGATAATATACTTCGTATTTGTTTCTTGTATTATTTCTTATTTTTTTCCATGTGAGATAATTTGTATGTGCATTTTAAACTTTTGCAGGTATAAATGTGTCGTACACTTGTATGCGTTTGAATTGAGATCAAAGTTTTCAAGTACGCGGAGTCATTATAGGGTCTTTTGGCCTATTGCCATGAATTATGGATCAATCAAGTGATCAACCATAGTTATATTCAATGCCAAATCTTCTGTTGTCCAAATATGTTGAGTTCCTTAGGTTGGGTAAATGGGTAGTTTACAAGCTACAAACTAATAAATGGCCAAATATGGTCATTTATAACGGGGCCTTTGTGTACATTGGTTATTTGCTTATGTGATCTCTTGAACTTAAAGTCTAGTAGGTCTTCTTTTACAAAAGGTTTTGTGTTATTGTTGTGAACCTCATATTTTAAGTGTTTCGTGCTCCTTAACTAAGTTTTCGGGTTCGAGTCTTGGGAATGGAAAAAATTCTAGCTGGAAAAGATGTTGCCCATTGAGGTACCCATACAAATTTTCGCGGGAGATTAGTCCACTTGCCATAGGTGATGGGAACTCCTCATAGTAGTAAAAAAAATAAAAAATCATCATTTTACACAAAGCAATTTGAAAGTCTTAATCAATTTGAAGCAAGCAAATTAAAATACTAGTCGTGCCTAATCAATTTGAAAATTAAGGAATCGATAATTAAGGTCTTATTCTAGTGGTAAAGATTGAAAGTCTGTGTACAATAGATCACGATTTTGAATCCTCTACCTCATTGTAAAGTATATTGCCCTCGTACCTTTATAAAAAAAACAGAAGGTATTGTATGCATCAGATGCACAATAAATTTATTGTGCATCAAGCATGTAGTGACTCTTTATATCAATATAGTAACCCTTTATATCAATATAGCGACTCATTTCACTTTACATCAATATAGTGATAAAAGATAAGGGTCACCATATTGATAAAAAGGGTTACTATATTAACCAAAAGGGTCACTATAATCTGATGCACGGTAAATTTATTTTACATCCGATGTATATCGAAGATTCCTAATGTCAACTACTTTATTATAGTAATGGTCAAACCCCTTTAATTACAATTCTTGTGAAGTGTAGATTGTATAAAATCCAAAGTAGATTATATTTTAGTGATTGATACACTTAACAAGTTATTAATGACACCCTTTTTTAAGCAATAATGCAAAATATTGAATTGCGAAAGTGATCTTTTAACTAGTTAACTTGTAATTGTTGCAATTAGGCTCATTCAATTCAATACAACAACAAATGAAACTAACATGGAATGATGCATTTTTTTTTGTTGTAGTTTTCCCTCTTGTCCTTATTAAACAAGTATTCTTTGTGAAGGGAACTCAACAACCTTAATAAGAGTACCATCAATGACTACCAAAACCATAAAATAATACTACTTGATATTCGGAAATAATGTTATTATTCTTTTGAGTAATCACTCAAGATTATTTTATATTGTTACAACATATTCTTGATTATATTGAAGCGCTCGAACCTTCACAATTAAAGAAACCTATAATACACTGTCTAAAAAACCTAGTTAACTCCGTAGATTAAGATCTAGGAGGACAATACACACAAAACAAGAACCAAACAAAACTAGAAGCCATCGCAAGGGGCAAAATTATTAAACAAAAAGACCAGTTACCACCTCCAGAATTTCGACTCGTGATCTGAAGGCCTGAGTCCCACGACCGATCTCCCGCAAACGAGACGACAACCCAATATGTCAATAGGTGATGAATACTCACACAACTCGAAGAGCGGAAACTTCGAAACAACTAAAAAGGCAAACGAAAAAAAATTAAAACTAAATTATAATAAAACCTTTTGTTGAAGCCAAACAACTAATACCAAAGAGGCAAAGAACGTAAGTCTGATTTTRCTAATCGGAAGGGAATAACGGCGCCGATTCGATCTAACCCTTATGCCCACAACTAAATTAATCCAACCAAGATCTCAAGCACCAAAATACCCAATCCTGATGAAAGACGCGTACAGAAGATCGACTCGTAAAGAGGAACAATCTACGGGTTAGGACAGGTAAAGCAAATCACGCGAAACTCCGATGCAAYTTGCAGCCTAACAAAAGGGAAAACGCGGTGGGTCACTCGTCGARAAGGAGGGTTGTGGRCCTATACAYRRGACGAGCCCCCCTAAATGTCAAAAGAGAGGAAGAAAACATAAAGAGGGAAAAGCGAAGGAGGCAAGAAAGAAAAAGAAATTTTTATAAGCATTAGATATGCGTACTTAAACAAGTTGAATTGTACATACAAGTAGTTTATACTTCCTTCGTATCATAATTCTAGAAATGATTAGACATTTTTTCTCTTTATTTTATGTCAAAGTATCGTTTCTAGAATATTATGATACGGAAGGAGTATTCGTTATGTATGATTTGACTTTACTCATAAAAAAAGAAAGGAATATATACCAACACGGTTATAACACTAATAAGAATAGTGATTAATGAATGATTCAAATCGAAGACAAGAAAACCAATCAATTTACTATTATGATTTTATGAACCATTTCTAAGTTCCAAATTAAATCAACTTATATGTTAGCATGAATTTTCTAGATTAATCTCAACTATTCTTCCTCTTCATCATAAAATATATGTTGCTATTAGCCTATTATTATTTGCATAATACAAGTATATAACTACCATACTAAACAWTATAGTCCATTCTAGCTAATATCATCATCATCCTAWAATATAAAAAAGTCAACATATACACAGTCCTTAAAAACCAAACCTTGCTTCAACGATCGATTATTCGATACATAATCGTCATCATCATGTGTTTGGTGTTTGTGGTGGACGAAAACGAGAGGGTGATCGGGCGATACGCAGCAGCCACCGTCCACCTTCACTTGATCAAGCCAGGCCTTGACGTGGAGAAGAATTGCGATTGTGGGACGTTGCCTTTTTATTGTACGCACCAAACGCAGTATTATTGCTCCTTTTGCGTAATCGTCCTCTTGTTCTTTCACTATAACTGATCTGTAATATGATATGTATTACGTACAAAGATATATAATTATACTTCCTATGATTCTATATATTACCCTACTAATTATAAAGTATAATGTTAAGATTAATTTTACTCAAATCGCACGTGATCGCTAAACTGTACCGTTTTACATATGAATTTTATTGGTAATGTTAATAACTCGTACTAAATGAGTTTTTCGACATGAAAAACTAGGAATTATATTATTATATGTATTTTGTTCTTATTTTCATTATATTGGCTTATTCATTATCCGGTAATAATAAGAGAAATAATCATTGTATTAAATCGCATAAAGTTCAGGCTTCTTATCTATGAATATTTTAGTTTTATCGTATAAAAAAAATAATAAAAAAAATAATCAGCTTGAATAATACAAGCGTTGAAAAAAAGTTTATAAATTGGCTCGCCCGGACTCAACCGGAGACTATCAGTGTGTGGACTCACTGAATAACACAACTACACCACGACACCACTTTTGGATAGCTTATTTTACATTTTAGTTTAGGAAAACAGTTATTGTTGTTCGCTTAGATGCGATATGTGCTTGCTCTTCCCAAAGCCAACCATGATTTTTGACAGTAGGAATTATAGCTTAATTTGTAATTCCTACATGAATGAGATCGACCTTATAGACAAAAAGACCTGAATTCCATCATAAATAAGCTGCTTTTAATTTGTCGATAGTTCAATTATTGCTGTAGATTTAAGGATTTCGGAAAAAGTTTCACCAGCCTTAAAAATACTTTAAAAAAATCGAGATACTAGTTGCAGTTGTACATTTATCTCAAGACACGGCAATTGGCATACTTCCTCATCACATTTACTTTGTATTGTGCACACTGCAAAGCTGGTTTCTGAAACAGACGTCGTGAATGATTAGCAGATGAGAACCAAGTAACACTCAAACTGCCAACTGCAGGTAAGATATGTTACTTCAACAAACCGCGAGCGAACTAATACTAGACAGGAAAAATAAGGAAAATAAAGAGCAACCTTTCGGTATTAAAATGCTTATAGATTATTAGCATCACAGTTCATAATACAAAGGAAATAATACTTATAGACTCATAGTTCAAGTAGCAAAACCTATTCGCGGTATATTTAATTGCAGAAGTGATGCCTTCGGAACAGAAGGACGCTCAAGCTGCTATACACCGAATTATCTCCATTCTATACTTCAATGACAACTGATAAGTGCCGAGGTCATTAGATGGATCTTATTACCTCTTTACTAATACTGATGCAAGTATTATCCTTATACTCCTAACCTAGGCAGAGTGCTGTCGCAGTTCCTCCATTACAAATCACTTGCGCCACAAGTCACCGACATTGAGTCCTACGAGGTACACTAAGTACCACCCTGCGAACAATCCAATCCTGCAGAACTCAAAGCTAAGACATGCTATCTGAACCACACAACAAATAAGAAGCAACGACTGTATACAATCTCATTGTTTGCCTGCACCTGAGTATAACAAATACATCAAAGAATCATGGCACAATTATATATTTATTCTGTGGTTGTTGAGATATTAGATCATAACCATTCATGTCAAATATTATGGATTTAAATCAGCCCTTGCCAATTCCTGCCTCGAAAACCACAGATGAATATATAACACCAGTTTAGAGATGGTATGTAAGAATCTCGAAACATGTCTGATTAATTCTCAACTTAGCATGCAGGATCAAACTGGCAACGATCACAGACATAGAACCCAAGCCTCATGGCAGACATCATATAGGACAATCAAACTGCATCCTCGACCATTGCAATCTGAAGACCAGGATCTTCAGCAAATGCTGTATCACCGAGCATATATAGTTTCAGGTCAGGTGATGATCACAGTACAACAATCGGAAACTTAGAATGCAGAATTTCAATTGGATCACATATAATATCCCGGAAATCTATTACTATTAGTGTCCTTGAAATCTAGTTAATTAACAAATTCATATACGAAGTATTTTTGCAAGGAAGTAAACAAGACTAACAAAGTGGCAACCACGCACACTGTAAATGCAAGGGTATCAAATACTACAGGCTAAAGTAGTGTGGAATCCCAGCTGACTAATTTTAGTAATCTGTCATCGTTGCTTACAAAACATTCAATCAGAAGAAAGTTGCAGGCCAGGTTCTAACCTGTATACTAGATTGTCATTAGACTCATTACTGATCGCGACACAGTCTTACTACCTCCCGCGGCCAATCAAGGTATAAGCTCCTAGGATATATAAGTGCATATATAAACACGACAAATGAGATCGATCAGAAATTACTTCCATAACTTAATTATTCCTCACCTCAACAACCCTTTTGTTCACATAATTACTCTCGGTTCTACGACAACCTATTAAGATCGAGTAGAACCCAGGCCTCTYAGGAGAAGGAGGTGATCCTGTCACATACTCACATCCCGCTCTTGTGGCTCTCTTAGCACAATTTTTTTTTAAAAAAAAAAAAAACATGTGAAGGTAGCAGATTGGAAATAACACAAAATAAAGAAGCAAAGAATTGAAAGAAATAGGCACATTAAGAATGCAGAATTACTCAATTAAGTGTACTGCTCAAATTCTGAAAGGAGAATTTACATATGAAATTATGCAATTCTTATTATWATCAGCTGCATATATATAAACAAGTTTATTATTATTCACAAAAAACATACGATTGAACGCTCACAATTTCTCTGTTATTCTCGGGTTATTCAGAGTACGTACTGCTTCATTTGTAAACACATTTGAGTATAACATAATCTTGAGCGTCAAACATCAGCTTAAACTTTTGATTGAGATGGTTTGTTTAACATGTTGCGTCCACGTTCCAAACCCAAAAGGTCTTTTATGTGAGGGGAGTGATAGAGCGAGTATAACATATTCATGTGCCTCAACCATCAACTTAAACTTTTGGTTGAAATGTCCGGTTAACAGCCTCTTCAACTCACCTAATATATGCACGCTAATAGTCCATGCATAATAAAGAATGTATTACTCCCTTCGTCCCATAATATAATAGACCGCATCTAGGCCTTATGAGGTATCCTCGACTTTACTTACGTATACAATCAACCATTATATGATTCCATATAAACATACTTAACACTATTAGTTAAATGAAAGCTAATCAAAGCTCAGACAACACAATATCTGATATGCCTAATTACATCATAATATAATTACATAAGATTCTATCTACCTGTAGATTCTATGGTATAAATTAAAGAGATGATATTGCACTGCAAATCTTATATCAATTACATAAATTAACGATAATTAAACCCTWATTACATGAAATTTGGCTGCTTTAAGATTCAACATTGCACAAGTCCACAATAATTGACCAAACATTTAATAAAAAWTCCAACTTGAAACATTATTAAACATGGAAATAATAATGTTCAATTAATCTTGCATTCCATCTTTTTCTTGCTTTAAATCCCATTGCCATTGATTAATTGTAATTTGATAACTCCTAATTTAAAATCAATCAATCAATCGAAACCTTAGTCTTGTACTTCCTCRYTATCAAAMTAAACGRAACAAACAAAATTTCACGTATTTMGAGGTTAAAATTTAATAAGGTAAACAAGCAAATTATTCAAAATAATTTTAACACAATGAAGAATGAGATTATAACTTTATTGTGTTCAAATTATTTTGATTAATTTGTTCATTAACATTGTTAAATTTCAACCTCAAAATGCGTGAAATTTAATTTGTTGTGTTTAATTTGATATGGAGGAAGTAATTGGAGTCGACTATATGAACTAAAATCAATCATTCTATGTGATCATCCACAATCCACATGAATTTTCCTCCTTCATCTATTAGGATCGAGAACCTCGTTCTCCTTCAAATGCAATTGTTTTAAATAAAATAAATTGTTTTATTTTAAGATTTTAATTTTTTAAAAAGAATAAAAATCATGCAGCCAAATGAAAGGGTAGTTGAACAAACAAACTCAGTCGCTCATCATGATCTCACGAGTCACAATTGCTAATATAGCTTACATTAAACAATTTCCACCTAATCTATTTTAATTTTTTTTATTAATTGTATTTAAAATTTCTAAGAAGATCTTAAAATTGACAGTATTTTCATTAATCTTCTTCGAGGCTTTCGAGCAATTTAATCAGATCATTGAGTTTCAGGAACCCTAATTTTACTTCAACGTCAAAATCAGAGGGGAAAAAAGTGAATGAAAATGGTAATGAGTTTCTAAATTAGCATTTTAATTAAGGAGATATTTTTGTGGTAAGTTACAATAAATTAGCTACAAATACTTTGTCCGTTTTATAGATGCCCCAATCAATAAAATACGACACAACTTTAACCGTTAACAACTATAATTATGATTAATGAAAATTATAAAAAAAAAACTATATATTAATATATTATTTAACGAGACGAATCTAACGAGATCCCATTTGACTATATTTTTCATTACGTGTAAAGCACAAAATTTGATTAAAGTGCTTCCTGTAAATAAATGGAGGAAATACTTTTTTTACGAATTTGGAAGTTGGGAAAAATAATTTTATACAAATTGGTGACACGTGTCAATAATCCAAGAAAATGATGATAACGATGATGTGAATACAAGTATACAACGACGACGATGACAGCTTAGAAAGATACGTTACCGGCATTGGAGAGACCCATAAGTGTCCCAAAGAGAGGGAAAACTTAGCTTTTGAACAAAAAGAATATTACTGAGACAAAAGGCGATAAGATAAGTAAATGCTGTGCTAAGCTGATTTTAAATCTATGCTATTTAATTTAATTGGCACAATTATTTTGTTTTCTCTATTCCATTAATGATATCGTGTAATGAGAACACAATCTAGTTACAATTAAAGCATATATGTAGTGCTCCAAATTCTCATTCGATAAGTAGCCAAAAGCGTACGTATAGACTAACGAGTAATTTGAATCAAATTTGCTAGAAGTTAATCTTGAAAATTATGTTTTCATCGAAGCACATCTATTTGTATTGGACCTTCTAGACAAAATGCTTTAGTTATGATTTCGTTACAATCTTTAAATCTCAAAAAAACTGTGAGAGTTATTACAAGTCAACAAAGTATATGTATAAAGTCCTAAATATTTAGAGCGTGATCGACGAGTTTAGTTAATAGAACTCTCTTTCGATTAGGAGAATAAGGAGATGCCTGAGATCAATTTTAATATTCGTTTTTGTTGGCTCTGTCTAAACATCAAAGAACAAGTTATAATAACTCATGTTGATAGTTAAGTAAACAATAAGCATGGACACAAACAGTTGTCATATTTAATGAAACTTAATTGATTATAAAACAAGTCTCTGAAAATTATTTTTTATTCATCGATGAGTTCAAATGCTTGACTGTACAAAATGCTTAATTTTGATTTTCCTATTACCTTTATAACTTATAAAACCCTAAGTCTGCTCCACGCCATTGGCCAAATTACTTATTAAAATCAATAGAAATGGGACCCTCCACAAGTGCCATTCGAATATTCATCTTATAATTTTCTATCTTGCACATGTAATTTTATTTGAGTTCTATGAAATAATTTATTTTCAAAATTCTTAATGGACCAATTACAAAATCACAACTTAAAAGTGAAATCTTAATAATTAAGAAAGACTAATCAAATGCGATCTTAATAATGCTCCTATTCTCGTTCATACTATATAAAACCCTCAAATTGAAGTATATATTTCAATTATTTTGTGTAGTTTCTATACCACAAATACTAACACCCACATAATAAATAATATTATTATTATCAAAAAAGCAAAATCAAAAAGAAAGAATGAAAACACCAAATTAAAATCAATGTCCTCTAAATAACAGTGGTTTCAAAAGGATGTAAGAGAAAAGAGGGGATAAGATAATGAATGAGCCCACAAAAGTTAGAGTAGGACTTTAGCTTACTACTCCTTTCCGTTTCACAAAAAAATTGACAACATTTCTTTTAAAAACGTTGTCAATGATAACATATTAATTGCAATACGTGTACTATATTTTATTTTGATAATATTTCATATTAATTTTTCTTTACCAATCACTTAACCGCTCACGGTACAAATTAAATTATATTGGAACCACTATAGTATAAAATTGTTTGTGAACACTTATTAAATATCTTAAAACACACATGATCATAAGTTGAGATATGCCATTAGTTTATTTATTTAATTAATAAATAGCCAATCTTGGACAGTGGGCTGTTCACTGTTCAGTTGTTACTTTAACATGTCTTTTTAAATGCTTCACAGATCACCAATAATGGACCACTTCAATTATGATAATTCCAATTCTTATTCCTTTCTTCGCTTTTTTAATTGAGGTGTCATATAAATAATGGTATATGATAGTTGCTCTGATATAGAAATTGAAAAAAAATGAAGAGAGACATGAATTCTGGATAAAATTCTGCTTAAGAATCTTTGACACTATATGTATTTTTATAATTTACTTTAAGCTAAATAATATTAGCTCCAAATAACCATTTTCAATTTATTTTTGAAAATAAAAAATTAAAAGATGTAAGGAATTGACGATTTAATTATCAATAATTACTGAATTTGTTACATAGCAACGTCTCTACGCGTGTCACTATAGTTCTTATAAGTAATCTGTAAGATTTAGAGAAACAAAAAACAACATCTTAATATGATTATTTTATTATGCAATTAATGTTACGGAGTACGGTTATTTATGATGAATAATTATTTTCATTAGGCTACACAAACAACACTTAGTGTATGTGACCCCCACATACACTCTCCCAAGTCCCGATATTCCCCCCTCCCATTGGTTCTTATAAATCTCACCCCACTAATGATCTTTCCTAATGACCCACATTCTCCCTCATTTCTCTATTCCTATTGGTTAGTGTATGTGAGGTATACCATATACATACACTAAGGGTCCGTTTGGTAGGACGTAAAACATTTTCAATATAAAATAATTTTCTTTGAAAGTAGTTTTCCATATAAACAAATTGTTTGGTTGTATGTAAAAAAAATGATGGAATTAAGGAAAATAAAGGGGATGGAAGGAGGTAGTGAGGGAAGAGTGTATAAGAGATGGGAGAAAAATAGTTTTCCTTTCATGTTGGAAGGAAAATGGTTCCATCATTATAAGAAAAAGTTTACTCACATGGAAAATGATTTTACATTCCTTTGTGTACCAAACAATGTAAAATTGGAATTGAAAAGGAAGGAAAACACTTTTCATAGAAAATGTTTTACACCCTACTAAATGGAGCCTAAGTGTATGTGTATCATCTCTCTTATTTTTCCATTTTAAGTACGAGTACTATCTTTAAATGATCATTTATTATGTAATTAACTTATTTTTATGTAGCTATAGGCTACATAATCAAAATAGTATTTTTGTTATACATTTCACTGATTTTCCCTTATAAAAAGTTCAAATTATTGCTCTTATAAAAATATCACTAAATGTACACTTGGAGGTAATATTAAACAGGAATTCTCCAACAAGTTAGTTATTTATCTCTATTGTTAAGAGTGAATGAGATTGGGATAATTATGGTGGTTAGAGCTAAAGGTGGGCATGTGTCGTGTCGGGACGACCCACGTGCTAAGCCCGTGGGCCTCGTGCCCATGCAGGTTGGGCCTATACTTACAATTATCGTGTTGTGTTGGGCTCGTGCCAAGTTCTAAAAATGAGACATGTGTCCAGCTCGGTCCACGTGTCATGTCATATTGGGCCGTGCTAGCCCACGTGTCGTGCCCACTTATAATTCTTTAGTTTTTAGCTAATTTCTTTCTAAAAAGAGTTTGCCAACGCGCTAGTGTCAATGTTTTAAAAAAGTTGTCTGTTGTACGTCCATGGGTCGTTGACATATCTCTCATGTTGTGTTGTGTCAACAATGGGCTAGCTTGTGCTGGGCCGTGCTCATCTCGTGTCGTGCGGCTCATGTCGTCCATCATATCGGTCCGATTCATANCTTAGTGTATGTGACCCCCACATACACTCTCCCAAGTCCCGATATTCCCCCCTCCCATTGGTTCTTATAAATCTCACCCCACTAATGATCTTTCCCAATGACCCACATTCTCCCTCATTTCTCTATTCCTATTGGTTAGTGTATGTGAGGTATACCGTATACATACACTAAGGGTCCGTTTGGTAGGGCGTAAAACATTTTCAATATAAAATAATTTTCTTTGAAAATAGTTTTCCATATAAACAAATTGTTTGGTTGTATGTAAAAAAAAATGATGGAATTAAGGAAAATAAAGGGAATGGAAGGAG
Organism: Bassia scoparia; assembly: GCA_008642245.1. NCBI lineage: Eukaryota > Viridiplantae > Streptophyta > Magnoliopsida > Caryophyllales > Amaranthaceae > Bassia > Bassia scoparia. Next base: position 112,206 of record SNQN01000055.1, on the reverse strand, counting down.
GTAGTGAGGGAAGAGTGTATAAGAGATGGGAAAAAATAGTTTTCCTTTCATGTTGGAAGGAAAATGGTTCCATCATTATAAGAAAAAATTTACTCACATGGAAAATGATTTTACATTCTTTTATGTACCAAACAATGTAAAATTGAAATTGAAAAGGAAGGAAAACACTTTTTATAAAAAAATATTTTACACCCTACCAAACGAAGCCTAAGTGTATGTGTATCATCTCTCTTATTTTTTCATTTTAAGTACGAGTACTATCTTTAAATGATCATTTATTATGTAATTAACTTATTTTTATGTAGCTCTAGGCTACATAATCAAAATAGTATTTTTGTTATACATTTCACTGATCTTCCCTTATAAAAAGTTCAAATTATTGCTCTTACAAAAATATCACTAAATGTACACTTGGAGCTAATATTAAACAGGAATTCCCCACAAGTTAGTTTTATCTCTATTGTTAAGAGTGAATGAGATTGGGATAATTCTGATGGTTAGAGCTAAAGGTGGGCATGTGTCGTGTCGGGACGACCCACGTGCTAAGCCCACGGGCCTTGTGCCCATGCAGGTTGGGCTTATATACTTACAATTATCGTGTTGTGTTGGGCTCGTGCCAAGTTCTAAAAATGAGACATGTGTCCAGCTCAATCCACGTGTCATGTTATGTTGGGCCGTGCTAGCCCACGTGTCGTGGCCACTTATAATTCTTTAGTTTTTAGCTAATTTCTTTCTAAAAAGAGCTTGCCAATGCGCTAGTGTCAATGTTTTAAAAAAGTTGTCTGTCGTACGTCCATGGGTCGTTGACATATCTCTCGTGTTGTGTTGTGTCAACAATGGGCTAGCTTGTGCTGGGCCGTGCTCATCTCGTGTCGTGCGGCTCATGTCGTCCATCATATCGGTCCGATTCATA
>SNQN01000055.1:36207-106911 GCA_008642245.1 Bassia scoparia | reverse complement strand
AGAGTTAATCCAATTTGGTCCTTTCCCTAAAAGTCCAACTATAAATATAAATGCAGTAGAAACAGTAGAAACAGTAGAAACAGTAGAGAATAAGACTGCTACTGTTCAAAAGGTTGTAACATATTGGTGTGCTTGTCTTTCTTGTGTGTGTAGGGTACACAGGTGCATGGTCTAGCAGTCTCTTCCCCTGTTGTGAGTGAACAACTGGTATGGATATCTATGTTCAGTGTCTAAGTTCATTGTTGCATATGGTAAAATGAAATGGCTCTTGTAACAATGTGAATACATGGGGCTTTCCAGGTCGTAACTCCTTTGAGCATGGACACACCTGCAAAATTATCTGCAATTGAAGACAAGGGTTTAATTAAAAAATTGATGGGGTTTGATGGCCTCGCAATGTCAATTGGAAATGGCAATGCTGCGAAGGTCGAGAATGATGCTGAGAATAAATTGTCACAAAGGTTTGTTCTGCTTAGTTTTGCTTTATGAATTGCTGTAATCAGTATGAGAAATGATTAGTTGTTTTAGGTATTCTGGGACGAGCACATTGGACTGGTTGTTTTATTATGATGATAACAGCGCTGAAACTGAGGGTTCCAGTAATGGAAGTGACGTAAACACTAATGAAGTAAGGGGTCTTGCCATCTTTCTGCTTGAACTCTTCACTCCACTTTTCTCGCTTTTATAATATAGTTTTATCTGATTACACTATTATGTATTATTGATATGATTTTGAGCAGTAATAATGAAACGCTATTATTTATCAGCATGCTGAAATGACTTGGAATACAATTGTCCCAGAGCTTGGTATCCATGTCAAATCTCAATCTTGTTTGGAATTGGATTGGTCATATCTCGTGTTTGGAAGAGAGGGAAAAGAGAAGCAATTATCTCGATGCATATCTTAGAATATGAAGACACGGAGTTAGTGGGTCTCGGAAGCAACTTTCTTTCTTAAACGATTTCGTATCTGTTATTGATATAATTTTACTGGAACTTAATTAATCCATGCATGTAACAAGAGTGTCATACACTCATTGATTCTGGTTTGGTGTATGCAATGATTGTAAAGTAATAGAAATTGAGTCAAGAAGCGTCTCTTTTTTCCATTTATTGATTGTTATTATTATTACCAATGTAATTTTTATCATTAATATTATTTGCTCGTTTGGAGATGCAGAGATTGAGAATGGCAATAACACTGCACATGAAATGTTYTTTTGTTTAAAGTAAAACTTCAGTTAGCTGTTACTGGTCTTAACTCTTGACTATGAGTCTGAGTAGTTAATAACTTGATACGGATATAATTTTGGTAGAATATGCTAATTGAATAGGGTTGAGTACATCTCAAATGGCTCGGATTATACACTTGCGTCTAGCATACCGTCCGGGGCACCGCGCGCATCGCGCGCGGTGCAACGGCTAGTCATCACAAAAACTGCTTATATAACTGTGGGCTATGAAATGATATCCTTTTATTTACAAATTTAAGCCAACCATACAATTTGCATTTACTTGCATTATTTGAGAACTAGCTTAGTTTAGTGTATAAATTAATATGAAAAGCCACTCAATTTGGCTGGTGCCAACCAATTCAAAAACACCCTTTGATTTTATGAAGTGATTTAATTATATGGATGTTTTATTTTTATTGATTCGGATTAATTAGAGTTAATAGTATAAAATCACTCAAACTTATGATAACTCTTATCTCAACTTGTTACCACGTATAGTTGTATACTGCATTTTAAAAGACGCATGTGTATTATATATGGTAGCGTTACTTTTTGGATGTGTATCGAATAACTCACTTTATACTTACGGTTTTCAATAAATACAGAGTATATATTCTCCTAGTTTTAATACGGCTATGCTTCCATCTTTTCGATCATGTTCTTTTAAAACTATCTTACTACATGCATAATATTGGAAATCCCATAAATTTTCAAGTTTTAAACATTACATCTAATTATTTTCCGAACTTTTTTTATATATAATAATGTGTCATGTATACTGCTTTCGTGTACGTAACCTATGTTCTTATCAACGTATTTTAACTTTCACCAAATTTTACTATCTTCATTTCAATTCTATATTTGTTCATCATTCTAATCTAATCTCTTTGTTCATGTTATAAGATTAAGATCACGTAAGTTTACGTGGAAAAAGATATATGTAAGTATCTTTGATTTTTAAAAAAGAGAAATATTATATATCACTAAATTTTACAAAAAGCGTAACTTTAAGAAAAGCCCAAAAGGAAAATAATGTGTTGAGCAGATAAGGTTAAAGATTGAAAAACCGAGAAGAGTGACTATATGTTAAATGTGATATATGACATCTATAATAATAATATTAAAGTGAAACTTTAAACTTTAATATACATATATTTGGAACCTAAACTTATCCTAATATTATTTGTTATTCGGGTATAATACAAAAGGATGAAACTTCAAACTAAAAATTCCGAGAGCAACTTAAATAAAAGTAAATGTTTGATCCACAAACTATAAAAAAATCTTGGCTAAAATAGGAGGAATTTTAGGTGCATGTGCAAAATGTGCAAAAACAACATATATGTCGTTACTTAAGTAACAAACAATACCATATCTTCAGAATAAAAACACGAGTAATTCTAGGAGATTTTATCAGGAAAAGAATCACTTTATTCCCGCTCAGTTATATAATTATTCACCATCTTTCTGTTCTTGCCACACATTTAACACCGTTTTTTGTCGTCATAAAACCTGACTTATAACAAAAAATTTGTTTAGGGTTAGAGAGTACACATCATTCAACCATAAGCCCTTAATCTAAGATTTTAATGCAAGGGAATACACAAAGCATATACCTAACAAATCAATCATCAATTTAAAGACTCAAAGTCAAGATCACCAAACAAACATAAAATCCTCTATTTTAGACTTTTTACCATCTAATCCATTTGATCCAAAACTACCATTAAAAAAAAATTAAATTAAATTAAAACATTAATTCATCATTAATTTATTTCCATCTAACATGGGGTAGGGCAAGTGGATAAGTCTTATGGATAAGAACACCACATCGTGTCCTTTTTTCTATTTTCTTTTTTGTCATTTTTATTTAATTTTTTTGAATTTATTTTTTTTTAACAAAAATAAACAAATTTATCTCAATCATAATAGGCTCTTCATTTGGGCTACTTCTCTTTTTTTTTTCTTCTTATTGAGTCTTTCTTACATGGGTGTGATTGTGTGAGTTGTTTCTTTATTTGTTTAATTTCTTGAAAACCCATTTTTTTAATTTGAAGTGATTGATTTTAAAAAATTAGGAATGTCATTGCTTTGGATCAATGAGTTGAACAAACGGTGGGTTTTTGCGTAGGAATAAATTACCTTAATATTTGTCACGATTTTAGATTCCAAATCGACGGTCATGAGGTGGTGTGAAGAGGAGAGAGAAAATGGGTTCTTGGATCCATGCAGTTCTTCATCTTCTTCTTCAATTGGGATGAACAGTGATGTTGATAATGATGATTTTGATGAGAAAAATMGTCATGATGATGATGATGATGAGCAAGAAGTTCAGAGTAAATTGAAGACTAATCCTTTTGATTCTGCTGTTGATGCTTTAGAAGAAGCTTTACCAATAAGGTCTTTTATCTTCTCCATTTTTTCTTATTTTTTTTTATGGTTTTTGTGATCTGGGTTTTTGATCTTGCTACTAAAATTACTATCTTTATCTTAGAAATTGAAGAATATTGTCATGTTATGTGTACTTTGAAAAAATGAAGTTAATAGTTTGTGATTTGATTTGCTTTAGTCAGATTTAGATTGAATAGTTGGATGATTTTAGTTGGTTTTTTTTGGGTATAATTTTAGGATTAATTTAAGTTAATTAGTTATGTTATCAATCTTTATCTAACTTGTTAGGTTGAAAAACTGAAATCTGAAGTGGGTTGCACACAAATTTTTTTTAGGGTTGGTAAAATGAAATTGTGGATCATTTCTTGCTTTTTTATTAAAATTGATGTTGTGACTTGTGACCCTTTTTTAGAACCTTTTTTAGAAATAAAAATTAAGTGTTGTTAGCTTAAACTTGAAGTTGTGATTTTCTTCTTCTAATGATAAAAATTTAGTTTGGTTGATATTAATTTGGAAATGTGGATAAGAGTTGTGTTCTAAGAAAGGGATCATATTTTCCTTTTGTACTTCAATGAGATTGATTTGAAATTGAAGTTGATAATGTTGTTTTGTGTAGGTGTTTCTCAACCTTAATACAGTGAAATTGGTATGAATTTTTTTGTTGATCTTTAGATTTTTGTTTATGTAGGAAAAGAATGAACTGATCTGAGAGAAATAATTGCAGATTTCATATACATTTTGCAAGAACTTTCAATTAGGAAAGCAYTTATCTTTAATWATGACATCAAATCATCAATGCTTTGTTGTTACATTGTAAGTAGTTCATACTTGTTTATTGCAACCAGAATTTGGACTAGAAACTTGCAATCCAAGTGAAATCTTTGAAGTGTTCTAGGTGCTTAATTTATTCTCACTTGTGTTWGGAAATTAAAATTCCTAGGAATCTGTCTMAAAGATTCATCCATTCCGATTCGACGACGCGGCGTAGTGATTTAGTAAATTGGTAAATTGGGTGTTGTTTAATCGATTGATTGTGACCATAATGTGGTGAGCATCCATGAAAAGTCATGGTTGAATACTTGAATGATGCCTTCACAAGAAAAGCCCTTTCAAAGAATATGTTTTTAGGGAAAAAAGAACACTTTCAATGCCTCATATGAGACCCATTATCGTCCAATGTTGATGTTATTCTATGTTTTTTTTCCCCTAAGAAGGTTGCCATCGTTGAATGGGTATATATGCTCGAATATTCGCTAACATGTTTCATCTTTAATTTTCCAACCTTGCAGGAAAGGAATATCCAAGTTCTACAATGGTAAATCGAAGTCATTTGCGAGTCTAACCGAAACAGCCTCAGCCTCTTCGTCGATCAAAGACATTACAAAGCCGGGGAATGCATATTCCCGGAAACGTAAAAACCTACTCGCATACAATCTTTTCTATGAAAAGAATCGGACATCTTTCAACAGAAGTCCCGGGATTGGAGGCGGCATAGCAAAAAGACCAACTACTTCTAGCCGGAGTACATTGGCACGCGCAGTTGCTATGAACAATTGTGAGAGTCATATTGACGAAAATGGAGATTTCATAGAATCAAACGGAATAAACGACGTACGAAAGCCGTCTCTCTGCTCGTCTCTCCTACCCCCACCGTGGAGGTCGTTTTCGCTTGTTGATTTGCAGCATTGTGCTGTTAGTGCTAGTGCTGTGAACACTAACTTGTCTTCCCCTTTGATGGGAAAGAGGACTAAAACTGATGAAGTATCTTGACAAATATAATGTAATACATGTTCATGAAGTTTAACTATCACATATATATATATAGTAGACAGTGTCCAATCCTTAGATGTGTGACTCTAGTTATGATGTTAATACAAGTATTATCTAAATTTCTACCTCAGAAAAGGATTAAATCAATGAAATCATTTTATTAATTTTGTACAGTGGGTGCCAAAAGCACTTAGGTAAAACAAATTATACTATAAATATACAATTATAGTATTATAACATGATCCAATTTTTATTTTTATATATTTTGGATTAAAAAAGAAAAGTTACATGCAACCTTGTATTAAATGCAGTATGTTAGTATATATAAATAAGTTACAAAAATATGAATTTAAGATATTATGGTAAAAGTATTGTGTGGTGGTTTCATAAATATTAATTTGAGAACAATTAATATATAGTAATTTTAATAGTTTTTTTTATTTTGAAATCTTCAATCTGTTTTTCAATAATGTAAGCAAGCATGTTTTGTTTTAAATTTTGTCAAAATTGTTTCATTAAATGAGGTAATGAATGATCATTTAATTATGTTTTTTTCCATTTTATGATTCTTATGATCAATTACAAGGTTGTTTATGCAATAATCATTGAAACAATTTAAACAAATACGAAAAAAAATCAAAATGATATTGAAACAAGACGCTACATGAAGACGTCTAAGTTTGCTTTGAAGGAGTAATCGAATTTTACATAGGCTAATTTTAGCAAATTTTGTCGGGATTTCATAGATAGGAGACTTGAGATCAGATCACATTGAATAACAAGATATTCTTAGATTTATTTATTAAACAAAAAAACTGCAATTTTTTAAAATAGGGATTTCATGGGGTACCCTTGAATTTATGGTATTTCATTGTGTGCCTCATTTGGGTTGAATGAAGGGTTGGAAGATTGATTTCATAAATAAGTTGAGTATCATGTGAAACAAGTGAAAAAAATACAAAATGAATGACATTTTCGTAATTTTAAGACACAAAAAACTCAACAAAATTATGACTTTGCTAACTATTCTCTATTTAATAAGGGAGGGGGGAGGAAGATGGTGTCCCCTCTTAATTATTTTTATCCTTAATGAATTTTAAAAAATTTATTAATTGATGTGCCCAAACTACCTTACTGATTCAATAATTTAAAATAGAAAATACATTTTTTTATGTAGTTAATTAGTGAAAAATGACTATTATTCCATTTAGATGGCAACATATATGATACTATTTTGAATTTCAAGTCGTATTATTTTCAAAATAAATTACAATTCATAATTCTATTGTTGATTAACTATAAACTTTTAATTGATTATGTATACTCCATACATAAAACCATTTTTCATGGAATACATTTTCACGATATATGTATAAACTATGAGTATCGGTCACAAAATGTTTTTAAGGAGAAGATAATGGTGTCCATGAGATTAATAGCATACCTTATGAATTTTTTACTACGTAATCTTTTTTTGACAATTCCAATGTAACATTACATTTGTTAATTTTATTATCTTTAATATAAAAAATATTGAAAAATATAAAAAATTGAGATAAATAGTTAATAAGTTATAAAGTTAATCAATAAATTTTATAAAGTGGTAAAACCACATTTAATATAGAATAAATTTAAAAACAATACATGTATCTATATATCACTATTATATAAACCAAGGGGAGCTATGGTATCCCCTATGAAATGTCTTATTTACCCCTTTAGTAAATGAAAAATTGCGTATTTAATGTTTCCTCAATTAATTCCTTTCCGATTTTAAAATTTGCATATGAAAAAAGCTTAAAATTTACCAAAATTTAAAAATAAAAACTCAATTACCAAAAAAATTAACTTAAAACATTTGTGGTAAAAACTAAAAGGACAAAGATATAATAAAACCTAACATAATTTTCGAACTTATCACTGTAWAATGAAATCAAAGATTGTCTAATTTGAATATATAATAACATAATTTTTCACGTAAGTTTTAACTAGGCACGCATAGCGTGCACCAGAAAACTAGTGAATTATTAAACTAAAATGGGACACCACATGAATTTTGAAAATACTCAGGACATCGCGTGAAATACCATAAATTTCAGGGACTCCCCATAAAAATCCCTTTAAAATAACATGTTTTTTAAACCATCGGTTTTTCAAAAAGTTAACTAGCACTAGCAATTAACATTTCCTCGTTAAATGAGAGTGAGGAGTAGCTCGAGTGATTAAAGTTTTCCTCTCGATTCTATAAAATTTTGGGATTAATTTTCATCTCCGCTCTTATAGCTTTCTTAACAAAAAATATAAATAAAAATATAAAATAAAATTTCTTCGTTAAATCAAAGGACTAACGTTACCTTTGCCTTCATAAGACATACCTTATACAACCAGTGGTACTTTAAAACATTTGTTTTTAAAGAAAAAAAAAACTTTGATCATTACTTAAATGAGCAAAATCATAGTTTTACTCATTTGAGTTCAACAATTTTTTTTTGTTTTACTTTGTGGTACTAAAGTTGTATACTTCAACCGTTTCAAAAAGAGACCACAAATATATTTTCACATATGTCAATGAAGAAATTTAACAATAATGAGCAAATTAATCAAAATATTTTTAATACAATGAAATTATAATCCCGTTTTTCATCGTGATCAAATTACTTTGATTAATTTAATCGTTTACACTGTTAAATATATTCATTGAAATACGTAAAAATTTATTTGTTGACATTTTTTGAAACAAATGAAGTAATAAAATTTGCCTCTTGAAAGTTAAACTTGATATTCCCCTCATTCATGCTGAAATCATCTTACACGAAAGGAATTGATTTTGGGCTTTCGGCCCTTCACTGTGAGTAACAATACCAATCAAAGTGCCTAAATCACCCTCGAAAATTATTACATTCAAAATCACACAACTGTCAAAATGCAATCAGACAATAATTACACTCGAAAAAAATTAAAAAAAAAGGCGAATAGTTGCTTTTACAAATACCCATTATAAAAAGTGCGAAATGAAGCTTCATAAATATGAAGTATTAGAAATACTATCGACATACTCCGAAGCTTAAAGTAGGCATTATATACACAATAGATCGATTATATTCTCCTAAAACTTCTACAAACTAAGACTGCTAAGATTTCTATTCATGTATGTACAGACAAATTGACTAAGTAAATTACAGATCTAGCGTAAACGTTGCATCAATTAGAAGGCTGTCCATGAATAAAACTGAGGGCAACCTTGAGCTTCAATACGTCAAACCAATATCGACCTCACAACATAATTACTTTCCAATACAATTTTCCCATTGTCTGCATCACCAACCACTTCCCCTCTCTCCCTTGAAAATTTTGCAACCGGAGACCATGGACAGACGACTTGCCAATAATTACCGTCACCGGTGATGATTTTTCCAGAGTGAAAACAGCCACCAGACAGAGTGCCTCTGTGACTCTGTCAAGTACAAGTTAGTGCGAGAATTAGTGTGGCTTGCTGTGCGTTGAGAGCTAGATCGTCTTTATGGAAGGATACCATAGACTCAAGTGACAACTAAAGGAGTCATGGGAATTGCTGTAGTATCTTCAAGCAAGAATTTAGCAGCAGGAACGTTTAGTAAGCATGATGGTAGTTTGACATCCATTGGATCTAAAGCTGGGATAGCTTTTGATATATCTTCAGTAGAAAATGGTATGCTGCAGAGGAAAAACAAAACATTTCCATTGGACGAACGATAGATCATATAAAAATAGGTATTGTGGAGGCAAAGTTACAAATTGGATTCTTAGTATGTTAAGGAACTAATGCCAAAACTTTAGCAATTATAAGAGTGAACAAAATTACTCAAATCACACATACCTCAGATCATCATCCAATAAGAACGAGTTGGTGGCTAAATTCTGGTTATCTTTATTCAACATCTCTCGCATTTGGGCCACGACCTGAGAATTGAGCCAAGTTCAGTAAGCTGATGTTAAATCCTTTGCTTTAAATTTTGCAAAAAACTAGAATGCTTATGAGCAAGTCTAATGAAAAAAAAGGCAAAGCTCGAAAGAGTTATGCAGAGTAACAAATGAATCTTTAGACGAATGATGCACATTGCAGTCTGACAATGAATGACTTAACGGTCAATATTTAGTTTGACTACATAGTCCATCTGATGCCAAAAACATGCAAACAATTCACTTGAACAAAAACAGAGGATCAGCAAGCTTTCTAACATTCTTCATGATAGCACATCAAGTATTGTATCACTTGAACAAAACATGTGAACTAGGAAAGCACCTCATTTGAGACACTTTGGGTGCCATATTTATCATCCCAGTACATAGTGCTAATTCTGTAGATTTGTCGAACAGTTAATGCCTGACAAAAAGCAAACAAACGATTTCATTAAATCCCAATGCAAAATACAGCAGTAAAGCTATCCCATACTTACAAAGGAAATTGTTGCAGAACAGTCATAATAATTGCAAGTGGCAAAGTAAAAAAAACATACTGGGCATAAATCTTGCTTAATTTCTTCCAAAGATTTCTTCCTCTTCTGATGTATTACCTAAAGATTTATTTCACAATTCCAATGAGTTATAACATAAAAAAATCAGATAGAATGAGCTCCAAAACCAGCAAGCTAATACTAAAAAACCTACCAAGAAACCAACAGCTTGTCGAATATAGTTCAGTTCATGCCAGGCAGTCCCTGCAAACTAAAGTTCGAGCAGGAATGAAGTTCAATTATGACTTGATCATTCTTTTGTGTCAAGAGCCAGAGAACAAGCTAAAACAATGTGAAAACAAAATGATGAATACCTCCTCCGTAGCACCTGCAATCCATTTCTCCAATTCTGCTAAGCCAGATTTAACATATTCACCATTTGAAAAAGTGCAGCATTCACGTCGTAGCAGAAGGCTGCAATATTTTCTTTAGCTTAGCAAGCACAACTAGATCTACCAAACTCATAGCAAAATAAAAATACTCCAGAATTACTTACCTATTGAACAGAGAGATGTTGATAAAAGAGAAAACTTGGGTGATGAGCTTGCGGATAAAAAAGGAGGGTACCTGGATCAATTTATGGGGTCAGCATAGCATTAATGAGAAAAGTATGTACCTGAAAGAAAGTCATCACACAAATCTAAAAGAAACATCTGAATAAACCATGAATCTGACGGAGCAAGTAATTTCACAAGTAAAAAGGAAAAACCCACAAAGGAATAAACTACTTAAATTAAAGAATAAACAACTTTGGTCAGCTTCTATCATATTGTGTCAACCTATCTGTTACAGTTAACACTCAACTCAGGTAATAATTATAGGTAGAAAGCTTCATAGTTCCATCTCATTGCTTTGGCCCCTGTCAAATGTAATGAGTTTCAAAATACTTGTCCTATCACCCTACTCAAATTTCTAAGTAGTGGGATCAAATGGGGGTAGATGTGTAACGGTGGTATACTGTAGTGATTGTTGGTAAATGGAAAAAAATTTCAGTGATTCCAAAATGGATATTGACCGAAGACCAAAGGGAGTAAACTTCAGGTCTTGCATTGAAGTATTCAACATTCATGAAAAAGAAAAAAAAAACAACAAAAACAACTTTAACAAAGGTGGAGGAGGCATAAGCACTGCATACATGATTTTTACGTAAACAATTCATAAGGGAATCCAAGAATTGGATGATGCGATCCCATTGATTAATTGACTGCTGCTGTGGTACACTACCAGGTGATCTGGATGTCTTCCCACGCGTAGCTTTAGGAGCCTACAAACAAAAAACAAGTCGACTACTGAGATTAGCCAGTTCAAAGCAGTCCACAGAATTTTGTATCGGCTAAAATAAACTAGGAAGGCATACATAGCTCTGTCATTTCAGAGAAAAGATGCACACACCTGTATGCACACTACTAACAATGGAGATATTTCCTTCTTCAAATTATCACGAATTAAACCAAATATCTTCTCAACTGAAGCAGTTAACTGTTGCTTAAACAAGATAGCTGGATATCTTGCTTCTACAAGAGATGCACTATCATCTAAGCCAATAAACTTTAAGGGAGTCTTTAAACCCTGACATTAAAACAAAAACGCAGATTAATGGAAACTCAATCAGATAAGCAGTTTACCCAAATATCAACCCCGCCAAACATTGTACCACTTTGGGCACTGACACAAAGTTTGAAAGTACAATCATTAATTTGATAACATCCTATTGACATACATGATGGTAGTGAAATAGATATGTTAGATTTCCAGCAAGCAATGCGTAAAAGTTACTTGCGCAAATTATATTCTAAACAGACGGACTGGAAAGTTAATACTGTAGCCTCGCTTTATTCACATACTTTTCCTGGAAAAACAATGTATGGAACTATGGAAGAAGTGAAGCCACATAAGAAAAACCACAAAGATCAGTAAAAATGCACATACCTGAGCAAATCTTCCACTTAGACCAGCAGACCCAATGGCACGATTGGAAGCTGCATTCAAGAAACTATTTGACCTTAAACACCTCTGTAAGATGCATAATAACGCTGAGGCATTAGATAACCAATACGGTAAAATGTCATTCTCATCCCCATCCTGGAAGTGTTACAAGAATAATCCGTTAATCATAAAAAATGGAAATCCACATCAATTATCATCCAATAAAAGTTCAAGATGATATGTTACCTTCAAGGCGTTGTTGATGCCCTCAATAATGTGGTCAAAGATGGTGGTCCTCTCAGACTCAAACGCATGCCAGTGAAGAAGACATTTATAGATAACACAAGCAGCCACAGGCTTATCATCTTGGAACCCCAAATTCTCTTTGATACATCTTGAGAGAAACTCATAATTTTCCTGCAAAAAAGTTTCAAGTTTTAACAAAAGGCCAACAGAAGAATCTTTGGCTTTGCGACATCGATGAAATTCACTTCAATCAAGAAATATGAATAAAAGAACTACAAATATCGTCAACCTGGTGCCTTTCAACAGTCAATTTTGACCAACGCGATTCAGATTGTCCCTGAGAAACTGGGGTATATTTTGTTGGTGTGGGTGTCTCCTGCACAAATCAACACCTGAACTTCAGAAATTATCAATTTAACAACTAGCGTAAAATTGGAAAAATCAAAATACTACATGATGACTTACATATGCAGACTTCTTTTCCATATACGAAAGATTTATTGCACTTGAGTAGATCTGAGATAAAATAATACAATCTCAGTACAAAGCTAGTAAACTTTACAGAAGGATAATAGCAAGGAAAGAAACTACTAAATTTGCTCAATGATGGCAGTCAGAAATCAAAGCTTTACGCAAGTGTGAATAAAGCGATGAAATAGTACAGGATATGGTAACAAGACAATAACCAATAATTATTAAATAGCTTTTCATTTTCCTTTTCCTTTCTTTTGTCTATGAGTGGGTTTTCGGTGGTAGCACTGGTGGTGGTGGTGATCTGATCACTGCAGAAATAGATATGTGAGATTTCCTGTCCACATACTTCACATTCTTGATTTTATCTAAAATCAGAGGTGATTGAGGATTTGAGGTACAAAATACCAAAAAATTGGTGAGTGGGTTACTTAGGCCTTACAGAGCTTCATGTACGCTAGAGCATAATAATTATTTGTGAGCAAATTGAGATTCATAAAACAATGAGTATACTTACATCAGAAACTGATTTCACAAAACTTGGACGACTTCTCTTTGGGGAGAGGTTCAGTGCCTTTTGCCGTAACACAAGATTTTCGTTCTCCAAATTAGACATTTTCTCCTCCATACTACAGAAAGCAAAGTTGTCGAACATGAGTATATTAGGGATTTAGGGTTTGTTGGCTTCACCTTCAGAAAAAACATACAATTTCGATGCAATATGTTCAAGATAAGCTCAGCGCAGGTCTAACCAGATTGAATTCACTATTCACAAATCTGTTTATAATTTCTGATCTAGTAACGTGAAGAGAGCACACATAATTAAAACAAAAAGAAGCCCGAGTTCAGGGAATTAGGAGATTAGGAAACTTCAAACCCCTGCAAACTGACAAGATGCGCTGATGTAGCACATTTCACAAAGGTTCACTCTATGAAAGCATAAATCTTTCCCATACTCAAAGTCCTTTTCTTTTTGAAATGGGTATGGTCTTCCTAGGACATAAAAACAAAGTTCAAGTATGTGTTTGCCGCCAAAATAAAAGTAATGAATACATAAACACTAAAATCAACTATAACATAAAAAAAAAGCACTAACAGGGGATTTATAATGTACGAGTTAATTCTCGTACTTTTTATCTTAAAATAAAATCTAATCAAAGGTCAACAAGATGAAATCTCTGCATGATAGGAATATGGCTGGGGTTGATCTTAGAACTCAGAATTATCTTTCTCTCGCTCTCTCTCTCTCTCTCTCTCTCTCTCTCTCTCTCTCCCTCTCCTCTCTCTATCTCTCCCCCCTCCCCCCCKCCCCCCCTCTCATCTACTTCTCCCTTTTTTTCTTATGAGTAAAAAATAAAAATGACGTATTTCTTATGAAAAGAGAGGAGCCAGTGATTACTATAACAAAAGAAATATATTGTACTCCATTATGTTACCTGGACTCTTATACTCATGTCTGACATGGATACGTGTCCAAGTGTCTGACTCGGCTATTTTTTGAAAAATTACCAAGATTTTAGCCCAAAATGAAGTGTCTAAGTATCGTACCCATGTACCCATGTCCGATATCTGAGGATCCGACACGGGTATTTGAGGTAAAATGAAGAGTCCGGGTAACATAGTCTCCATAAAACTACAGTACTATGCACCTTAAAAAGAGCTTTATGAAGCTCTTTGGCTTACAAACACCTTCATTACTTTAAGAAAATAAACAAATAATCCCTCTGGAATATTTTTCTGGGTAGTACATAATATCCATGAAGCATCGTAGAAAATCAACCACAGCAAAGTTAATGACAATTTTTATCAACAATAAGAACTTGAACTATAACCTGGAAAATCAATCTACCTAGTTTTTAAGGAATACCTCCAACAAGAATCGCCAAAAGAAAAGCAACGTAGCCAGTATATATACATGCATCTCAAAAGTAATATAATAAACATATACTTAGGGCCAATGGGAACAGGAAAAATAAACCTTTGCATGTTCTGCTGCAGCTGTCCACACTTCTGTTCAACCTCATGCAACTTTTGTATGGAGTTTGTGTTCTCTTTCTGAGCACTAGCAAGTTGAGCCTCCAACAACAAATTCTTCTTCTCCAAAGCTTCAAAAGAACTCTACAGAAATGCATATCAAAACTTTACAACATGACAAAGTCAACAGACAAACAATTGACATGTTACATGAGCACAAGCTTCACAAAATCAACACAAAGTGTTGTAGTACTTAGATCCTGATAACAAGCACAGATCTGGTAAGAATTTACTATCCCACTCCAAGCAGCATCACATGCATGTCTATGTGATTGCTTAATTTGTTTATGAAAGGATATCTTGCCAAAATATTTTTAGCAACAGTTCATTTAAAGAGCGCTATATGGTAAGAATTTACTATCCCACTCCAACAGATGGCACACATATGACTATATGAGACACAGAAGAATAGTAAGCTAAATTCCACCCAAGTAACTGCATTAAGTCCATACATTTGTCCTTTCAGCTAAAAGCCTAAATCACAAAATGCTTAACTCACATGAAAATTGCATTCTTGAAAGGTTTATCCTCGACATAGATCCTTCATCATGAATATAATATCACACACTTATCATACATCAGAAATTGAAAGTTAGCTAACTGACCCTCAAAATTGTATTTTCCTTCCTAAATTCTTCCATTTTCTGAAGTTGTGTTCGCAGCTCATGTATTTCCTTGACCGATGATTCTAAATCATTCTGAAGCTGCACATCTTTAGTGCCCTGTTTAACAGTCTTCGACTTGGCTTCATCTAACTCAAGATTAAGAGCTTCTACAATCTTCTGATATTTTGTTATTTCAGCCACTTTAGTCTCTTCAACAGAGACCTGCAATCAGCCAAACATTTCTTGTCATGAAGGCTTTAATTCCCAATAAATATTCCTCTTTGAAAAGTATACACAATTAAATCAACAGTTATAACACAATCAATTGACACTTAACAGAAATACAGCGATTCTTTCACAATTTGGAGATGAAGCAAAACGATGAACAAGAAACCATGAGTGACTTTCATTCCAACTTGATCATCTGCTTCTAAGTTTACATATTTCGTTCAAAGAAACGCATGCAAATTGCTATGGGGACACATTCAACAGCATGAAGATTGAAAGTCATTATATCATGTATGATACGTGACAACATATACATTATGTAAACATTTCAGTCTGTTTCCCTCACAAGGTACAATTTCACACTATCTTTTCTCAGAGCCAAAACCTAAAGCCTAAGAGAAGAATCAACCCCCTCCCTAGCTCCCAGTACGAACTCCTAGGGAGAATTTGTTAATTGAATTTCCGCGTGTATAAGTGTGAGAAAAGGAAAAGAGAGAGAGATGTGAAAAGTGATTATCATGTGATTTTCTATGGAGAGGAAAAAGTGGGCCCACCATTTTTAAGTTGTAAAGCATTTAATAAGGGCAAAGTTATAAAACAGGAAAGTTACAGTTGCTGCAAATATTGTGTTACAGAACTCAAAGCAATATTCTAAATAAACTAGCAATTATGACCCTTTAATTATGAATCTAAGTCTCTCTCTCTGCTTCTTGTCCCATATAACAGAAATCAAAAATCAACCCGTACAATGTTCCATATTCATTGATGCAATTACATCATTCTTGCCGTAAAATAGTGAGTCAGGTCTGTTTTAAACGTAAGATGATAGAAAAAGGTTGAGAATAAGATACCCGCAATCTCTTCTCCAAGTGCAACCTTAGGGTGAGATCTTCAAGCTGCTTTTCAAGTTTAGTCTTCGCCGTTCGCAAAGCACCGGCTTCATTAGCCTCCTAAAATATGAACAAAATATCACAAATAGAGCAAATACCCAGATACAAAAATTTCAAATTTGCTTATGAATGCACCAAGTAGACTCTTTCCCCCATTTAGCCCAAACTCAAATTTAACTTCCATTTTGAGAATAAAAAAGTAGGCATTTCTCCAATCATCCTGTTCGTGGCCTTATAGAGTCATAGACCCCCCCCCNCCCCCCCCCCCCGAGATAAGTCCTCAAGAATGAAACAAAACAACGAGTCAAAAAAATCTAAGTCTACTACATGCGGGAATCGAAAATTTCTAACCCAACACTCTACTAAGTTGACATATTGAGCACATCAAGTTCAAATAAAATAAAAGCCAAAGGAGGGAGGGGGAGAGAAAGGGAGAATTGATAATAGATTCTTGCATAAC
This sequence comes from Bassia scoparia, assembly GCA_008642245.1. Classification (NCBI taxonomy): domain Eukaryota; kingdom Viridiplantae; phylum Streptophyta; class Magnoliopsida; order Caryophyllales; family Amaranthaceae; genus Bassia; species Bassia scoparia. The sequence goes on along the minus strand of SNQN01000055.1, from coordinate 90,162 downwards.
GTCCGTGAAGAAATCAAAGTTAAATTCAACTTGTTGACAGTTAGCTTTTAAAGGAAAAATGCACAACGATCTCAAAACTTGGAAACAAGCCAACGTACTTGTTTGAGCTTCCTCAGCAATCGCCTAGCCATCTTACGTCTCCAAAGACTCTGCACTGCAACAACTGATTTATGATGTTGACAGAAAGCCGAGCGGACCTTGAACATCCTCCATCGAGCCTACACATATATAATCAACACATGATGTTAAGAATGAAGCATCATAAATCATTAGACAAGTCACTGTAATATTACAATAGCCCACTTTCAATGGCCACAAGCAACTCAGCTAAGTCCCTTAATCCTGAAGGTCAACAGATGAACTTCTTTCAAGAATGGACCATGATCAAGAAAGAGATGAAAATTACTCCAACATTTCATGTTATTTGTAAACTCAAAGCATTATATTGATTCAAACTAATCAGCTCTTTCTTACAAATAAATTACAACTGTGCATCGCACATCACCAAACAATACAACAGCAAAGCAATCAGATATAGCTCAATATGCAATGATAATTTATAATAAAAAGTGGATACCGACAAGATATTTTGCAGCCAATATAAAACAAAAAACAATGCAACTAACAATGCAGAAGAATAATCATGAAAAAAATCATTTAAACTAAGAAGGCCAAAGAAGCGGGATTCCCACTTGATAACATTCCCAAGCGGGGCAAATACAATTTAAACAGACAACCTGCTCATAAGGATAATGGATAGACAAAGAAAGTGTGGCTACCTAACACCAACTCTTGGTTATGACTATCCAATTGAAAGACAGTATGAGGATAAGGGGAGCAAATGATAAAATAGTGGACTGTAAAGGAAGCCATAGCCAACGCTAAGGTTTTTTGCAGAAAAAGTGATAAAAGAGGCGGAGTGGGATAAAGAGGTGGATCCAAACACGACTGGTTACAAATGAAGAGTTGTTTCTTGAGAGTGGATAAGGAGGCCTTAGGGGAATCGAGGGGCAGAACTTTGGTGCGCAGAGATACTCCATGGTGGAATGAAGGGTTGAATTGTTGAAAGCTGTTTTTAAGTACAAAACAGAATGTTATTCAGCATTTTCAAATCTGCAGCACATAATGACGCGGTAGGTAAGGCAAAAGGCAAATGTTCGCCATGTGAAAGAAACGGTTTATTAGTAGGGATAAAAGGTCATTTATAAGATGACGAAGAGAAGAAAATACGCAAGGAAGGATGTTAGCATGATAAATTGTGTCAAAGATAAGACAGAGACCCAAGACGCACCAGTACGAAGAGTGGAGGGGAGACTGAAAATGATTTGGTTAGACAGAGTAATAAAGCTCGAAGTAAATGGATTTGCATAAGAATAAGGTTTTTGACTGCAGGGGATGGATGAAGAAGAAATTTGTGGATGATTACACGAAATAATCACTTTTGAGTAATGCAGCTGACACCAATTATGGAATCAAGGCTTTGATTTACTAAAGGAATCAAGAGGGAAGAAAGAAAGAGTATTCTGGTCTGCAACCCTTTGAAATCATTAATAAATAAATAAACACATAAAGAATATGGAAGAAAACTTCTACCTTCAAATCAAGTACAACATCCCCTTCCCTCCGTAAACAAATGTTTGCAACAAAGGGGTGTTATTTGTAAGATATAAAATATTTATTTGTTGCAAACATCTGTTTACGAAAGAAGTACATACTTCATGTGTTTTTCATTTTCTGCATCAATAAAATGATGCACAAGTATTCTAGAGAGGAGAGAGATTAAGAGATGGGAAAAAGGGGACTAATGTGACAGAGGTAAACAGAAATTATAGCCCAAATAGGAAACAATGAAACTAATTTGCAACATCCAAAAGTGGAAAATGACGCAAGTAAAAGAAAAGAGGATACAAAGCAATACAACCCATAATATTTAGCATCCATGGACTCATACAACAGAAGGAAACAAACAAAGCCTAATAAAAGAGAGAGATCTTTTAAATGAAAAACATGAAATTCACTAACACTAGTATTCGTCATGCAACTCATGCCTCCGTGGATCTAACAAGCATATCATTTAGCATACACAATGGAAATTAATATCGATTGATAAACTTGGTCCGATAACCTTAATCAGAACGCAAACATTCCTAACAACTGCTATCTCATCATTCTATGAACCCCGTTATCACACTTCACAACAAGATAATATGCTTAAAGCTTTAACCAAGTTTCCAGTTATGGTACCTTAACAAACTGATTGTTCTAACATTTATGAAGAATAGAAAAGGAAGACGAATAGACAATCACATAACATCAGACAACTCTTGGTTAAACAATCAATAACACAAAAGGCCTAGATTTGATAAAACGTTCACCTGGATGAGGGTGGCAGCTCTATGTTCCTTGCCAAATAAAAATCTTTTTCTAGCTGCAAACCCACGTATGCAAGATTGAACTGTGATAGCTGAGCACTGAAGGTGTAAGTAGGCAATTCTTGATAGCCACCCACGCACATATTTCTGCAAACAGATAGCAGCAAGTGTCTCCCTTTTTACCACATACATTCTTCTGGCCAGGCAACCTACAGATACGTCCAAAGAAAATACTCACTAAGCAAAGAAAGATTTCCATCCACACACAAAAACTTTAAAGGTAACCTCTAGTACTTTTACTAACTTCAAATTCCCTATCCCGAACTCAATGAGTCAAAAATTTATTTTAAAAAATAAAGCCAAAAACAAGAGAAGTAATATATTTAAGGGCACACATGCCACGATTAAGCAGCATAGAACCATAAACAATCCATAGAAAAAAAAAAGGAAAAGGAAAATTCATGATTTTAAAATGTTCCCTATACATTGGATGAACTTTTATTTAAACTTCAAACCAAATACAAGCTCAATTAGCCAGACCTTTATCCACAAAACACCAATGAAGACAGCCTAAAGTTTTAATTCCAAAGTATATACTCCCTCCGAACCATAATGTTTTGTGTGTTTACTACAATGGATACTATTCACAATTACATGGGATCTTCTATATATCATTAAATATATAAATTTAACTATAGTCATGTGGGATCTTAGACGATACGTTTTTTTGGATACATTATTAATATTTAATTGTTCCAATTTTAATTAATATAAAATTATAGAAATTAATGATATAAACGTGCATTTGACAAGCGTGAAATGTTCTAACACAAAATATTATGGTACAGCGGGAGTACAACATAATTCTCGTAGGAGCACATGTAAAAGTATAAATAACCTCTGCAATATGCTTGAACAGATAATGCAGCAGCTCGAGCAGAAGTAAAATCTCTACGAGCTATGAATGTTTTGAAGCGACCCTGTACATGCCTAGCAGCATAATCCAGAACCTCAGTCCTACGAGCATCTAGTACACCAATTTGACCAGCTCGAAGAAAAACTTTTGATTTCCCTAACTGTAAGAAGATATAAGAAGAAACAAAAACAATAATTTATAAAAAAAACACAAACTCAGACTACTGTAAAATTAGGAGATAAAAAGATAAAAAGTACAAGAATTGGCAAGTGTTCCTAAAGGTAATCTATCCTTAACTGAAACTGATCTGAAATCGAAGCACTAAAACCTTCCCCAGAAAGGAAATTATATATTTTTTAAAAATAAAAATAAAAAACACAACTGCCTACGCTAGTAAAAAGCTTTGAAGCATTAGATCATAAATGCTGCAGGGACAGTCCTAAAAATACGGTTTAACAACACCGAAAAGATGCCCTAACAACGAAGACATGCCCTATAATTTTTAAGTTCCAATGGAAAAATTCAGCTAAAGACAGTACAACAATAATCTATTTCAGAGAAGGCAAAAGTGCAAAACCACCAATAAAAAGGCCATGTAATGTAAAAAAAATTTATGCTACATTGCAAAGCATTAAGCTAATAAAATAAACATAAATTTCACCACTAAGCATATAATTCATCAATCAATCAGATCCTTAATCCCATACGTGGGATCAGCTAACATGAACCAAAAGTGATATAATTACACATAAAAAAATTGATTGGACGTGAAAGATGGTTTTTCAAAAAAAAGTTTCAAACAAATACATAAATATACATTTGCTCAAACAAATAACTTACTTGGAAATTTTCAAGCTTCAACTTCTGCAAGATCTTTAGTGTAATAGTCTTTTCATCATAACTGCAGCACATATTATAAAAGGCAGTAAGGACAAGCAATGCGTTGTCAAACATCAACAACATGACTAGAAAATCAAGGGTGAATAGTAAAACAAAACAAACAAACACGACCCAATACAAAATGCACGTATCGAAACAAAATTGCACGTTTTCTATTGAAACATTTTCACATCCTTTCACCTCTTTGTTTCATTTCTGAACACCAAAGTGGATGTAATCTCAATAGATATTTACAAGCATTCATTTAATATTTTGTTGCATGAGAAAGCAAGAAAACACTCAGCTGCCTTTCTCTGACAATTATAAACTTAGAATAAGATAGCGGGAATAAAATGCCATGCACTAAGCTATCTACCTCCGTGGAATTATTTAAGGGAAGAGGAAGCAAAGGGTGTCCACTTAAAAAGACATTTATGCCCCTCCACCCTTAAACAAAAAGAGAAAAGGAGAGTTTAATCAATCATCAAGAAATTAAATCCAAATAAACCATATCAATTAATTACTAGAACTATAAACTAAATAGATTTATCACATAAATTAATTTATTCCCAAAGCAACCAATTAATGAAAAATATCAATTTTCAAAAAAAAAAAATACACAAAGTAAAGTCTAATAACAGAGCAAGAGAGAGCTAGAGAGAGACAAACCCTTCTATTAAACCCATATAGAAGTAACATAAAGTACAATGTATTATTGTTATGTATAAACACTAAGGTTAATCAAAATCATTCGATGTTTTTATTTGTTCAAGGACCAACCACATTGATAATAAGTCATACCCTTGTTAATGGGGAACTTTGGCCAATCACTCAAATATATTTCTCGTTGTATTTGCGTTTAAGGACAATGTTTTGAAATTGTATAGCACGCATTGCATGCACATAGGCCTGTACAATCTAACTTGAAGAACAACATGCCTCTAACACTTCAAGCATAACTAAGAAACTTTAAGAGAATCCATAGAAGAATATATCAATGAATCTATTTATGAATCAAGCTTATAAAGCTATCCTATGAAGTTCTCAAAACGGGTAATACAACATCAGTTCACAGAATGCACCAGCAAATCAGAAACGGGGAGATCTACCATGGAAACAATTCATTTGTTAAGACAAATGAAGGAGTTTTATTTATAGGGTGAGGAAAAAAGATCTACATATGGTTTTCACTAATCTAAAAAAGGCTTATGACAAAGTGCCAAGAGATGTACTTTAATGGGCAACTAGCCTTTTTGGCCTTGCATGAAGCACGTGCTTTGACTTGTACTTCCTTCCTATCATCAAATTCTAGATATTTGAGGTTTTATCAATATTCCCAAGTGAAGACAATCTTCTAAATTTATGACTAACTTTCAATATGAAAGAAATAATATATTCATGTAGGGTCTTGTTTAGTGCATGTTATGTTATTGAATACATTATTAATATTCAATTATTATTATTTTTGGATTTTCTTAACAATATATATTACAAACACAAAATGTGAATTGTTCGGAATTTCATGGAATGGAGGGAGTATATGATTTAATGCTTATAGAGATATCATAACAAGATGGTTACGATCTAGTAAATTATCTTATTTTTCAATTACTACATAGTTCTAATAATATGTCTAATTCTTATTAAAAAATATAAGTATATTAATCTTAGTTTGATTATCACAAAATAATAAATATTGAATACATTAAATAAAAAGTGTGTCCATTCGAAATTTTAGAACAAAAGGAAATATGAGAAAATCAAGATTAAAAAATTTTAATCAAGATCAAAAGATAGGGAAAACGGGAGTAAAAGAGAAAGGGAAAAAATAAGAGTAATTTTTTAAAATTGAAAGGTTTTATTGTAATTAAAATAGCGAGTGAGAAAAAAAAGCAAGAAATTATAGAAATTGAAAAGTTTTGTTAATTCAAAATAAAATTGACCTTATTAATGAAAATTTAATACAATTCTATTTTTTTAAAAAAACATTAAAATAAAGGATTTTTTGTCAGAAAAGACCTTTTATATACGTTTTGTTGTGAGAAAAGACCTTTTAAAAAAAATTTTGTTAGAAGAGACCTTAAAACAAAAAAAATTTGTTAGAAGGAACCTTGCTGGTGGTTGTGGCCTTTGACTTGCTTWCTCCGGCGTTGACCCACCCTATACTATCTAATTACACTCCTTTTCTCCTCAAACACTCCACATAACCAATTTCCATCCAAAAACATCTCGTGAATTAAGTTTGTTTCCATCAGCCCACCACATGAGCATTACCACTACCACCACCATCCAACACCATCGACTACCACCTGAGCATTACCACCACTCGCAACCACCTGAGCGAACAACCATCCAACACCATAGAACCACTACACAACACCACGAAAAACCACCCCCCAAATTGCAAACCACCATCTAACACCATCGAACCACCATTCAACACCACTAAACACCATCCAWTTCTGCATCCACGACATTCAATGTTTCAAATTTAATTTAGCAATAATCGTGAATTTGCGATTGGAAATTGCAATTGCGCAAGTTGTGATTGAATTCGAGTGGTGGAGAGGGTGATTTCGGTGGATGGGGGAGGATTTCGAGGGTGATGGGGCTGATTTCGTGGGGMGGGGGGAGGATTTCGAAGGTGGGGGTGATTTCAAGGGTGGTAGGCTTATTTCGAGGGGTGGGGATGGCGTTTGGGGAGGGGGAGGAGTGTTGGTGGCTGATGTAGGGAGGCTGTGAGGGGGTGGTAAGGGGTGGTTAGGCAATTACTCAAAGAACTGGTTTGCACAGCAAGGAAGAGGAGAGGAGTTTGGGGTTGCTTATGGTGAATGAGGGTTGTGAGGTTAGTGGGGGTAGTGGGGTGGTTCACGGTGATATGGTTGGCTGGGCTTTGATGGTGAATGAGGGAGTTGGGAGATTTTTTGAAGGGAAATAGGTAGTGTGGAGTACAAAAGGTGAAATGGAGTGTAATTAGATAGTATAGGGTGGGTCAACGCCGGAGTAAGCAAGTCAAAGGCCACAACCACCAGTAAGGTTCCTTCTAACAAATTTTTTTTGTTTTAAGGTCTCTTCTAACAAAAAWTTTTTTAAAAGGTCTTTTCTCACAACAAAACGTATATAAAAGGTCTTTTCTGACAAAAAATCCTAAAATAAAATATTGATGAGGAGAGTTTTTTTTTTCCCTAAATGATGACATGTGGCAACTATACGAAGAATGATAGCTATGATGTGTCAAAATAATAGTTTAGGGGTTTGTTTTTAAATATTAGTATAGATGTTAAAAAAAAAAGTATTCCCCTAGGGTATATCAACCTGGTTAAGGATATGTAATAGGATGTGGAGGACTTGTAATGGATTGACAAAAAAGGGTTTCCCTATAACAATAAGTTAGCATAAGGGGGTCGGGGTTAAGCCCTTTCCTTTTTGCATTGCTAATAGATGAAGTGACAAACCCAATCCAAGATGAGAAACTAAAAGTGGGTCAATGCCAAATTGGAGTTATGAAGACAAAAGTTGAAATCTAGAGGATTTAAGCTAAGTCGGAATAAGACTGGGTATTTGGAATGTTGTTTAGAGACATAAAAGGGGGCAAATGATGGTGTGTTAAGGTTAGACGCAAAAGATCTAACCATCAGTGAGTGCTTTGAAAATCTTAGGACAATCATCCAAAAGAATGGTAATAACGACCAAAGTAACCAAAATGTGGCTCACACGATTAAGTCAAGGTGGCTTTAGCTTAAATGGAGAGCGGCCACGAGAGTGTTGTACAATCAAAGCATTCCTTTAAAATTGAAGAGAAAATTCTACGGGACTGCTATAAGACCAATAACAAGAGTAGTATTGCAGTATGTTGGGCTTCTAAAGAAAGGCGCATTCAAAAGGCAGGGGTCGATGCGGATGTTCACACAATCAGAAATGAAGTTATCAATAGTAAAAAAATTTGGTGTTGCAGCAGGTTAGTGGAAAATCGCTTGCGTTGAATAGGACATGTAAGACGAAGACTCGAGGGGACACCGGTGAGAAGAGTGACAAGGGTGGGATTAGAGAAATTTCAAACGAGGTAAAGGAAGACCAAAAATGAGTTGGTGGGAAGGAGTTAGAAAAGATAAATAAATTTACACGAGAATAAGGCTCTGATCATAGAGGGTGGAGGAGGAAACTTCTTTGTGGAAGACTTACCGAAATAATCACTTTGAAATAATCACTTTTGGTTCATGTTAGCCGACCCCTCATATGGGACTAACGCTTTGATTGATTGATACAACTTGTTCTTAAGTCACCCAATAATTTCATCAAATAAATCTTCAAACGAAAACATCTCTTGTTTGCAAATATCAAGAAATCACAAAAGGCTTGACAAGCATTCATTCATACTTTGTATTTGACAATCCAACAAATTTTCATTTGTCCAAAAAGGAGTTGGAAAGCTTGGAAAAGTGCCACCATAAGCCAAGGTGTACAATTCGGATAAACAAGTAAAACGAGAATATTTATACCAGAAAAGCTATGTAAAAATTACTCATTGTGAGAAGAAAATCCATAGCTTGCACATTTTGTTTTTAACATATGAAGATGATTTTCTCCATTTCTAGTTTAATATTTTGCACATTTAACTCAAATTTCAGAAAGAATACTTATTGCAAAAACATCATCATATACTATCAATGCAAACCATTTGGAAGGTGACAAGGCCAATTTGATCATTGAAAACAACCACTTCACTTAATAGGAAAAAGGATGAAGATAAGCACAATTTTATCATAGCCATCAACCATATATTCAAAAAATCAAGAAACGAAAACAGAAACAACCTTCCATCCACCATGTCTGGCACTAGAAGTCCAAAGCGATCCACAAACTCGACATAAGTTCTTCGAGTTGGATACCCAGCTAAACTTATCCGAACAGCTTCCAAGACACCCTGCATAGGTTAAATTCACTAAGCCACTTCCAGCATAATAAATAGACAATATGCAAGTTCATGAGAAGTCACAATTAGCAAAGGGGGCACACAAAAATTGACCAAGATAAGAGTAAAAAACTTATAAACAAGGAGGTAACAGGCATAGACAAGGAATGTCCCCAACACTGAAGGGTATATATGTTACAAAAGAATGACTACAAACCACTACATAGAAGTAGACGCACAAGAATTTTTATCAACAGTCAAATGCAATATAAACAACATAGGACTATACAACATTACAGGGACTCTTTCAAAAATTGATGAATACGGAGTTGGGTACCCGAACACTATAACATGTACACAGACAACTAGTGATTTCAATATCCAATTCTTAGTTAAACCAATAAAAAGTTAAGGTAAGAAAAATTATGAGATACTAATATAATTGCATCAAAATTATCATAAACGAAAATTTGAGTAGCTTCTTGAGACTCACCCCACAGCGCAATTGGTGTAAGATGCTTCGGTTCTCAAATACATGAGGCCGATTTAATGAGTTTGGCTTGATGCAGCGAATATAATGAGGTTCTGTACAATTAAGTGTCTCCATTAATGCTTGAAGTTGTTGCTGTACAGAAATGAGAATGTTATTGCAAAAGCTATTTTTGCTGGCCGTAATAGTATATAACTATAAGGTGTGGATCACAAAACATAATATGTCAGCAAAGTAGACAAGAAAAGGAAACACAAACAGTTACGAACATGTTCTCAAAGTTCTTTCGACGTACACAAACAAACACAAAAGGTACATGGAATTCTTTCCAAAAGCAGATATATACACAGAATGTAAGTAATGTTCTTTCTACATAACAAACTTGCAAACATCATAGACAACACAATACTTAATGTTTTAATGCAACAGAATCCTCCCATTTCAATTCCAATCTCAATAAAGTCATAAACAAATGACATATATATACACACACACATAAACACACACATAAATACTTCCTCCATAACAGGGAAAAAACAGCAAATGAATATTTTATACCTCACAAGAATACTAATTTGTCGTGTTTTTGTCACTTTACAACTAACATTGATCAAAATTGCCAAACTCAAACACAACGTTTAATTATAAAAGTTTTTTAAAATTCAAAAAATCATCAAACCTTAAATCTGGAGGATACGGAAGAAAACTTGTATGACGAACGAGAAGTCTCCTCGGATAATGAAGGGAATAGACGGGCAATTAGCGGGCACTTGGAGGAGGATAAAACATGACAATGCTCAACAACAACATAGTCACGATTTTTGTCAAGAAACGTATCAGTTTGATAGGTAACCTTCAAGAACACAAAATTTTGATTACTATAACATTTAAAGGATATCAAACTTAAACTTTCTCATAATATTAAACTTACTTTCCCAGCATAGTGAGATATAGTAAAATCTGAACGTGAGAATTTTGCCTTCTCCAGCCTTGGATGCGACTGAAAATTGTGGAATAACTTGGTTGTAAATGACTCATGAGTTGACTTAGGAAACATACTGCATTTAGAAGACAGTACAGATAAGGATTATATAAAGGCAAAAGTTCACTAGAATTGTACACCTATAAATCACAGAAAACTTTAATTGTACCAGGCTTCATCCAGAAGAGCAATTATCCCAATAGGTTTCTGCAACACATGCACACAATTATTCATTGAAAAGGAAACATAATTCATGAACAAAGAAGGTCCACTATTCTGATAAGGCTCTTAACCATAGACATAAGACCAGATAAAGTTGCAAGCACCAAAAGAATATCAATAGCAGCAGCCTAATGCGGTAATGCCTGGATAAGGTATGCTCTTATATCAATAGAATTTGTCTAACTACAAAAATACCCTGCTCTAAACAACATAAGAATGCCTTTTCAGATAATAGAAAAGATAACTACAACAAAGAAAATGGTATAAACAAAGGTCTCTGCATAATTTTATAAACTACAATGCAAACTGGAGCCACTAACAAACGGTTAAACAATGAGAGGAACAGAAACACCTGAACACATTTAAACAAAAAGATAACCCAAAGAGATGGCACTGGGGAAGAAAAACCTTCTCAATTAAATCAAGAACATCCTGATTATCCACAAATTCAATGTAGCTCCAATTGATCTCTTCTCTATTATACTCTTCCTGCTCCATCTTAAATACATGCTGAAAAAGAGGAGAAAATTTAGATTAATAACCTTTAAAAACCATTTCATTATGAGATGACAGAATCAGTACAGGATCAAAACAAACCTCATTAAAGTGTTGTTGCAGTTTTTCATTGGCAAAATTGATACAGAACTGCTCGAAACTGTAGAATATAATAAACTATCTCAGCATATGGAACCAACATATGAAATAAAACTACAATGAAAGAAAGAAAGAATACCAAAGAAACTCTTTAGCATAGAGCCCAACACAAGACACGAGGTCAATTACATCCACAAATACTAGAAAAATAACCAACATGCTAATCAGTATACCGACGCAAAACATTAACACAGTGCAGAAGTCAATCTATTAAGTATGTAACAATAACAAGAATGCCCTAAAAAAAAACCTAAGATATTGAGATCAACAAAAATAGATACAAGGACACTACGAGGCCAATCAAATTAAGATTATAGACTAAGAAAGAAAGTTTATTTCTGGCTATTCTGTGATCATCAATTTAATAGATACTCACCCCTAATCAACATGAAGCATGAAAGTTATCTTTTTCTTTCATTATGTAACTTGCCTAACAAAACTAACGCAATAGTGGATGCCATATTTTCACTTCTTAAACCATATAAATGCAAAAGGTCAGCAATCAACCTTCTTTTCACTCAACATACAAGTCAACCTAAAAAACTTCAGTACCTAGCATTTTAGAATGGAGAGGATACCTTTTGCATACAAAGTTCCATAAATAACCAGAAAAAATACAATTCAATGCAAGCAACACATGAACTATAAAACTAATACACATCCTAAGAGTCAAGATACACATTATAAACGAAAAGTGACAGCATTCTAAACAACAAAAAAAGGTACCTGTTATGCTTAAAGCACTCAAAGCCATATATGTCCAAGAGTCCAATTTGTACACGCGAATTAGAATCTTGCCCAATAGAACTGTTCATCTTCTCAACAAGCCTGAAAAAGTCCCACTGCATTTGAATTTCGATTTTTATTTTGCCCAGTAAAAACTTTCGACAGCTACATAATGTATGTAACGCATACCAATCAAACAAACGAGAATAAACAGTCTTAGCCAAAGCATCACGGCTAGCAACAGCGGCATTGCAATCCAAAGCTTTGACAATGGTGCCTTCACGAGTTTGAATTGATCGGGTACACAGTGAAGAAAGCAACAAATTAACATCACACCTATAAAAAAAATCATAGCCCACTAAAAATCAATTGATTGATAAGCAAAAGCTGGCAATGCATAATTAATCACATTTACAGGAGGTACAAGTTAAATAACATCAGTTATTCTACTCCTCGACATAGAACTGCGTATTGGTCACCAAGCCCAAGCTTAGCAATCAGAGTAAATACTTGCTAAGGTGCGCAGCTATTGACTTACATAAAGAGATCAGAAGCCATTTGAAGATGGAAGCTAGATCTCTCATCCTTTATTCTTGAGGAGTCATGCTCTTTTCCAGGAGAAAATTCTACATTACCCAGATGCAGAATAGCAGCCAATGAACGAAATATTGCTTCCTGTAAATCAAGTAATTCATCAAAACAAAGTCACAGCAAAATGAAATGCCAAGAAAAACAAACCATCTCAACCTGTTCATCTTCGCTTATGCCAACAATGGTCATTGCCCGTCGTGTTTTGATGTATTCATCTGCGTTGCTGACACCCTCTAGTTCATAGATAGTACTTTGATTTAAATAACGGAATTCACTTGGACATTCCAGCTTGTACTTCTCAGAATCCTGGTTATAAAAATGGTTACATTAAACTTTACTGAATAATCCTCTCCTTCCTAGCAACAATAAGTTTACATTTAGAAGAGAAAGCATGCATCAATTTTATCAATTTCATATGTTCAACGTCATACAAAATAACAAGCTTAATTAATTAGCAACATAGTGGCCTTGGGCAACTTGCAAATACAAATTTGAAACCTACGTCAGGGTCAATTAGATACTCAATATAAAAGAAGGAACGCAAAGAATCTCAGGACAGTGTTTTTGCAGCCTCCATGTCTTGCCCTCCAAGAAGGTTAACAAGTAACCTTGAGAAAGAACGTCAAGAAGCATCAAGTGCATTTGGTATCAACATATTAAGAAGCAACTGAAGTTTACTGAAAAATAGCAAAGAACAAAAGCTCCTTATAATTCTAGCTTGATTAGGCTCCGCATAAGTTAACCTATAAGAATCAAGGCTCCATCCAGCCAACTTGATAAGAGATGCAGGCTGATCCATAATTCCTGACATTACTTGGCTTCTCAGATTCTCTGGAAAATTCTATAGAAGTATAAATTATATTCAATATAACTTGTGTGAAGAATCTGGGGTAGATGTACAAAATTTAAGAGAGGACTGAAAAGATAAAGTGGCAATTATATGGCTTGAATAATGTTTACAAGGGAAAGAAACAAAAGGGCAGAAAGCGAAAAAGAAAACAAGATGAAGGGAGAACAGAGACATGGAGACCAAAAAACTACAATTATGTGGCAAACAACATGGAGACGAAAGCCAACAGAAACATAACATCATGCAAAACTACCATCGCAATTATTTTATCTTACTTCATCAGCTCTTTGTTAACTGCTAGATGTCCCTTTTATAGAATCACTATTAAACTATTTTGGTATCATTTCATTCAATCTCTCTCCTAATCACTTGGGTCCTCCGTTTAATATCTCCCTATCTCTCTCCACTTAATTTAACAGAGTAAGTATTTACTCTTTTCTATAGACCAACAACTAGGGTCTAGAGAAAAAATAACCTGAAATGTTACACGGCTAAACATAATCAGTAACTAAACTCACAGGGTAGTACATAACCGTAAGACCAACTGACCAAATAAAGAAACCATTCAACAACTACCAGTTGACCTTCAAAAACTTAAATTGGTAACATCAGCCTAAACAATACCTCTGTAGATGCACAGAGTTGGTAAAAGCAGTGATAGTTTCTTTCAGGATCTGTAATCTGAACAACACGAGACCGTTCTAAAAGATAGGTCCTAATAGCAGCACCAGATATTCTACCGTTCACATCAAACTGAATCTCGACGAACTTGCCAAAACGACTGCGCAAAAGAAAAAGAAAGGAAAATCATCAGAGTTCAGGATAAGCACAGGAAAACCATGATGACCGAAAATAGAAACACAGAAAAAACTTTATCCAAGATTACGATTGCAATCAGTAGACCCGCAACTGGACTCTCCAAGACAGCATCAATCTATCAACAAATTCAGGCATTAATCCCATAAGTGGGATTAACTACATGAACCAAGGATGTTATTCAAGAGAACATAATTTCTTGAAACCCCAACATGAATGCATGTTTAAAAGGCATACAGACCAATTCAGACAAGGGGTTTAAACAAATGGTAAAATATTAACAGGCACCGAACCTCATTAAAAATGCCCGAGATCAACGGGTCAGGCCTCAAAATCAACTGCCTAAAAAAGCAGGTGCGCAGATATGAACAAATCTCTAAGCATATACCCAATAGTGACTAGTGTCAATCTTTTTAAAAATCACAATCAAGCAACATAAATCCTATAAATAAAAAATAGAAAACAAACAATTCAAGCAGAAAATGAGTACCACTGAAGCAAACAATAAGATCTAGACTTATAACATCAAAAATACTAAAAACAACCCATTTTGTATACAATTTGGCATGTGATGTCCTTGAGGAAAGACTGGGGAGATCCATAACGAAAGTCAAACACATGAGATGTTCAAAACAAAATACACACAACCCAGTACCAATTTTTCAGTCAGCACCCTTGAAACAAATACTCCASAATCATGATCACAATATTCAAAATAAAAAGAACATGTTGACTTGAAAAATTAAAAGATATCCAAAAACGCGAGACAAAATAATAGATTGAAGCATAATGATAACTGACCTTGAGTTATCATTTCTCACAGTCCTTGCATTACCAAATGCCTCCAAGAGTGGATTTGACTAGACCACACAGAAAACATACATCAGCAAAATGGATAAAAATGCAAAGCAAAATGAGTGATGCACACAAAACATCGTATCAACAGATTTATCAAAAGTATATTGTGAATATATGATCTAGTCATATACCTAATTAGTATTACCTATGGAAGCCTTTCATATAGATTTGAAAAGAATATCTTATTTACTTTAATAATGACAAATACAGACCCACATGAAAAATTTATTAAAGCATGGTTACATTGAAATATTGCACATATAGTTTCATGACCTTTAAAAATGACAATTTCTTTTGATATCACTAATAACCCTAAGGCCTGAAAACTGATACTCCCTCCGTTACGCTTTACTTGAAACAATTGAATATTTTATCTCTAATAAATACAGTCAATTGTTTCAAGTAAAGCGTAACGGAGGGAGTATAACTAATGACCTTCTCTCAATTGTGCATCTTAAAACAACTCCTAAATAGTAAATAGGAAAGACAAACCAACACAAAATTTGTTTTCAAGATAACCAACACAAAATTTGTTTTCAAGATTAGTACATTTCTATTAGTCCTCACAAAGCCAGTTTCCCACATAATAGACCACCCTTGTTACAAATTTGAGAACAAATATTTTTCCCTCTAATTTGACAGAAAACATCCCTTTTAAATTAACTTTTCAAAGCACTTTGTATTTATTTATTTTTTTCAAGTGTGTAAGTTTCTCATTATGCAGTTTGATTATATACATAGTTATCCTTGAGATAATACTCCCTTCTTCAGTTCTTCTCTAAAGATTGCTTCATATTCAATTTCGGATTGTCCCTAAAAGATTGCTAAATTTCCTATAAAATTAGAGCATGGTCCACACAACTCTAGTTTGTAACCTAATACACATGCAAGAAGACAAAATTACCAATCCACTCATATGAGTTTATGACTGAATACAATTCTTAAAAAAATGAGGCAAAAGGCAAATGTAGAAATTTTGCGAGGACCAAAGGATTAGAAAACCATTATGAGGCGTAATTATGTCACTAAAAAATAACTGGTGGTTCCTACTAACTTTATTAGATAATAGCTAAAACTATTTTTAAAAGACACATTATAAAATCATACTTTATATCTTCTTACTAGGTGTGATATAAATATATGGGACTACAACGTAATTATAATCTTTCCATAACGCTGTACAATGGATGTTGAGGAACAATTCTAAGTACTCCCTTGTTTCAAAATAGATGTCACACTTTACTTAAATGGAAAAATCATAATAGATGCTACATTACCAAATATGGGAAAAATCACCCGCTTCCTTTTTGGTTAAAAAAATACATCACCTTCACTTTATAACCCCACTTAAAATTCTCTTACTTTATCCCACGAGGGCCCCGCTTTACAACAGAAAGTGGGCCCATTCTTCCTCTCTCTACCTTAATAAAAAATCCTTCGCTTTCTCTATGTTCTATCTAAATAAATAACAGAGAAAGTAATCAATAACTACAGGATTAATGATCAAATGAACTCAGCAATATAACTTAAGCACTTCAATTCCTTTCAAAAAGAAAAAGAAAAGAAAAAAAAGATACATCCTAGAAAATGGAAAATTATCAAAATAACAGACAACTGAAGGAGACATACTTCCAGAACTTGCTGTTCAACTGATCTATCACCACCGGATGCACGACCACCCATATAAGCCAGATACTGCATGATTAATTTTGTCGTCTCAGTTTTGCCAGCTCCACTTTCTCCACTAACCAATATAGACTGACTCTTGTTTTCATTAATCATTGCTCTGCATTATAAGGACCAGAACAAAATCAACACACATCATTCTCCTAAATTAATAATTAACATACGAGGTCTACATGAGCATATCATATGTAAATTAGACAACTGAATACTTTCAATCGTTCAAATTTATCAGAAAATACCTGTATGCTGCATCAGCTACTGCAAAGACATGGGGATCCAGCTCACCAAATGGAGCTCCCTTGTATTGTTCCATCATATATGCATTATAAAGATGAGGAAGCTTTGTAAAAGGATTCACCGCAATTAAAATGCTTCCTGTGTAAGTCTGAGCCAAACAAATGAAGAAATTGTTGTCAAGAACCGAACAAGACCACATGCAATCAATATTAAAATAATGTCATAACTGGACGCCACCAAATAACTAAAAATAGGCACTATGTTCCCTAATGATGAATGAGTCAATCATAATTTGAGAATATAATTTAGAAGAAGATATGTCCCAAAAATAAACTAATCAAATAATATCATCCAATGATCTAATAACTTCATGTCATCATATCAATTCTCCCTAGGTCTACCGCTTCTCTTTTAACAATATCATTCAATGATCTTCTTGCATCATCTTCTCATAGTATTGCTAAACTGCCCATATCTTGTTTCATGTAATATTTCCTCCATTAAAACTACTCCCACCATGTATCTTATCTCCTATTCTTGACTTCGTCTTTCCTAAAACAGTTAGTTCGAAACGTAGTTTAATAACAAAGAACTCCCTCATAAAGTTCTCCTCCTTGAACAGCAAATCAATGATACATTAAAGAAAAAGCACTATAAAACTAAGATAGCAAATCAAAAGATACCAAGCTACCCTCATGGCAAATTTTAATTTGTAAATAGGCAAGGCCCCAAGGCAAGCATTGCCATAAAACGCTGACTAACAATAATATACTCCGTCACACTTCATTCTATTGAAAAGAATTTTTTTAAAAAAATAAAATAAAATAAAACCATATGTGTCTAATGCCCACATCATGAAACGGACGTACAACGATACAAATAAGGTCTCCATGTGATGAGGGGAAAAAATTGTGAATTAACAGGCCCGAAATGGTTGGTGCAACTAATTACAAACTTCCAAAATTGGATAGTGTTGCAACATCAACAATAGAAGAAATCATATAAAGATATCACATTTTTGACTTTTTTACTCTAACGAATCAACTTATACTCCCTCCGTATCATTTCCTCAATTATTTCGCTTAATAATTTGGAATACATCTAATGCATTGTCTACTTCTAAATCATGCGTCAACTTTACCATCCTCCCTGAATATTTTACTTGACATAATGGTTGTTACAGTCACAGATGATGAAGAGCAGGATTTCCTACAGTGTAAAACTTTAAAAAAAAAAAAAAAAAAAAAAAAAAAAAAACAAGACAACAAAAAATTGTTATCTAAATGGTGGCTCAGTAACTACAATATCTAATGAAAAAAGGTAACAGAAAATAATAAAATGAAATTTCCTTACATAAATGCTGTCCAACGCATATCTTCTCTCTAAATTATATAAAACTCCAGGCTCATTCAAGTACGTCAATTTGGTCATGTCATCAACTCCGCCAAGTTCAACATCTGGATCTCTCAAAAGCAGCTTTTCTGGAGAATATAGAACCTGACACACAAGCAAAATTGTTGAAATTTGGAGGCAAATAGGCAATACAGACAAAACGTTCAGGATCGAACAAAAAAAAACAATTAAATGCTGAACATTCAAGCTGAACATTCAAGATTTGAAATTGATTAACTAAACTTCAAAATTTCACAGACAGGTGGTATGTTTTAAAAATATTTGGTCTGATAAATAACAGTAGTGTTATGAATCTTTCTTAATAACAAGAAATCAAGTATCAGTTTTTTTCTAAAAATATATGAGAAGGAAATTACAGCAAATATATTCTAAACAACTCAATACAGAAGCAAGAAACGACCAAAAAAAATACCCGTTTAGATACATAAATGATACAATTGTATTCTCACACTAGGCCATGCAGGAAAGCTGCTTGAGCATAAGCAATTGAGCATGAACATGATCATGATCATGAGGATGGGCCAGAATATAATTTAGATACACTACTCTCCCAAAAAGGAATCAATGATCTATCCTGAAAGGTTTGAATTTACTACGAAAATGTCATTGAATTGGCACTATTCACAAAACCGTAAAATTAATTAGGGATTGCCCAAGTCTTTCCATCGATCCATCCTTTTACACTTTCACAAACTCAAATTAACATAAAAATTTGTAGTTGGTCCAAAAATGCATGAGTGGAAAGAAAACTTAGAATGCAAACAGCAAATGGCCATCTGAATGTGCATAATTCACTTTAATAGTATAGTTAACCCCAATGGCTTGTGGAGTTACGTAGTACCACTATTGCATACTTAAGCATCTTTCCAAATAACATCAACTATGGAAAGGGGAAAAAATGTAGCTATTGACAATTCAAACTCCTAAACAAAAGTAACTCTTGTACAGCAAAACCTTTCAGCAAACCTACTAAAAAAATTCACCAAAAACAGCACCGTTGCTCAACATGCACGTGCAAGTGATACCGATATTACTATCAAGCAATAAATGCCTTGCATTCCACATCTCCAATGCCACATTTCACTCATCACACATTAACTAGTCTAGCTCAATAATTTGTTCTCAGCTTTTCGTTCTCCACCGCAAATGTGTTGCCTGTGGTCCTATACTACTTGAACGGTGACATCAGCACACATTTTTGTGATCCTACCATAAATATAATACACAAGATTGTCTATTGTTCAGCAACATGCCTGAGATTTCTATCAACAATTGCATCGCATACAAACGTTTTGAACAAACATAGCTGACCTCCAGAATTCAATCATCTCTCCGCAGAAATTTCGCATTCGTCAGAAACGAAACACTTGATAAAAGTTAAAATGAAGAACTAAACAGTATTCCGCAAATGATATATACTCTTATGTAAATTTTACAAAAATGATTATTCATGTTCAAAAAACGGTAATATAACTAACAAGCAATCATTGATCACACTCCAAAAACAACGCTAAACCAACTATAATAGCTTCATGTGCATAAATTCATCCAATAATCAAGCTAATTTCCGAAACAAATCCGAATAATTCAAAACAAAAGCACATAATTAAGTAAATAACCTTCTTTCCAGCAGAAGTAACAACTTGAACATGCTTGTCAACGAAATCAACGACTTGAGCAGGAATCCAAGCAAGTTCTTTATCTTCAATCCAAACATTAGCGCCTTTCCGGAGAGTATTCATAGTGATTTCTTCGATTACGCAAGATAAAATGCTTCAAGTACAAGCAACAATCAACGAAATGAAACCCTAGAAAATCATCGTAATCAAGGGAATTAGAGGTTGAGAGTTGAGGAATTCGAGAGGTTGCGAAGAAACCCTAGAGGAGAGAGAAAGTGGGAATGAAGGTGAAAGTTCCCGCCCTCGAAAACAAATGGACAAGTACGAGTAGAGTTGAAGAGGCGAAGAAAAGAGAGAGAGAAAGAAGGAAGGAAACAAAAAGAAGAGTACATGTAATGAAATGGCCAAGTTATGATTTGTTCGTATGTGACACGTCATTGGTTTTTCAAATTATGGGCTTTTTTGTGTTTCAAACTTTGAAAGGTTCTGAGTTTACTGGCAAAATTGCTTTTTTTAATAAAATAGATTTTCATAATGATATTGAGAATTTGGCATGAGTCGGACCGGCACGTGTCTAAGCTTGGCAGTTGGCACGGCACGATTGAGCCAAGCTCGTTTTAGTTTACCATGAGCTCATTGTTGGCACGGTTGTATATTAGAGGCACATCGACGGGGTATGAATCGTGCTTAAACAGCATATTAAATCGTTGGCGCAAGAACCCTCGCACATCAATACGTCAAACACGAATCGACATGTTATGACACATAATGCACATGTTACGTTGTCCACAAACCTCTTTTTTTTTCTAGATGCATGATCAAAGTTTGACGCAGTGTGACATTGTCTTGGCTCGTATAAACATAACCTACGTGTTTGGCACATGAATAATCTTGACATGTGTCAACCTCTAATGTTATCGGAAGAATTGACTTATTTAAAATAAAAAATAATAATAATTTGAACACACATACGAAAAAATAATCATAAGGGTAGTAAAATAAATAAAACAGATTATAATATCTGTTCAACTAAATGACCTATTGTATGCTGAGAAAGTATTAGTTAATAGCTACGATTTAGAAACCGCAAGAAATTGTGCATACTTGTCGAAATGCATTCTATAGTTATCAAAATTATAATAATTGTAGTTGTCAAAATTAGGTGTAGTTGTCAAGTGATTTTTCACGCTTCTTCCAACACTTGAGTCCACTTTTTTGTTTTTTTTTCTCCTCTCATGTGCACGCGGACACTTGTCCAATAATGCACCTAGTTATTTTTTTTCTTTTATATTTTAAAAATTTATAATTTCGATAATAAAAAAAAGTTAAGTTACATATATGCTCATGCAATTTGCTAAAATTTACTGAAAAATGTCATAGCCAATAACAAATAGTTGCTATTATTTTATCATTACTCCTTGTATGCATGAAGACATGAAGTCTTTATAGACTCTTGTAATGAAATTTTTTTATTTTATCTTGAGTCGGTTGGATTATTTCTTTACAAACACATAAGTCACACATAAATTTTTCCTTCTAACATTAGTACGATAGTATCATACATACGGAGTATAATCTGTCTCTTATACACATCTAGATGTGTATAAGAGACAGTCCTTGAGGAAAGACTGGAGAGATCCATAACGAAAGTCAAACACATGAGATGTTCAAAACAAAATACACACAACCCAGTACCAATTTTTCAGTCNTTGACATAATGGTTGTTACAGTCACAGATGATGAAGAGCAGGATTTCCTACAGTGTAAAACTTTAAAAAAAAAAAAAAAAAAAAAAAAAAAAAAACAAGACAACAAAAAATTGTTATCTAAATGGTGGCTCAGTAACTACAATATCTAATGAAAAAAGGTAACAGAAAATAATAAAATGAAATTTCCTTACATAAATGCTGTCCAACGCATATCTTCTCTCTAAATTATATAAAACTCCAGGCTCATTCAAGTACGTCAATTTGGTCATGTCATCAACTCCGCCAAGTTCAACATCTGGATCTCTCAAAAGCAGCTTTTCTGGAGAATATAGAACCTGACACACAAGCAAAATTGTTGAAATTTGGAGGCAAATAGGCAATACAGACAAAACGTTCAGGATCGAACAAAAAAAAACAATTAAATGCTGAACATTCAAGCTGAACATTCAAGATTTGAAATTGATTAACTAAACTTCAAAATTTCACAGACAGGTGGTATGTTTTAAAAATATTTGGTCTGATAAATAACAGTAGTGTTATGAATCTTTCTTAATAACAAGAAATCAAGTATCAGTTTTTTTCTAAAAATATATGAGAAGGAAATTACAGCAAATATATTCTAAACAACTCAATACAGAAGCAAGAAACGACCAAAAAAAATACCCGTTTAGATACATAAATGATACAATTGTATTCTCACACTAGGCCATGCAGGAAAGCTGCTTGAGCATAAGCAATTGAGCATGAACATGATCATGATCATGAGGATGGGCCAGAATATAATTTAGATACACTACTCTCCCAAAAAGGAATCAATGATCTATCCTGAAAGGTTTGAATTTACTACGAAAATGTCATTGAATTGGCACTATTCACAAAACCGTAAAATTAATTAGGGATTGCCCAAGTCTTTCCATCGATCCATCCTTTTACACTTTCACAAACTCAAATTAACATAAAAATTTGTAGTTGGTCCAAAAATGCATGAGTGGAAAGAAAACTTAGAATGCAAACAGCAAATGGCCATCTGAATGTGCATAATTCACTTTAATAGTATAGTTAACCCCAATGGCTTGTGGAGTTACGTAGTACCACTATTGCATACTTAAGCATCTTTCCAAATAACATCAACTATGGAAAGGGGAAAAAATGTAGCTATTGACAATTCAAACTCCTAAACAAAAGTAACTCTTGTACAGCAAAACCTTTCAGCAAACCTACTAAAAAAATTCACCAAAAACAGCACCGTTGCTCAACATGCACGTGCAAGTGATACCGATATTACTATCAAGCAATAAATGCCTTGCATTCCACATCTCCAATGCCACATTTCACTCATCACACATTAACTAGTCTAGCTCAATAATTTGTTCTCAGCTTTTCGTTCTCCACCGCAAATGTGTTGCCTGTGGTCCTATACTACTTGAACGGTGACATCAGCACACATTTTTGTGATCCTACCATAAATATAATACACAAGATTGTCTATTGTTCAGCAACATGCCTGAGATTTCTATCAACAATTGCATCGCATACAAACGTTTTGAACAAACATAGCTGACCTCCAGAATTCAATCATCTCTCCGCAGAAATTTCGCATTCGTCAGAAACGAAACACTTGATAAAAGTTAAAATGAAGAACTAAACAGTATTCCGCAAATGATATATACTCTTATGTAAATTTTACAAAAATGATTATTCATGTTCAAAAAACGGTAATATAACTAACAAGCAATCATTGATCACACTCCAAAAACAACGCTAAACCAACTATAATAGCTTCATGTGCATAAATTCATCCAATAATCAAGCTAATTTCCGAAACAAATCCGAATAATTCAAAACAAAAGCACATAATTAAGTAAATAACCTTCTTTCCAGCAGAAGTAACAACTTGAACATGCTTGTCAACGAAATCAACGACTTGAGCAGGAATCCAAGCAAGTTCTTTATCTTCAATCCAAACATTAGCGCCTTTCCGGAGAGTATTCATAGTGATTTCTTCGATTACGCAAGATAAAATGCTTCAAGTACAAGCAACAATCAACGAAATGAAACCCTAGAAAATCATCGTAATCAAGGGAATTAGAGGTTGAGAGTTGAGGAATTCGAGAGGTTGCGAAGAAACCCTAGAGGAGAGAGAAAGTGGGAATGAAGGTGAAAGTTCCCGCCCTCGAAAACAAATGGACAAGTACGAGTAGAGTTGAAGAGGCGAAGAAAAGAGAGAGAGAAAGAAGGAAGGAAACAAAAAGAAGAGTACATGTAATGAAATGGCCAAGTTATGATTTGTTCGTATGTGACACGTCATTGGTTTTTCAAATTATGGGCTTTTTTGTGTTTCAAACTTTGAAAGGTTCTGAGTTTACTGGCAAAATTGCTTTTTTTAATAAAATAGATTTTCATAATGATATTGAGAATTTGGCATGAGTCGGACCGGCACGTGTCTAAGCTTGGCAGTTGGCACGGCACGATTGAGCCAAGCTCGTTTTAGTTTACCATGAGCTCATTGTTGGCACGGTTGTATATTAGAGGCACATCGACGGGGTATGAATCGTGCTTAAACAGCATATTAAATCGTTGGCGCAAGAACCCTCGCACATCAATACGTCAAACACGAATCGACATGTTATGACACATAATGCACATGTTACGTTGTCCACAAACCTCTTTTTTTTTCTAGATGCATGATCAAAGTTTGACGCAGTGTGACATTGTCTTGGCTCGTATAAACATAACCTACGTGTTTGGCACATGAATAATCTTGACATGTGTCAACCTCTAATGTTATCGGAAGAATTGACTTATTTAAAATAAAAAATAATAATAATTTGAACACACATACGAAAAAATAATCATAAGGGTAGTAAAATAAATAAAACAGATTATAATATCTGTTCAACTAAATGACCTATTGTATGCTGAGAAAGTATTAGTTAATAGCTACGATTTAGAAACCGCAAGAAATTGTGCATACTTGTCGAAATGCATTCTATAGTTATCAAAATTATAATAATTGTAGTTGTCAAAATTAGGTGTAGTTGTCAAGTGATTTTTCACGCTTCTTCCAACACTTGAGTCCACTTTTTTGTTTTTTTTTCTCCTCTCATGTGCACGCGGACACTTGTCCAATAATGCACCTAGTTATTTTTTTTCTTTTATATTTTAAAAATTTATAATTTCGATAATAAAAAAAAGTTAAGTTACATATATGCTCATGCAATTTGCTAAAATTTACTGAAAAATGTCATAGCCAATAACAAATAGTTGCTATTATTTTATCATTACTCCTTGTATGCATGAAGACATGAAGTCTTTATAGACTCTTGTAATGAAATTTTTTTATTTTATCTTGAGTCGGTTGGATTATTTCTTTACAAACACATAAGTCACACATAAATTTTTCCTTCTAACATTAGTACGATAGTATCATACATACGGAGTATAATATATTGAAGAATAAGCCACTTGCATCGCGCATCATAAATATTTAATTAATAACGTAACATGTACTCATTGATAGATTGATATATAATTAAAATTGACTTATTCAACGTTTGAGATCCATCAAAATCTTCGATTATAAGTGTTTCAATTTCCCTTGGGCTTCATCAAATTCACCTAATTATAAGTGTATTATGTGTTTTGGACCAATTGCACCTCCCAATTTATTGTACTTCTCAAAATTAATAAATTTGATGCATGTGTGCTAACCATCGTTTCAAGTAACGAGTAGTTAATTTCAATACTCCATCAATGAGTAATGATTAATATTCTCATTGTCTTCTACTCGGTTCGTTTTCATATTTGAGTAGCTCGTCTAGTACAAGACTGAACACTGCAAGAGGTGTTTAATTTAAATTACAAAAGAAAAGAGTGCGAGTTAATTATTTGTAATAAATATATGAGTAATTATTTCACATAGAGAATGAAATATAATTTAAAAAATTATGCACGTATAAGTGGGATCAACAAATGTTGAGCTCCCAAAAAAAACAAACAAAGAAAATAGTGGACAACAATGTGGGATGACATGCACTTGGAAGTTGAAATGTAAGGAAAATTTATGGATCACAAGAGAATCATATCACAATAATAAAAAACATAGATATTTATAATTTATTCTAATCTCTATTATATAAGGGAAGGGGGGAGCAATGGTGTCCCCCCTATGAAATTACTCAAATACCCTTAATGATCTAATTAAAAAAATGTAAAAATAAAATTTGAAAAACCTTTTATTTACCCTATTATATTGTCATAATAAATAAGTTTAAAATGATATATCCATCAAATATCTCAATCAACATCAAGTTAAATAAAAATTAGTCATGATAGTCAATTACTAATTAATAACATTAAGTAATTTAATCCCATAAATTTATTATGTTTATACAAAATTTAAATTTTCAAATGTATATCATAAAAATTCTCCAATGGATTCAATACATAATAATGGGAGTAGTATCATTTTTATGAGATTAGTCAATTTAAATCATACGATCTACGGGTAATATATTTGATCGATATTCGATTGTATTTGTGTATAAATTTAAAAAATCTGGCACGCATCGCGTGCACATAAAAACTAGTATGTATATAATGAAAGGTATTTTAAAATGCATCTTGAATTAAGAGAATACTTTCAATTTAAAAAACGTTGTATATTACGTAAATATTTAGCCTTTTAACTACAGTACAATATTGCGATTTTCAAACACAACGTACGCATAAAACAAGATCTCTTGAATTGAAAATTGACAGGCTAGCTAGTTTTGCAATTTAATTTCAAAAAAATAACACTCAACGCAACAAATTCCCTACTTGAAAACATAGCATATGATTTGCTTGGATCAAATAAATTGAAGTAAATTGCTTGGAGCATTTTTTTTATTTTTGGTTATTTTGACAAACTAGCCTACAAAATCTCAAATACAGTGCCAACAATCATACTCCTACATCTCAGATACTGTGTACATTAAAACAATTGCATTCACGAACAATTTACATAGACTTGTCTTACATCATACGGAGTATCTAAAACAACTCGCTTCGTAATAATTAAAACAACACGTTTCTTACGACCAAAAAGTAAACAACACCGGACCATAATAACTTCCTAAAATCACCCCAATCAAAGTTTAACACTTACAAATTTCTACTTATTTCATTTGCACTATTTTAAGCTTTGAACCTTAAATTTATCCCAAATTGTAATGAATTTAACATAAGGCAAAAGCTAACGAACGGCCGAAGAGCGTTAGATAAGAGAACTAAAAGTGGAAATATTAAATGAATATAATCATTAATTACACCGAATGACATGTGATTTTGGCATGCATTC
This sequence comes from Bassia scoparia, assembly GCA_008642245.1. NCBI lineage: Eukaryota > Viridiplantae > Streptophyta > Magnoliopsida > Caryophyllales > Amaranthaceae > Bassia > Bassia scoparia. Next base: position 62,889 of record SNQN01000055.1, on the reverse strand, counting down.
CAAAGTTCATATCATTCTTGGAAAATCTAACGACTCGGGACGCCCGCTAGCAATATCGTTAACATAAAATAGCTACCAAAATCCCATGGAAAGGGGTAATCAACGACCGACAATAAAAATGAAAAATCCCATGATTAATAATTGGAAACTTCCTCATCCCAAAAAAGATACACAGTGGTCTTGTATTTTACTCCACGAATCAGATCAGAAGGCAACTTTACAAAAATTCACTACTAATCATTAATTAATCATTGGTTTACGTGCAATTGTGCATTAATGGTCATCTACAGTCAACGGTCAAATTTTAATTACACACTGTATGAATTAATCAAGTACTCTGTATGATACGGATATACCTATTACGTATACATATACAAATACATATATAGGGTCTATTTTGTTCAACTTATTTTACTTAATTAAAAAAAAAAATGAAATAAACAAATGTATTATTTTTCCTTCTTACAAAACAATTTCAGAAAAAAATAAGGTAAATTGGGAAAAAAAAAGTTCAATAAAAAATATAAGTTCAAACAAAATTTCCAGGAAATGATTTGTATTTTTTTTTGCTGTTAAGGGAGGTTTAAGGGAGGAAAGCTTTAACCACTTGAGCTATCTCCTGCTATCAATGAATAATTTGTATATCAATGTTCTTTTGTAACTTTTCAAAACACTAAGGTTCCGTTTACTTTAGCTAAAAACAATCGAACTGGACGAAATTGAACTGAATTGTTTATGAGAGATGAATTAGGTTAGAAATTGAATTAAACTGTAAATAAGTTGGAGTAAACATGACCTAAATTGAAATATGTACAACTAACTCTACTACATGTAACAAAATTTGTTCATGAATGTTTGAGACATAGGCGTGTAGCATTCAATATATCTTCCAAATGGATTCAATTTTGGAACGTGTGCTAAAACAAGAGATCAATTGGTGTAATTTTTTTTTCCCATTAAAGAGTTTCATTATCATTAGAAGTGGTAAACGTGTTGTGTTATATTCGTGTCTTGTCGGTTACATAAATGAGTTGAACTCTTTCAATCATTACCGGAGCCGTTTAATAAATGTCTCGTGCCATGTCAACCAGTGTACTTAAACTAGCCAACAACCTCAACCCAAACCCGTCAATAACAAACCGATTTGTGTCGAGTTAGCTTTTCATGTTTTTTTCATACAAATGAAAATAACAATGTTAGTTGAAGTGTTACGTGCCCTGTCAACTCGTCCACGTAAACGGGTTGAACTTTGCAACCATAACCTGACCTGTTTAGTAAACATGTCGTGTTGTGTCAACTCGCGTGCTTAAACAAGTCAAAAACTCCAACCCAAACCCGATAATAACATGTTGATTTCGTGACAAGTTAACGTGACGTGTCTGCTTTTACCACCTCTAATTATCATTTAGTAATATATTAGGAGCATTCACTAGGGTTTTGCCTTTAAGGCATCAACAAGGGGTAGAATACATAAGTCCACTTTAGATCTTCAAAAGACAATGAATAGTATGTGTAGTTCCCTTAGACTTGAGAAGTGGACCATCACTACTTTGTTTTAGATTATATATATTGGGCCAWGTTAGACCCATTTGGGTTGAGTGTCAAAACCATGTATTGTGGCCCAAATGACARATCACKCTAACCCGATTATTCAAACGGGATCTTTTCACGTTAATGTCTAACATACATTAGATTTGAAAGAGATAATCATTTCAAAGATAAAAGTTAATTGTTGATTATCATATGATTTTGAGAAAAAAACAAGTTTAAACTTGTGAACAAGACGAGAATCCCTATTGCATTGACACGACGAGTCAAATGTGGTGTATCATTATATCAAGGCGAACAACTCTAGTCTATCATCGACCCCAATAAAGGAATAGACATTGTTCGAGTGGATTAACATTGTTCGAACAAAGTAAAATAGGCATTTTAACTCGCTAAGATTCCTATTTTGAGCAGAAATATCATTCACACACAGAAACTTTTAAACCTTGCATAATCCTCTAAAATTTTGATAGTCTTACCTAATCCTAAAACCCCATTTAGCAAACGTATTCTACTCCCTCCTTCGAATTGAGATCAACTAGTCAAAGCACTATAATGGCCCAAATTTTTTCACCAAACAAGGTCATAAACCTCAAATGACCTCAACGAGTCAAGATCCCTCCATTTCTTAGAGGAAATGGACGGTCKATTTTTAAATCAATGATTGATGATGTACGAAGAGAGAAATAGAGAAGATTTTTAAATTTTTTATTTTAATGATAAATTAATTGTCAAAATCTTAAGATAGAAAATGAATAGAAAGAATTTTTTTTTTTGTGACAAAGTAACATTGCAATATAGGGTTACAAATGTAGTAGTACCATGTAAATATTTGAAAAGATTACAACACAAAGGGTCTGTTTACATTAATTGAAATCAGCTGAACTAAACTGAATTAAATATTTTATGAGAGAAAAAAATTGAATTAAAAACTGAACTGAACTACATCGAACAAAACTGAAATTAAACTGAAGTAAACAGACCCAAAGGGGTATCTCGTAAAAAAATCTTGTCAAAATTGTGATAGCATTGAAGAAGCCAGTACAAGTGTAAAAACACAGCAAATTTAACTGTTCCCTGGCAGTAAGGTCAGACAGCTCATGAAGTCATGAGTCATAACCAATGGTTATCTAAGAAATAAGAAGATGGCAGWTTGCAAYACTCCATTACTCTGATAAGTGATGATCCAAAACAAAATTTGTTGGTGCAGTACAACACAGTGTAGGGCACCGCTGCATTATTGCTGTACTGCATAACCACAATTTAATACAGAGAAAATTGTATCAGATGTCAGAAAATACTTTATAAGATCACACAAGAAGCTTGAACTTAGCAGAATAGAGTCCACCCCACATATATTCAGTTTCAAACTAGGGAGTACTACAACAAAAACTACCTTCACTTGGTATTTCATAATAATTCTTCCTTTTTACAGCCATGGTGAAAAATGCAGCAACGAAACACCGGCGAATACTATCGGCCTAGTGGCTACTAGTCTACTACTACTACCCGGCCTTAATAATAATGATAATAATTTTCTACCTTGCAATGATTGGTACCAAAATATACACATTTCATCGTTTTTATGATGGGGATAAGATTGCTTCAAAATATCTAATCGCTATTCTGGGATATAACTTCACCGAACTTGAGGAAAAGCTGGGCATCAGACGTGCTCATTGTAGGGCAGTTAACCATGTGAGGAGCCTTGAGGTTTGCATACTCATCCATGTACAAGGGCAACTGTGATGGTGGGAGAGGCGGTAATGGGGTGGGAGGCGCTTGTTTTACTGGAGATTCTGGGACGAGGGTGGTGAGAACTCGGGTAACTTCATGCATTGTGGGMCGATCGCCAGGTTGCTTCTTGGTGCATAGAAGAGCAAGTTGAAACACCTTTTTAATAACTCCGAGATCCTTGCAGGTGGCTGTTACCTCTGGATCAACAGTCTCCATGACTGCATTATTGGCAGTTTTGGATAATATCTGCYTAGAGAAATGTAAAACAGTAAGGTTAGATGTGAAACAAARCATAAAGAACCATGAAAACAGRATGKACAAAAAACTCTAAATGGATATCCCAGGATTCCATTGAAGCGACTGACCAGATGATGGAGATTTGATTCGTTGTCCACAGCTTTTCTTCCAGTCAGCAACTCCAGCAGAACAATCCCATAGCTGTAYACATCAGACTTCTCAGTAAGGCGTGAAGTGCGAGCATATTCAGGGTCTATGTAACCGATTGTGCCCATTACATAGGTTGATGTGTGCGACTTTGAGGCACACACACTCTTTGCAATACCAAAGTCCGTGAGATGTGGTTCAAAGTCCTTGTCAAGTAAGATGTTTGAAGACTTCACATCCCTGTGGATTATTCGAGGGCTGCAGTCATGGTGAAGATACGCAAGACCCTGAGCAGCACCTAACGCTATTCCAAGACGAGTATTCCAATCCAGCTTTTTCATCTTTGAGTGTCCTGTTAAGTTAAAAAAAAAAAAATCCGATCAACGCAAGTTCTCAATATTTGTTTAGTTTATTTATGTACTGAAAAAGGAAACGTATATTACATGGAAGAAACACATGTACTTGTGGTTATTACAACATACGAAGTACACCAAAAATTATAGTGGCACTCTTGTGATAAAATACTGCAATTTTCCTTCATAAAAAAAAAAATAAAATATTGACAACTCATCAATAAGTGGAATTGCTAACAAAAAATTGGTGTTTAGGATTTGTTGAACTAGTTGATAGCAACTTTAGACCTTTCTAAAATTTCCAAACCAAAGTTGTTGCCGAATAAAAAARAGCAATCCATWTATGAAGTTTACATAACCTAAACTTACCATGAAGYAGGTCCCACAGGCTTCCATTCTCCATGTAATCATAGAAGAGCAGATTTCCAGATGGGGAAAGGGAGTATCCCTGCAGGCTAACCAGGTTCCTGTGCTTTATACTCCCAACTGTVGCGAGCTCTGTTTCGAATTCTTTTAAAGATTGAGGGTAGTGGGAATAAAGCTTCTTGATTGCCACAGGTTTGCAGTTCTTCAGCACACACTTGTACACAGTACTTGAGGCTCCATAGCCAATTATGTATTTCTCGCTTAGGTTTTCAGTCATCCTCATGATGTCATCATACACATGAAGTGCCATGTTCATATGGAGGATTACTAGCTTCGGCGATGAATAACTAACCACTGCTAAGAGGAAGGCAGAAATAACAGCATTAAATATACACACCTCACACTTAAATAAAAAATCAAGAAACATAGAGCATTATGCATTATCCCGTGTTAAATAACATCAAGTGGAATTATTATCAATTTGGCGACACGAATCTGGAAGATCAACTCAAATTTGCAAAACCTTTGATACTTCCGTATAAGTACAATCAATTTTAGAATGGGACCAAAATATCACAGGTATTCTGAAACTGTTTTGTCCTAATGTAAAGTGCCAAACAAGCCTACTACCATATAACTTTGTGGCAAGATACAAAACTCAATAAATATCAGAACAAATCTGTTGCATCAACATGTGGCATGAAGTTAATAATACGCTAGGTTTCACAATCACACTTTACTAGTCTTTATACAGATCTGTTAACCCTTTCTCAAACAAGTGCTCAAAACAAAACAAAGCACCAATCAAAGCAAAAAATAAAAAATAAAAAATCAATTGTGCAGCAGTATGAAAGTTACCTGGTTTTCAATGGAACCATCGAAAAATGGAGCTGGTTTGTGAGGACGACAAGCTGCCGCTAAGATCATAAGCAGAATCACAAGTGCACCAAAGCGATTCCTAAAATGGCTGCCTTTGATATTGATACTGCATACAGGCAATAACATACAAATCTTAAGAGTGAAGATTGCTTTATCATGATTACAAACATATATCAGTAGCTCATAAATAAAACAAGTAGGTACTTATAATGGAGAGAGAGGGGAAAAACACACGCAAACACATCATATTCATCACTGACAGAAATTTCCTCATCACAAGGTTTAAGAGAGAATAGGGTTTGAAAGTGTTAACAATTTGGTGACAGGAGCTAGGAGCATATTCAAATCAGAACTAGTCAGAAGATGATAAATGGAAGTTAGGTACCAACCTTTTACACATTTTACAAATAATCCCTTGATATAGAAAAAAGGAGGTGATACATTTTTTAACTTTCCAAGTAACTCATTTAACCCAGTAAGTTTTAACTCAGAGCAGAAGTGATAGAAAATTTTTTTGACACCGCAATCATATTGTTGAAAAACATGCTTAAAATATAGGTTTAACATATGTATAGCAAATACTTGGAAACATATGTTATAGCAATTAACAAAACTGTAACACATTCACAATAATAAGTACAAATCTGTTAAAACTAACAATGCATGGAAAGTGACAACTTCCTTTTATCTGGAATGCATTGAAGTTAAAATCCTTACTCGTACATTAGGAGGCGGATTATTGCATTTTGAACTACGCCATATTCCACACAGATTAGGGTTGCATAAAGCTGTGACAATGGATACAATATTACCATTTAAGCTTGGATGCTTACAACATTATGAAAAGTTGTTAAAAAGAGAGAATCAATGTACATTACTAAAAAAACTGTGAAAAAATTACCTGTTTGGAGAGAATCTTGAAAAATTATTGCTTGTAGGAATTACTCCAACAATTCATTGTATGAACAACATTACTGCATGAAAACAAACAAATTAACAGCTCAACAATAACAGTGTATAAAGAGGGAAGATTAAGCAATTCAAATAAACATGCATAGATTAATTTACGTGAGAGGGGAGAAGGAAAATAGCATGCATCAAGCAAAAGAACACATATTAAAAAAGGACATACAGTGAGGAAAGGCTGAGACAGTTCATCAATGACAAACATCTCCAGATAACTTGTTGTACTCCAAACTCCTGCATTATATAAAATAAAGATGCAAAAAAATGAAAAATAGCAAGAAAAGATAGTTGCAAACTAGCAATCATATAGTTAAAACTTAAAATGAAAATAAGTTTTGCAGTTGACCCAACTCTTGTGGATTGCACAACAAGTGATTACTAGATAGATCTCTGCAGGGTATATAAAATTAGTGAATGAACCGAGCAAATTCTTAATAGGGAAACAATAGTAGTGAAGGATTCAGTTGACTGACATTTCTACAATGCTCCTGAGGTTTCCAAACTCAGCTGGTATAGATCCATCTATGTGGTTTTTGCTCAATTCTGCAGGAAAGCAGACAACGTGATTTAATAAACATTTGAAGGTATGAAATAGCATCTATGGATAATGAACATACAGTTTAAGAAGATGTTCGAGGTCTCAAGAGGTGATGGAATAGAGCCACTGATGCCGTTATCAGAAGGTCCCTGGAAAATCATCATTGAAAAGATCAGATTCCTAAAAGATCAGAATAAAACGAAGTGAAAAGGGGGAATAAGAGCTTACAGAGTATCAAGATTCCCATGCGAGATATCTCAAGTGGGATGGGTCCTCTTAAGTTGTTGGAAGAGAGGTTCCTACACATATTTATATGAGGACATGAGGTTTGATTAATTATTAATTGTATCAAGAATACCCAAGGATATCTCATCATCAGAGTAATAGTTCACTCACAGTATGTCATACTCTCAAGGCTTGAAAGGAGCTGGGATGGTTCCATTCAACTTGTACACGTTGCAGATTACTGTTGCACACTCAAAAGAAAATAAATCACTATCAAAATCTTCAAGGCATATAATAGGCAAAAGGGAAAAGCACAGGTTATGTAACTTACAGGCTGTTGAGATTGGCACAATGAACTAAGATTGCCAGGAATCGGACCTTCAAGCCTGTTGTTTGCAATATTCCTGAAGTACCATTCCAAGTGAGCAAGTTTGATTGAATGATGATGGCTAATAATGCACAGTACAAATAAAAGTCCACAGCTTACAGATCAAACAAGTCCGTAAGCTTCCCAAGCTCTGGTGGAATATGACAGTAAGATGATTCTCGTTTAGTTCCCTAATTTTTCAAAAATTAGTGACAAAGTGTCAATGACAAGATAAAAATAAATTATAYCATCTCAGCAAATAGTGAAGTTATGGCTATAGAAAACTGGCAGTTGTTGAACCCATATATTCATACAAGTAATGTAGCTTCGTCATATTTCCGAGCTCAGGGGGAACTGAACCAGTCAACTTGTTGCCATGCAGATATCTGGAAGAATAAAAGTACCTCATTAATCAACACAATAACGGGATAACGATCTATATCATGAAACAATGCCTCCAGTGACAAATTTAATCAGACAAGCTAAACAAAGAGTGAAGCAGAATACTCACAGCTTCTCAGTGTAGCTCAAATTCCCTAATATTGGAGGGATTGTCCCAGTCAACTGATTGAAACTCAAATCTCTGAAAACAAAAACAAGTGACTTTGAGAAGAATTGTTTTGGTTTTTCAAAAAACTAATCCGCCATCAAGGAAACATTTTATAGAAATTGAACTATCAATCTAACAGCAAATCATAAAATTAGTAGTATTTGAAATACTAAGCACACTCTAAGGGAGTAAGGGCTCATTTAATAGGAAACTTACAACACTGCCAGTGCCTGCATCAAGCCAATGACAGAAGGAATCTCCCCTGATAGTTTATTTCCCTGCAATGACCTATTACATTCAAATACAAATTCAGTGGGTTAGAGGATATACTTGTGGAAACCTCAGTAACATAGAGTTGGAGATTATGAATCCTCTTACAAGGTAGCAACTTGCAAAAACCCTATGTTGAAGGGGATTTCTCCAGTAAGGTTATTGTATGACAGATCCCTATATCAGAAAAGAATTCCTTTTGGTAAARAAGCTGACGAACAAGCATATACAAGCCATCAAAGTAAAGGATAGAGACATACAATACTTGGAAAGCAGTACAATTGCCTATACTTTCAGGTATGGATCCAGTCAAACTATTGTTTCTAACATCACTGCAAGAATAAGTGGGCAAGTGATTTCAAAATCCCAGATGAGTGACAGAAGCTTTAAATTTACTTAAACAATCATTAGAGTAGACGACTTACAAGTACCACAACCCGGTCAGCTGACACATATCAGGTGAGAGTGTTCCAACCAAATTGTTCCCTCGAAGCCCACTAGATTCAGTGAATGGTYAAGCAAAMATAAGTTGTAAATATACCACATTGAACAAACAACTCACTCTTAAGCTTCACTATAAGCTAAAGCATACTTACAGATATTGCAGAACCTCATTCCAATATATAAGCCTGGGAATTTCCCCTGTGAGTTGGTTCTGTGCCAGGTCCCTGAAAGAACAGTTAACAACTAGATTAGGTATTATCAACTTCTGGAACAGACAGCACATGCAAGTATGAACACAAAATTTTGTAACTCAGTCACAAGTTAAGAACAATACAATGCTTTCAAGTTTGGAATCTGAGAGAGTGTGGATGGGATTGGGCCGGTCAATTGGTTATTCTTCAATACCCTGAAACATGAACGAGGCTTAAGATGAGTTGACATTATATCTACAAGATGTAGTAGCAACCAGTTTCACATCAGATCAATGCTTACAGATGTTCCAATTCTTTCAACTTTGATAACGAAAATGGTATGTCCCCATACAGTTCATTGAAGGACAAGTCCCTGAAAAGCAAACGTTTAACTAGTAAGTCACCATGATTTGTAGAACCAATGTTCAATTGTTCTAGGGTCCGAAACATTAAAGGGATAAAATGAGACATACAAACTCTGCAGCATGGAACAATCTCCGAGCTCATCGGGTATTTGGCCTGAGAACCTGTTTCGACTAAGATCACTGCACCAAAATCCATAAATGAACTTCAGCACTTGACAAAGCATACAACAGCAAAAGGGAAAATTATAGTACTACTGTAGCATAAGAAAAGTAAAGGGTTTTGTTTGGTGTACATTGAAATCAAGCTTTTGAGATCTCCAATTGCAGGTGAAATTTCTCCATCAAGATTTAGCCCGGAAAGATTCCTAGATAGATCCAGTCACCCAAAAGGCAAACAAAACATTTAGAACTTTAACACAAGAAACAAATCCAACATACATAATAACCACCAAATATAATGATAATGACTTATTGACATATTTGTTAAGATAAGCAGAATCAGCAAAGTAACAGTTACAGCACAAACCAAAACATTATAATTCAAAAAATTAAAAAAAAAAAACAGAAACATGAATATTTAGAGTGAAAATAAACTCACAATGCATTGACATTGAAGGTGACATTATCACAAATGACCCCTCTCCAAACACAATAGTCTGCTGAGGGTGAATCTGACCAGTCATACAACACATTATCCACATCTCTGATTGATTTCTTAATCTCCAACAGTGTTGCTCCTTTAATCCAAAACAAAATTAAAAATAAAAAAACAGACATAATAATACATAAGTATAGTACATAAAAATAACTAACACAAAGAAACAATTAAAACACAACATTAAAAAAAAAACAAACTAATCAACAATAAAAGAAAAAAAGAGACATCAAAAGCAATTCACCACCTATCGCAAGTAAAAAACTAATAACATGACAAAGTAGAAGAAATAGATGAAATCACTCTCGAATCGATGATAAACTCACATACTTACTTTATTTCTGTAAATATACAACGAAAATACGCTAAAATTTGTTACCACATCAACGAAATATACCCGTCTACATACTGAATTGCTCGAAAAATAAAATTAAAAAATAGGAAACTGCTTCAAGAACAAAGGAAAAAAATCAAAATAAACGCAACCAACATAGATTAAATAAGTAAGTAGAATGATTAAGCGACCAAAAAATCACATTACTAATAATCACACTTAAACGAAGACAAATTAAGATATGTTAAACACTGAAAAACAATAAAGAAGTATATACAAGAAAAATGTAATGGAACTTACATGTCGAATCAACAGAACTCAGGCTACTTCTAGTAAGAGAGAAATGAGAAAACTAAGTAGAAGAGTAATGCTTCTCCAGTTTTTTGCAACACCGAGAGAAAACCACTTCATTTTGTGATTTTTTCGGCACAAATATAAAACACCGATAATAAAAAATCAGAACTTTGACACTTTTTCGAAGCTCAAATAACCAATTCTGCCATAAAAACAGCAACTCTTTTATGGGTGTTCATCACCAAGAAAGCTCGGATGAAAAGTACCAAATGAACGGGCTAATACAGAGAAATCACGATCAACTGCTCTTTAAATCAATTTCATATTTCTCTCTCATAGAAATGTGCAAAGCAAGAGTCACCTTTTCTTCCTTCAGATAAAAATTGTCACAAGTGCATGCATTGTTGCCTATTCCCCAATTCAATTCTATTCATTGAAAAAGAAACAGCAAGTAAAATGAAGTGGAGTAAAGTAAATTAATTATTAGCAAGAAAAAGGAGAAAAGAAAGACTTGTTTGTTGTTGTTCAGATAGGCAAAATCTGGGATTCGCCAGTTTCTCTCTTTTTCTCTCACGTATTATGAGTGGTATTAATTTTCACTAGGGTAGTAGCTACTGAGCTACTACTGGTGATAGCAAAGGGAAATAAATTCTGGGTTTTTCTTTTCTTGATGAGATTTTATTTTTCTCTACTCTACCATTTCTTTGTGTGTGGAAAAAAAGAAGGAAAGAGAGAGAAGTCACTTTCAGAAATTTTGGGGTATGACAGAATTAGCTGTAATATAATGTGATGAAATGAAATGAAGAAATGTAATGAAGTTTTTTTGTGAAAATTAAAAAAAAATAAAAAAATTATAAATGTTGGTGTTGCAGAAGAGAGAAGGTCTGAGCACCTGCAGACGCCTCCCTTATTACTACCTTTTGGACTTGACAGCAATCTTCCTCTTTCTCTCACTAGTCCCCTACTTGTTTCTCTCTCTAWAACAATTTTTTGTTTTTATTATTTTATTTATTTTAACTTTGTTGTTGGGATTTATGTGAATTTATTGTGGGGAAAAGAAAATTTGCTTTATTTAGGTAGTACTTTTTGGGAGATTGGTAATTTTGAAATAATTGATTTTGTGTATGGATTGAGGAAGGTGAAGTGTTGTCTAGGATAGGTTGATTTTTTTTTTTCATAATTGATTAAATTGATATTCGACTCGAATAAAACACCTAACTTACGGTGATAAATCTTCCGTTAATAAGAATTTTTACATTTGAAAAAGTTGCAATTGAAAACCACTCTGAATCGATATCAAATTATTTACCACTTGAACAAAACGTTGTTGTCTTTATAGTGTATAGCATATGAGGATGATTAGATGTTAGATCCAAAGGACTCTCATCATTTTTGTTTACATTTATGGGGGTGTATCACTAGTTTGGTAGTTATACTTTTGCCCATCTTTAGCTTATCTTGGCTTTTTCCTTAGAGCTATGATACATAGGTTCATGGGAAGTTTGTCCATACTTTTGATTTAACTTACTTCCTTCGTTTTCAATTAATCGTTACGTTCTTTATTTAAAAATGTTTAAATTTACTTGTTAAARTTGGTTTGGTTCTCTTTTTTTATATGGGTATTTTTTTCATTCTATCTTTTTCTTCATAAAAATTTGTTTAAGAGTTGACAATTTTAAAAGTGTAGCGAGTATTGTGAAACGAAAGGAGTAGTTCAATTCAACTTTATGCAGTTTAAATAACTTCATTTAAATGTAGATATGTAAAAAATAAGGTCGGGAAAAACCCCACTAAGATTCTATAACTAGAAGTCATAGTGATACTTCTCTACTCGCCAGCTAATCGAGATCAACTTAGTCAAAACTCAACTCGAGCACGTTTGGCTCGAGATGGAGCTCAACTCAAGATGAGTTGACTGCTGAGCAATATATAACTCGACTCTAAAARTCATGAGAAACGAAGTATTATTTATGTAAAATAGCTAAATTAATATGTCTCCAACTTTACTGGTGCTACATATATTAAATTATTTGCGAATTACTCAAAATCGGCCCAATAATAATTTAACTCGAARTAGACAAAGCTCGACTCAACTTGTAATCAGATCGAGATCTTAATAAATCGAGGCTAGAAATCCAAAATTCAAACTCGAGTCGCATCATTCACCTCTATCATAGCGATTGGTTTGATGAGATTTTAAAAGCAAAATGGCATATTCTCTTCAACTTATTTTCAATACTTATTAAATAAGATAAGTTTAGATAAATATAATAATCATTACTTTTCCCTCTCACAAAAATAAGTTCAAATAAATATCAYTAAGTTCAGATAAGTACAAATAAGTTGAAAAGAACACACGTAATATGTAAGTTCAYAATTAGGATTATCTCCATTTCTTAGGAGAAATGGAGAGTCCATTTATTTAAATCAAYAGTGGGAGATTGATCTATCATAAATAAACAAAATCCCAAAATCCCCCTACTTTTTARCTTAATCCATCTCCAACAATRGATTAAAGAAATTGACTCTTSATTTRCCTTAAAAAATGGAGAGATCCTAACACGTAAGTTCAGATGAGTACGAATAAGGTGAAACTCTAAAAGTTCATTTTAAGCTGCACTTACTAAAATAAGCTTAAATACACTGGAGTAGCTTTAATGAYATGGCTAATAAATGAAGATCTACCAACTATTTTACCTAAAAAATACTTCAACATGTTTAAGAGATAACTTGATAAGATTTAGGTCAAAAGAGAAGGGATGACACAATCCTTAATACATCTAGGAAGTATAATTTGAAATCTCAAGCTTAGAGAGACGTCTAAGACACTAGGGCTAGGCAATACCAATATACAAGTAATACAACTATACAAGTATACACCCCATACTCTTGGCCATTTCATAAATCGATATTCACTGGCCATGATATTCTAGTTCATCAAGTGTATTGTTTAATTGTATACGATAGTAATTTTTTTTATAGAAGAAACAAAAAAAAATAGCGATTTTATTTAAAAAATGTCACCCATTAAAGAGTTTTGTTTAAAATGAAAGAAAACAGTTGTATATTCATGCACGGAGTATAACGTTTTAATAATAAATTTATTAAAAAATGCAAATAAACACTTTCATACAAATTTTCTTTATTCGTATTGAAACCTATGTGCACACACCAGTCAATAATAAAACACGAATTTCTCCCATCTTCTTACATAATAACATGTATGTGAACACCCCCCCAAAACATTACTATTATAAATGGATTAGGAGTCCGTGCCTATACTAATGTTTCTATTAGACGTTAATGGAGGGGTATATTTTCTATTAAATGATCCAGAGTCGCGTCCGAGTCTGATTTCTTGGACTTGAACGACCCTATCAGACCCAGATCCGACACATTCCTCTTTGGACCTACACCCTTATAAAATGGTTTGGATTATAGGAGTTTCGATTGGGTTCCGACCCATTGGCCATCTCTACGCATGACCTAAAGCATGACACCCGACCAAAGTCGTGTGTCCCGTGTCGGACGTGTCAATCGTTTTATTATATTTTAGACACATAGACACGGATAAGAAACGTGCCGATACGTTTTGAACATGGATCAAATACTATTTGAGAACGAGACTCGTTTTCTCCATTCTAAACAAAACTCAAACATCCACATCAATTATGTATTTCTCCCCAAAACCCTCTAAATTACTTCAAACCAATTAATTATTCTCTCTCCCCATTACGTCACTCCTCGAAATCCTTTTTCTCTCATCAATTAAGCTACTTCGATCTACACTTCTCGGCCGCTCCATGCCGATTCGCGGACGTCGCTTGTTAAAATTATTGATTTTGTTTCACATAAATTAAACATTTTAATCCCGCAAATTTAATGTAATTCCATTTATATGAGTGTATGTTGAATGTTGGTTTAACTATAAATGTAAACTTGTAAAATAATCTTCAAAAATGATATGTTTATATATTATCTTCCCTGTTATGCATTTTCAAATTTGTAAAATTATTTTATAATTTGCTTGTTACATTGTAAATCTGAACCTCGGAATACTATAATTTTTATTGCAATTAAAAAAGACGAGAAATATCATTTCTCCCAAAAAACCACTTAACAATTAACCTAAACCAATAGAAACTTATATCATTTCCTCATTATGTCGCTCTGAACTCTTTTTTTTCTCTCCTCATTTACGCGGTTCATGTCACTTTTCCGCCGCACTTATGATTCCCGATACTTCACTTATTGTTTGGTTTGTTGATTTATTTCATCTTTTCACTTAAATTCAAACATTTTTTATCGGATCATTTTAACTCATTTCATTTTTATATGAGAGTGGTGGTTTTTTTTTACGAGAAAAAGTAGATTTCATTGATAAGAAATAGTCAAAAAACTCTTATAATCAACGAAAGAAAAAACAAAAATCCAACAAAAAATACAAAACACTTTAAACTAGTATCACGAAAGATTCGATTTAAAGTAGTCTTAAATAAAAATCTTCATCCGGAGCAACACAATATGTAACTTTGCTCTGATTCAGTTATAACATCCGCCATGCGTAATTGTTTGGATGAACATACTTTTTTTATTTTCGAATTCTTTCCGAAATTGCGAAACCCTAAATCTTCATTCACTCCAACAAACGATAAAAACGAAACCTACTAATCGATCTTCCATAAGGAAACAAGAAACTACACTCCAAACTCTCACAAAAGAGATAATAAGAACATAAAAATTCGGGATAAACCCCTCATAATAAAGAGATAGGACATCCTGATAGTGAGATAAAATCTCATAAAGAGATAGAAAGGAGAATTATTCATGAATAACAAAGCAAAAAAAACAATAATAGCAAAATTGGGGCTTGCCAATTACCACATCAAAGAGATGATGATAGCACCGAACATTGATAAAAATTAAAGTTTAGAGAAGTTTTTTTTAGAGAGAAGAACTTATGAGAGTGGTATTGTTAAAGTGTTGGTTTAGCTTCTAAAATTATGTCCAATACGATACATTTATTATATTACTATTCTCGCGTTCGTATGTTTGTCATTTTTCAAATCGACGTTTTCTTATATCCGTGTCATATCCGTACCCGTATCCGTTTTAGTGTAACCTTACCTAGCTCATGACTCATGCCAAACTTATCCGAAACCCAATTACCCAAAGCCTTGATTCAACGAGTATAACCCGACCCGGAGACCCGCACATTATACACATATTTGGCAGGTCTACAAAGTACAATCTAACTTTTATCAACCTACTGAAAAACTTGAGGTAAAACCAAAATTTTTACCAGGGGTAAAAAAGTAAAAGGAAGATGGTAAAAAAATAAACAGGGTAAATAAAGGTGAGGTGACTAGGTGAAGGGATATGCATATGCATATGCAGTAGTCTAGTATGTAATGTACTGTGCAGGTAGGGTGGGACCCAGAAATGTCCCAATCAAATCAAGCAGTACAAAAAATCCCCAAATCAAATCATAGCATCACAAACAAGTAAAAGTAAAAAAAAAGTGATGATAATCAATTAATCATGATCATGAAAGTGGTTCCAATGCTTGTTAATATTGGGGGTTTTATGAATAATGGAAATCTAATGACATTTTTTTTGATAAATCATGTAGGAAGTAGTCAAGTAGTAGTACTTCATCCGTTTCAAATTACTCGCTACACTTTCTATTTAAGAAAGTTTTAAATTACTTGTTACACTTTTTTTACCAAAACTTTATCTCTATCTCTCTCCTCTCAAATGGGTCCCCATTATTCCCTCTCTCTATCTCTTTCTTCCCAAAAAAATTGCATAAGAATCCGTGAATGTGGAAGTGTAACGAGTATTTTGAAACGGATAAAGTAATAAAAAGTAAAATGATTATAGCTAACGAATGTGTAAAGTAATTAAAAGAAATAATGTATAAAATGAATCTAAATAACATTTACACCAATTAAAGAATCATTTTGCTATACATTTTAAAATTAACAAATCATTATTTTCTTTATTAGATGTTCATTTTTTTTAAAAAATTTGAACTCTAACAAAAATAAAATGTAACATTTAAGTCTAAATTTACATCTACCTCTAGTAAAAAACAAACAAATACTCCTGAAAGTCATGAGTAGGTATTATTTTATTTTGTATATAACAAAAGCTAACAATTAAAAGTAAAAATATTGAATAAATATAAAAAATTAAATACACTGATTGACGTGTGTTTTTTTCTTTTTTACAAGAAGATTCAAGGTATTATTACGAAATATCAAAGTTAACAAACGGGAGAACCTTCATTGGAGCCTCTTCAATCCAAACCCTCAACCCATGCATGTTACATCCCGGTTGAGCTAGATGATGCGCTACTTTGTTTCCCCCCCTCATAACAAAAGAAAAAACATGAAAGTTACAAGAGGAAGATAGCACGTGAATATCCCTCAATACTAATCCAGGTGGAGAGCTCGATTTGTATAAATGCATGATTTTGGATTGCATTCTAAAATTTATTGGAGCATAATTTTAAGTAACGTATTTAATTCTAATCTAACATTTCGAGGCAACCGTTAACAATATCATGTACTCCGTACGAAGTATATATATTTAGAGTTTATCTAAAGTTTCTAAACTCTCCGAGTGAGCATTAGCAATATTGTTTTAATTTTAATTTTTAACCAAGTTTGGCAATATCGTTTTGAGTCAACCGTTGGCAATATCGCATATCTATTTAATGTCAAATCCTGTCTATCTAGACATTCTAAGTGGGCGTTAGCAATATCGTTTTGATTTTATTTTTAACGATATTGCTAACAAGCGCCCCTAGGCGTTAGTTAAGTATCAAATTTATTTCCTAAATTGGTAAAAATATGGAAATGCATGCCAAAATCACACGTCAATTAGTGTAATTAATGTTTATTTCAAAGTAATATTTCTACTTTTAACTAACTTATCTAACGTCCCGGAACGTTTGTTAGCTTTTACCTAATTTTAATTTTATTTTTTCACCAAGTTTGGCATAGTTTACCTCTTGTATAATGAAAAGTTACTCCCTACTTTTTATGTATCTATTCCCTCGGGAAGGTCACTTGTCCCATCTTCTCACTCCTCTTTTCTGACATTTTTAAAATCCTTTTTCTTTTTTCTTTTTTTTTTTTGTGAAGAAGGAGAAGCATGCATCTTTATTTTGCATTGAGCATCAGATTTGCATTGCATTAGTCACACACTGCACACCCCCTTTCGCTTTCACTTGCAAAACCCTTGTTCAATCACTAATTAGAATTCAGGCCTTGTTCTTTTCGCATAATTTAATTAGTTTCACCGACTTCAGTTCAGTTCAACTACTCAACTCACTTTTAGTTCAATTCGGGTATGTTCTCTTCAACTTATTTTCAATACTGACAGAATAAGATAGGTTACAATAAGTTAAGATAATTATCATTAAGTTCAGATTAATACTAATAAGTATAATCATTACTTTTCTCTTTCACAAAATAAGTTTAAAAAACACACCCTTCGGTAGGGTTATTCAAATAGGATAATCTGATCCGAAATTTTCGAATAAGAGAAATTCCGTTCCCAACCCGATCTGTATATTTTCGAATATTAGATATGAACTGCTAACTTTCCGAGCTGAATRCGATTCGATATCTGAAATTTTGAATCGAATCCACCGAATCATGGATCGAATGCTTGTATACTTACCTATTTTTGCTATTTTTTATTTTATATTTCCATATTATTTTATAAAAAAAATCGAATATTTCGGTTATCCGAAAGGAGAAAAATTGATTCGAACTCGGCTTGAAATTTTTCGACTGTATGATATGAAATATCTGAAACCTTCAACACCGGATCAGAATTCAATTTTTCGAATCCAACTCGCCCGGATCACGGAACGAATCGCCCGAGCCGGATATTTTTAAAACACCTAGGCGCTCGGTTATTTCAATTCAGCCTAAACACGTTTTCAACTAACTGATTTCAGTCAACTTTAAGCTTACTTAACATTTTCAAACCTAAAAAAAAATGGATTAGTAGGCCCTACCCAATATTAGGAGAAGTGTTCCCCTCATAGTGCTATGATATGCGCTATTTTGGGGATAAAAAATATAAAAAAAAGGCAAAAAAAAGTAAGAAAAAGGAAAAAAGAGCATAACGGAGGGGTAGAGAAAACGGGGTCACGTGATTGATTTAGTTGTTCGGACAATGTAGCTTGCGTTAGATTAATGTTTGGTTTAGTTGGACAATTTACAAATTTCGTAAGACATGTTTATATATTTCCAACAATGTTAGATTGAATAATTTTTTTTTGTTACATGAACAGTGGATGAACAGTGTCAACGTAGCTGCCTAGATTTATCATTCTCCAATATGTGTAAGGCATCTCATTATGAGGCTCCTATTATATCTCTCTCATCACCTATTAGTCCATGTCACTTTCCATTAAGTTCAACTATTTTTAATGCACCTTATGCGTGCAAAAGCGCTGCTGAGAACATTTTAATCTTTATACATCTATAGACATTTTTAAGTGTGTTATTTCGCATATTTAATTTATGCTGGCACTTTAATTTTTTTTTCTCCTTTTTCTTTTCCTCGTTGAAATATCAAAAAAAATGATATTGAAAAAATTAACTTTTTATATGTGCTAATTCGAGGTTCTCATAACAAAGATATTTTTTCTTTATCATGCATCAATAATTTTCTTTGTTCTTTTTATCTTATTGACAATTAAAATATTTAGGCGGTCAAATTGAGTTCGATTGGTATATAGAAATAATTTCTTTAGTTTGGGCAATGGATGCAAATTAATACTCCGTTAGAGAATCATTTTTTTATTCTTTGAAAATTATTGCATAATATTAATTGGTGTTTTTGCCTATATATGTTAAATTGTTTCTTTTGAAAGAGTAAGAATTGTATTTGTGAAGGGGAGACACCATTTCTTATAAAATGACGTAATGAATTGTGCCGGTGCATTAATATGTGCAAAATAAAATACTTATTTCCACAAAAATTAATTATGTTTGAAAATAATCCGCTACGTATATACAAATTAAAATAATGTTTGATATGTATAGGACATGATGAAATTTACTACTTGACCGTCTAATTTCACATTAAGTAATTAATATAAATAATCACCTATACCCACTAAAGTTAAAAAAAAATCATTTTATCATCTTTTTTAAGTGATGTTTATTTGGTTATTTGATTTAAAGTTTTAAAACGTTCATTAATAAACTTTACATTGCATAGTCAATGAAGTTTTTTTTTATTGTCACAACAAATAAAGAACCAACTTATGAAGTAGTAAGAGATAACATTCTCATTAAGGGTTAAAATAGTATTTTATGTGTATTCCAAAGAGAATTAAAATTATCCTTAATGTATTTTAATGCATATGTTCATATAACTTGTTTCTTTTAATATGCAAATTACGAAAATGGAAAGGGTTTTAATTTTTTTTCTTTTGAGATTTTTTTAATCATAAATTCATTAAGGGTATTTTGGGGTTTTAGAAGGGGGGACACCATCTTCCTCCCCCCTTCACTTATATAATAGAGATTTGTGAATCTTCTCATCTTACAATTTCATACCTACATTCATGCACTCCTAATTTACTTTCTCTTTTTTATGTTTCATATCCCACCACATTTTCTCTAACTTAACATTATTTTAATGGTAATGTGATCCACATATATTTATTAAAAAAAAAGGAAAAAGAAAATGGGCTACATAAATGCAAACCTGACTAAGTTGCTTCGAATCGGAAATCCGATCCGAAATGGATGATTCGAATGTTGGTTCGAATCCGGTGGATTAGGTCCGATCTGAAACAAACTTGGTCTGAAACTCATCTGACATCCGAACCAAACCAATCCGATCTTGAATAAGTTATCTAAATATGCCTAAGATTATTAAAATTTAAGGTTTTACCTCATTGAATGCGAAAAATATCCAACCCGAGTTCCGATTTGGTCTGAAAGCACAATGATCCAAACGACATCTGGATCCGAATTGGTCAGGTCTGATTCTATTTTGATCCGAAGATGGTCTGATCTGATATCGTCCTATCCGAACGGTCCAATTGTCAGGTCTACATA
Organism: Bassia scoparia; assembly: GCA_008642245.1. NCBI lineage: Eukaryota > Viridiplantae > Streptophyta > Magnoliopsida > Caryophyllales > Amaranthaceae > Bassia > Bassia scoparia. The sequence continues at coordinate 42,326 of SNQN01000055.1, read as the reverse complement.
AATGAGATGCAAAAGGCTCTTTTAGATTAACCTCTGCTTTCTTGACAAAAAAAAGATTAACCTCTACTTAATTTTTTATGAGACGAGAACCAATCCACATTCATGGGAATGTATACAAATGTCACTTTTATGAAATATAGAGTTTCCCTCCCCGTGATTCCCGTGAATGTGCATGTTTTTAATGTAGGTCCACAAATATCATATTTAGGCGTTCGTAAGACTAAACTTGCATCATAAATTTGATCAAGTGATTTTAGGTTGTGTTATGTTCGTCTTACTATATAATGCTCGAAATTAATGATTTCAGGCTTTATAAATTTAAAACAGGTTATGTACGAGGACAAATTAAATAAGTTTAAGACAAATTTGAGAATTATTCACCTAAATTTATACGAATCAATTGATCTTAATCCCACGTTATGTGTTAGTATTATATCACATTCGATAATCGATATGCTTAAACCGAACCCAAGTAAATTAATTCAAATTCACAAAACAAAAAACATTTTTAGAATTCATATCAAATAAAACGTACCAACATGCGAATACTGGCTTAGCTTCCCATTCACATAAACAGAAATTCGGAATTATGAACCCTATACTTTTTTAGAGAGTAATAAATGAAATTAAATATAAGCAATTAATTTGGTCATGTTAGGTTTGGATTGTATTGATATGAAAGGGTTGAAGAATGCTATTCTTTTCAATTTTAACTAGTTTTTTGGCTCGATGATTCGAGCTATCGTCCGGATCCACATATATAAACAATGATATATTATGTTATTTATGTAAAATTACTTATTTTTTGAATTTTGGTAGATAATAGACTTAAAAGAAAATAGATTAGGGTCTTTAGCATAAAAATAATGGTCGTAATTGTAACTAAAAATATTAGAAAAAGATAATTATAATTTATTTGATATGATAATTAATGAAATTGTTATGGATTAATGGATAAACATAACTTTTCATCTTTAAGGTCATAGGTTCAAATATTCGTGTTTGCAATTTTTTAAAATCTTTTTAGTTGAATATATACATTGACACATGGCTAGTGGCGCATATTGTGGCGATAGGTTCAACCGATAAAGAGTGGCGCATCTACATTGCGCGACACTCCTTCTAATATATGTTTTTAGATTATGACAATCAAATTTATAGTGACATTATAAAACAAGTTAAGGCTGAATTAGGCCACTAATTTAGATTATTAAACTTCTTTCTTTTTAAGAGGTTTTTTTTAATGCCAAAGAGAACCATAACGACGGGGATGAGAATCGATCACAGAATCTCCTTGAATCGGAGAGATAAGTTATAACCACATGRGTTACCCCTCATTCTRTCCAATAGTACTTATTTAACTAATTAATGGGTCAAAACTCACAAGCAAGTGAAGCAAATAACCKATTTAAGGATATACAAAGTATAGTCCAAACCAATGACTTTATTGTTATTATACGATGGGTTGCATAACGATTATAGGTAAGATGAAAAATATTACTTCGTAGTCCGTACTTAATTAGATTTGCATTATCTTAAAACTTAGYCTCTATTTACATTACTCGAAAACTTYAAAATTAGACTGAACTTAAATTAAATTGAACTAAACAAACCKTTAATCGACTCGAACTTATCCATATGAGGTAAAAACTAGACTTACATGAAGATTGAGTGATTGACCCTCCAATAATTGACTGGGATTTACATGGTTAGAACAAGGTCACCATTGTTCATTCATCTGTTTGGAATGAGAATAATGAATGATTGAAAATAGGAGAAGTTTTAAGAAGGGTGGGGTCCACTGTGCCTCCCTTAGTAGGGCAATGCCACTCCTACTGCAACCATTTCTCACTCCTAACTTCACCTAATCAGTCACTCAAACTAGTACAGTACAGTACTTGCCACGTGATTGGGTTACCTATTTTCCCGTTTCAAAAAAGCGCCGACAAATGAATTTTCACAGTATTTAAAAATAAATTTAAAATATGTTAAAAAATAAATTTAAACTCCCTCCGCTAACATAAACTTGCAACCCGATTGGGACATTTTTCCCTCTCTACTTTTATGTCCCATCGTTGCAGATTTATGTTACGGAGGCAGGAGCTAATAATAAACGATCAAGTCAATCATGTATTGACAGAAGCTAACAAGCCGCTCACTTAGGGCGCTTAGTAAGATAACCAAATTGAAAATCATTAAATGAATATAAACATAATATATCGATGACGTTGTGAATTTTGACATTATTCTAAGTTATGGTCAATTTAGAACATTATTTATTAGCTTATCTAACGCCTCGGGGCGTCCAGTAGCAATATCGATGTAATTTTAATACAATGAAAAATATGATTATAATTTAATTTACTCGTTTACATTGTTAAATTACTTTCTACAAATACGTGAAAATTCATTTGTTATCACTTTTTTGAAATAAAAGTATTTTTCCATCCATTTATAACCATGCAAACTATGCAACGAATATCATGACTTAATGTGTACCAAAATGTATTATTATGGGGTAATTATTAGCATTACAACGTACTGTACTATGCTGTGATTATTATATACGGTCCTTACATTATTACAATACCCAATTTGACTTGCTAACATAAAACAATACCATAGATTTTAATCGTACGTATATGACTTTGTTCCAATAATTAATTTTTAATAATAGTACTGCTTCTATTTCATTAAATTCGCGTTGCAAGGAATTTCGTCACTATTTATTAGTAGTCCGAATCTTTTAATTTCTAATCGATATTTTGGTTTTTTTTAAAAAAAAAATAAATTAAAGCACATTGTGTGTCCCAATATAAACCTTAGGTATGGTTTGTGTCATTGATGGTTATAATAAGTTTGTTGGAAGAGATTTGTCAAAATGTGACATGATATGAAAAGAAACTTTTAAGTGAACTGTGCTATTGCCCGATCATTTTTTTTAGCTTAATTTTATTGGTATTTTGGTTTAYTACAATCAATTTCATTCGACTCTAATTAACTTTTGCTCTATTTTAGTTCACTTTTATTCCAACTACTTTAACTCGCTTCATTTCAAATTAACATAATTCAATTTAAGCAACTTCAGTCCTAAGGGCTTTGTTTAAGCACTAAATTCACTTGTTAAAATGGTAAACATGGCGAATATGCTATTAGCAGGTCGGACCTTGGACTGAACCTTTAAATATTTGAACCACGAGCAAACACGAAACACATAAGGGCAGAACACAACAAGTGAGATATATTTAGGGCTTGTTCTCTTCAGTTTATTTTTAGTACTTATTGAATAAGATAAGTTCAGATAAGTATTAATAAATATAATTATTTTTTTTCCTCTCACAAAATAAGTTCAGATAAGTCAACATAAGATAAGTACAAATAAGTTAAAAAAAACGCACCCTTATATCTACTTGTATGTTGAAGATGCCGAGGAAGGGGTTTGGATCAGTAACTTTAACCCTACCTTTGTTCCATGTGATCAGAGGATCGAATCTTCATACCCCTCTCCTTGTACATGTACACCGCTATTGTGTTTCATTCGCAAAAAAAAAAAAAAAAAAAAAAAAAAAAAAAGGGAATGGGAGGGGTTTGTTTTGGGTAGAAATGTAGAATACACAATAGCAGTACAAGAAAAAAAAAAAAAAAAAAAAAAAAAAAAAAAAAACTACTTGAAGATGCCAATTTGGATTTATGTTATCAATTACAATAGACAAATATCATAATTATGTAAGGGGATATAAGGAGTAAGAGGGTTATTAAACATAATTAATTATATTGTGTTTTCCATTTTCATCAACTACTTAAGTGGTCCTTGATCATTTGGTGGAATCAGGCTTGTTACTTGTTAAAACATCCAAATAATGGTGTATTTTATACCAAGGATGAAAGAGGAATATCTTTGTGGATGACTATCTACATACGAGTAGAATAATTACTTTTAGTTTAGATCATGACTTATGTACTAGATACGGAGTAATTAGTAAGCAAAATAAGGAAATTAGAAATCAGACATAAACAAAATAAGAAAAGATGCGATACAGTGTTTGTTGGTTAAAACAAATAAAACCAAAATTCGATCAAAAAGTATATTAAGGATTATGAATTAACACAAGTGTCCGACAATTACCAACGTGATGAGTTATTGAAGATACTAATACAAAAAAGTGTACTCTATTAGGTCTATTTTTCTCGACTTATTAATACGTATGTTGACCGAATTTATGAGAATTATCTTTAGCCTTAACATTAAAGAAACATTCACTAAACTTTGTACGAGTAGTATTGAACAATCGAACTTGTCACTTGTAACTTGTAAGTTGTAACTACTAGAGTACTAGTACAACATTGGGCTCCATATCATATATTCACATCACTTCTTAGAGCACTCACACTAGTGCACATAATTTTTGATCATGATCAAAATGGCAAGGAAAAAGAGTGGGAAATGGTACACACTAGTGCACACTTCAATATTTCTTCACGAGCAAAATAAGATCAGAGCAAGCCATGAGCAGAAATGAGGAGGAACAGTGTCGCGTGGGGTCCACCTTGCTGGGCAGCCATTATAATTTTTTTTGCTTTTTACACTCACAAAACGACGAGTTTTGGGAGCAACGATGCTTTGTCATTCCCCAAAACTCGTCGTTTTGGGTGGTTCAAAAGCAAAAAAAAAATTACATGCAGCCGCTGACTGGGCGCGTCAGTCGGCCCAATCAGGGCGCGACACGTGGCCCAGTCAGTCAAACAACCAATCAGAATTCAGCACAAAATACACAATAACTATAATTTTGTAACGGCTTTTTCGCTATTAAAAAAAATTCAAAAAAAAAAATAAAAAAATACCAACGGCTTTATTTTTTTTTTCCTCTATAAATAGACATCCATTTTGACATATTTTGGCACACTTCAAAAATCACTAAATTCTTAAAAATCTCTTATTAATCTCAAAATCCACTTCAAAACCTTCTTATTCTCAAATCCACTTTGTTGTTGTTTTTTTTTAATTTATTTATTTAGTTAATTGTTGTTATTTTGTAATTAGTCTTGCTATAATTGTTAAAAAACAACAAATTTTACTATTTGTATTGTCTAAATTCTGCAATTTAAAAGGCAAGTGATTAAGTTAATTAAAAATATTAATACCGTAAAATATCTAATTTTGTAAAACGTGATTAATTAATTCTGATCATGATTAGCCGTATTTTTAAAATATGGTTAAATGTTAATAATTCATTATAAATCATAATTTCATACAGTAAATTATAAGTATTAAAAGTAATGATGGGTGAATAAAATGATGATGTGTATTGTGGTGGGGTATAGGGTATAGTAGGTGAGAGAGTGGTGAGAAGTTTTTTTTTTTTTTAGCATTGGTGTAGTGAAAAAGTATAATGTGAGGAAAAATTGGGTGGAAAGAGAGAAAAAGTAGGAGAGAGAGTGGTGGGGATTTTTATTTTTGTGCACTAGTGTGAGTGCTCTTATAAGTGCATCAATTTTGAGCACCCAAGTATATTGCCACTGTTAAAACATCCTAGGATAGATGTTGTGAGCAAAAGAGCAGTTTCATACAGCAAAAATCTCATTMAATTAATTGCAGAAATCTCATGGAATTTTCTATGAGTTTTGGTAGTTTTGRGTGAAGTTACAATGGGATCGGAGTAATGACTATCAAGTATGGTTGATCCTTTAATTTTCTTCTTTGTTACAAGGGTCATACATGCGTCCAATAAAGGGTTGAGCATAAACAATGCGCAACCCTCTGATAGTCGGTGTTATTGTAGCCAAATTTGCATTGATAGATAAATATGATACTATTAGTGTGGACTTCATGGAGTAATACACTCACTAAACAACGTTATTATTGTACTCCGTAATACCAAATGATTACTAAACCATTACGGAATAAATTGCAAACAAACGGTATGTGTTTTTCGACATAAAGAAATGTTGAGTTTATGATATAACTATTGTAGTTTTAAACAAGAACCTAATTAAATTAAATTAAAAAGAGTTTATGAAGAAATCAACTTTTTTCATGGAGAGGAGTACATACATGAACTTTGTGTGAGTATGTGATTTATCATGAATAGTTTGAGGATGTTAATTTATGAAGTAGTAAC
>SNQN01000055.1:0-34777 GCA_008642245.1 Bassia scoparia | reverse complement strand
AAGTGAAGTGTGAAGTAGGGTGGGGTTCACCATGTGGCAGCAATGGTGAATTTGGTGAGTTGATGTGTGAGTTTTTATTTTGAAGTGGTTAACTTTCATGTGTTGATTGTTTGTTGCAACTATATAACTAGAACTCTGCAATGGTGTAAGTTTGTATAAATGACATAGCACCTTAATTTTTGTTACTATTTTTTCATTCTTTCTTTTGTCCCTTTTCTCCTTTGAGTAAGGATCTCAATCACTCAAAGATGTAGACATGATTTTTTCCCCTCTATGAAAATGGGCTAAAAAAGAAAATGATAAATAAATWGCATTCTTCCTTTTAAATTAAAAATTCATTTTATTACTTTTTTACTAACATCACTTCTAAATTTGAGGACTTTAATGTAAATTTTGGAGAGCAGAAAGACCATGAAATAAATAAAAATTAATAAATTTAAATTTATATCCCATATAACAAAAATTAATAAATAACGTCTTTTAYAATCATTTTCAACAAAAATAAACGATCAAAATGACAATTTAGAATTTTGATAGTAAAAATTTGCTAGATGCTAATGTTATTGGAATTATCAACATATCATAAAATAACGAGAAAGTATTGCACCCAATGGGTTGAATTGAGTTAGATTGAAAATATCAGATTTATCAAGTTTGAAGAGACGAGTTTTAAAGAGGTCAAAAATCTCGAAATTTTGTTTGAAACCCGCAACATGTCGGTCGAGTCACTCGGGATTTTCAGATTGGATCGAAAATTGAAACCTCTTTGCAAATGCTTAGCAGCTACTTCCTCCGTAACGAAAAGCTTTCAACAGTTTTTATATTTGGGTGTAACAAAAAACTTTCAACAATTGTACAATTTTCCTCATTTGGTAATTTTTAAATGCAAATATCTCACCTAACCCACAATTACCTTATTTTTTTTGGGACCACTTTACTAATGTTTAATCTAAACCACTATTGTACTACATTTTTTGGGACTACTACACTAATATCTTACCTAACCCACAATTACCTTATTTTACATTGAAAAGTGTGTTAATACAATTGTTGAAAGTTTTTCGTTACAGAGGGAGTAGCAAATACATTTAAAAATGTTTTAAACTAAGCTAGGGTTAGTGAACATTGGACGATCCCCAGATCTCAAAAAATCGAGAGAAAAACTCTAACCAATTAAATTATCCTTTATTCTCATTCCTTATATTGTATCTCCATATTTAGTGAAATATCATTAATAAAAAAAAAGAGTATTTTATACCGAACAATCGATTGTACCGTAAAATTTGGCGTAAGATAATTTAGATTGGGTCAATAATTTAGCTGAAAGGGAATAAAAACCTGGTGGAAGGAGGAGTAAATGCACGGAAAGAAAATGAGGGAGGYGAGAAGGAGAGTGGGACCCAAGAGTCACATGCGATCCGTGCTGCCACGATCACGAACTCATGAATTGGGATGATTGTGGCTTTCAGCAACAACAGCCATATCACGTGTCCATTTATGGACAATAATTAGTAAACCTTTTATGGGCCCAATTTTCAGCCCACTTATCCTAATAACAAGCCATCTAAATGTTTTGGATTTTTAAAATAGTCGCATTAATCTACTTTCATTTATAATGCAAAACCTTTGACACTTGAGCGTTGGTAGAATGGTGGATATTAAATAAATTATTAAGAAAAAAAAACTAACGAGCGCCCCCGAAGCATTTGATAAGATGACTAAAAATGAAAATATCAATTGAATATATCGAAATTAATTATACTGATTGACGTGTGAATTTGACATGTATTATAAGATTAATACCATTTTGAAAAATTTATTTAGTTATTATTGAACGTCCCAAGACACTCGTTAGGAACATCGAATTATTCATTGCAAGATAATAAAGATGTAAATTTTGTAATTTTTTTTAGTCGCCAAAAGAGTATCCTTTTTTACGGCACAAAAATAATATCGTGATATAAAAAACACTTCTGAATCATTAATTTCAACTTCATATTTGATTCTTGTGATCAAGACTTCATTTATCATTGATAAAAAAATAATCCTTTAATAAAATTTTATTTGCATTTCAACAAAATCGTTTGGAGCATGACAAAGAATTAGGCACATCGGATGCACAATAAATTTACTGCACATCAGATTATAGTGACCCGTTTGGTTAATATAGTAGCTCTTTTTATCAATATAGTGACCCCTATTTTTTATCACTATATTGATGTAAAGTGAAATGAGTTACTATATTGATATAAAGGGTCACAATATTGATATAAAGAGTCACTATATGCTTGATGCACAATAATTTATTGTACATCTGATGCATACAATACCTTCTGTTGAAGCATTGTCGGAGTAAAAACTATTTTTTTTCTAACACGTAATTATTAACGGTTATGTTATATGTAGCCCCTAGGGCATTATTACACTTTCTAAAATGGTAAAAAGTTATGAAATTATGACAAAATCACATGTAAATTTATGTGATTAATGTTTGATTTTATCCAAGATTGCCATTGTTAGCTTCTTATTCATAGTCATTAGGGCTATGTTTAATATTTTCTAATTATAAATCGATATTGTTAATGGACGCCCCGAGACGTTAGATAAGCTATAAATATATTTCCTAAAATAACATTAAACTTGAAATGCATGCCAAATTCACACGTCAATCGGTGTAATTAATGTTTATATTCATTAAATATTTTCATTTTTTGTTATATTATCTAACGCCTCATGAACGCTCGTTAGCTTTTGTATTAAAATACATACAGAGTAGTGTATGAAAAAAAAAAAGGTGTGAGTAGATTTTTTGGCAAAGTAACTCCTACGAATGAATCTTTTAAAGTTTCTTACTCGTCAGCATGATTGCATAAAGCAGCCCGTAAGATTGTCCAAGATACTACCATAGTAAGTCTAGTACGTACTATTGACGTTGTAAATCTGCAATGCCTTCTTTTGAACTTGTGACTCCACAATTGTACTCCTTATTCTATACTTCATAGTTCTACCAGATCAATCACATTAATTGTTCATGCTTCAACAGTAGATATGGTTCAATTTCAGTATCATAAGTTTCTCACCCCAAATAAAAACTAACATGGAAATTACCTTGTATGGCCTCCTAGCTTACGGTGCTTTCATCCAATATATCTATCTAATGGTGTTTTAAAATAATCCGATCGGATTATCCCTGTGTTTTTCACGAATCGCTCATGTACCCTTGACATGGTCCAAAAGATTAAAGAAAGATAAACAAATGCGAGCCATATTAGGGCAGTTAAGCCCATAATACTACTGAACTTTCGTATATCATTCGATCAAGATCCAATCGTCATTGTTGCTATTTTAAAAATGAACGCTGCTGCAAATGAGCCTAGCTGAAGCTCCTGACGCTGTTTGCTGGTAACTGTTGTCGCAGTTGTTGTTAGCCGCTGAGTCCCAGCTCACGATGTGTAATATAAATTTTCTTTTTAAAAAATTAGAATTGTATCCACACAGCAAAAAAAAAATTACTGTACAAAAAAACATGGGCACACATACAAGTGATACAATCTATGGTGACTTTTGAAGTTTAATAACCGATGGAGATTCAAATGCTTCACGACACCTGGACAAATCAATTTTCTGGACGACGAATAAGCTCTCAAAGCAATGAATTACTACACGTACAAATACATATTTCCATACAGATTTCGTGTATAAACATTGCAGGCAAGAGAGACTAGTCCAATCAACTGATGAATCTGCACGAGGCCTATTGATATTAAATAACCGTCCCTCATGTGAAACAAGCTAATTTCACATTATCCAGCATTACTAGGCACATTCTCCTCCTCTAGCGTTTGGAACCATGAGAGTTGAAGAAAGCGATGTTGGATCACAACGAAAATTGATGCATCAAGCCATGAGCACAACCTAAATCATATAGAATAAAAGAACTGAATCAGCGAGCCTACATTTGTCAAGTATCTTGCTTAATGGTATACTGGCTGACTCTCTCAATGTTTCATACTCTCAATGTTACAATGGTATTTTGAGAAAGTGTCATACTTGTCTAATACCAAGCCTAGACTTGTCTATGAGTACGAATATTATAAGTAAACCCTTCAGCATGACCAGCACTCCATCTGTTTGATCTGATCCCTATGCCTAGTATCATTAACCGATTCACATATGAGATCGGTTTCGCATGCAAGATATGTAGGAAAGGCCTAATGATCCAAATTTAGGACCTTTGAGCACAAAATTAGCATGAAATGCAATATAACTAAAGAAATGATTGAATTGATTCTACATAAGTCGTCACATCAAACTGTTTTCATCTTTAGTTTACACTGAACTGAAACATATAATCAGCTGAACGTTCTTTCATGTTTACTTAGAAAAGCACCGGTAAGTTGTTTTTACATCTAAATTATGATTTCCATCCTATGTTTATTCTAGAAAGGAGCTTATAACTAGGTACTAGTATAACAAAAATGCAAAGGTGGCTGAATCTGAAATGCACAAAAAATTTGTCTCTTTCTTTCTTCGTGATAGAGGATGATACACTAATACCCCAACCTTTTATTTGGTATAATTGTGAACCTCTGAAGTATAAACTATAACCTCTAAAGTCCATACATCACGAGACCATACCTGATAACGAAGGTGTCATTGCAAAATCAAATGGGTAGAAAGGCACCAGCAGCAATTGGAATTGTAACAACATTATATGCAACTGCCCACAACAAGTTCTGATGTACTTTACTCATAGTTGCTCGTGCAAGATCAACAGCATCTACAACCTAAGAATGAGGGTAGGTGAGAAAKAAAAATACAGKGGATGTCTCAAGAAAGTCTGCAAGCTTAAGATATCAAAACAGACCCTCAATCYGAAATTGGATTAGGAAAAAGAGACATTTAATTTTCTTCAAAGACCAACACCAGATTACTTTACAACTACAGTCTATTCATCTATTGCAATATCTATGAATGTACTAAAAGGTTGCTTTGCAAAAGATACCTGTGAAAGCCTGTTTCCAAGAAGTACAATAGAAGCAGCATCAGATGCAGCATTTTCTTGCAACCCAGTTTTCAAAGCAATCCCAACATCTGCAAGCGCTAAAGAGGGTGCATCGTTTATGCCATCACCCACCTGCAAGGAACCAATTAAAATTCCTACCAAGGTTTCATGCAAGAAATTACAGGTGAAGCTATATTATTCAATTAACAAATGACTAAACAGTGGCACTGAGCTAGGCTAGCTGAAACAAGGCTCGAACTAGCATGAAAAAATCATTGCATGGAACATTACAGAAAGTCCGTAATGTGCCAGGCCATGGGCCACAAATTTATTACGTTGACAGTGGGCCTAGTTGTGGGCCATCTCATCTAGCCCATAGGCACGCAGGTTTGGCATGACACAGCTTTATGTCATCTTTGAGTTATTAAAAGCTTCCTTGTACGGCAGTCAATGTTTTCGTGAAAGGTATGAAGTCGAGCCCTAAATAATTTAGGCTCGTGGCTAATATATTTCTGTTTAGAAGGTTTGAGTGCAATGAATTGCTGCAACAAAGGTTACTTACCATAGCGATACGATGACCTGAAACTTGTAAATCTGATATAAACTGAGATTTCCGCTGTGGATTCAGTGATGCCTTTACAAGTTCATTATTTATTCCAATGATTCTTGCCACTTTTGCAACTGCTTCTTCCCTGTCACCTGATAAGAGTATGGGTTTGATTCCCATTCCTTRGAGCCTTCAAAAAAGGAAGGAAATATTTCTAGCATTAGAATGACCAATAGCAGGTCAGAAGTGTGCTACCATTACCCCAATCTTAAGACGAAAATTTATTAGATTGGTAATTTAACTAAGTTCAAACCAAGGGAATCAAGTTCTCTGTTTTAGATCCTGCCACCCATCCCCCCTCTTAAAATATATGTGGGCCTTAGCTCCCTATATCTTAAAACAAGCACAAAGTAATAATGCAATACAAGTGAGGTCCATATCAATTTACAAGTGAACATAATAGATGAAAACTGCTTAGTTATCTGCTTTGTTATCTACTAAGTATGAACAGCTTGTGTCGTTCCAATTTTATCAGATGTTTCAGGGACAGAAACTACTTGTGAGCAAGACCTTATCACACTTCGTTTTGCATTATAGAAGCTGTAAGCTTCTCTATTTTAGGGTGTCAGAAATTGTCGAAATAACAATATTTTTACTTGATATTTCAGAAAATAATTTGCTATAATGCCACTACTAGATTCAAATGATGTTTAAAGAAATTMTATTATAGAAGGTAYTGTGTCTTATTCTTAAAAATAAGTGTAAACAATGTTATAAATAATTGAAATACCTCCTTCCAGAACAGAATTATAATTACAGAAGAGGTAACAGAATTGACACTCATTTAGTATTCACTAATATCTGCATTTATRAAATGAAATTAAAGAGAAATCCAAGTACCTTCCCACAGTGGCCTCGGCATCATGCCTTAAAGTATCAGAGATTGCAATAGCACCAATGACACCCTCTCCCTCTCGTCCAACATATACCACAGTTACTGATTTATCCAATGATGAAGTTGGTCTAGTTGACTCAAGCATTAAAMCATGTTCCATAGATGTWATGTCTGATTGGTTTTCCCTTTCAAAACGTTTACAAACCCATTCCAAAGCACCCACTGCAACCAAACGTCCATCTACTTCAGCTAAAGTTCCAAACCCTGGCTCTGTTAATTGTCCACTAGTGGATGGAATCTGCAAACCACATGACTCCGCTTTACTCAAAATAGCATTTGCAAGAGGATGTGATGTTGTTTTCTCCACAGCAGCAGCAAGTTGAAGAATCTCTGAGCTGTCGTATGCCAATGAAGCTACAGCTGAAACAGTAGGTTTTCCTTCTGTAAGGGTTCCTGTCTAAACACATGAGCAACATAGAATTAGCAGGTTTAAATTTTTCAGTCTTATGGAGAGAATTCATCCAAGCTCTTCCAACAAAATTAGAAGATCAATGAAGAAAACTGGATTTACTGCACACACACACACGAACCTTGTCAAAGGCCATGCAATCTACACCAGCCAAGCGTTCCAACACATCTCCACCTCTCAAAAGAAGTCCTTGCCTTGCTCCTGATTAGTTAAAAAAATTGCAACATAAAGCACTCAGTTTTATTAGCCAACTAAATAACTATGTTAGAATAGTTGATGCGATGTCAGACTCGATAAAATAAGAATGTGCAAAATGAAAAGCAAGCAGTGAGCTCATGTACCAATKGAAGTGCCAACAAGGATAGCTGTGGGTGTGGCAAGGCCCAAAGCACAGGGGCATGAGACAACCTGAAAGAGGGAGAGAAAGATAATGTAACTYTCAGGTGCACGATAGTTCAAGTGTACTTCTTGACCCAATGGTTAAATGTTAATATATTTAACTATTAGCATAAATCCACAAGGGAAACACAACAGCCACGTCCAAGGTTATGCAACTAAATTATGCTTCTGCAAGTATAACATCATAGGCAAAACACTAAAGAAAATTTGTAAGCATAAAGAGAAGTTTCTACTTTTATAGCATGGGACAATAATCCTAATAAAGCATCTATATATAAAGAAAAGGATTTTTTCCACAGGTACCCCTGAGGTTAGGCGAAATGGATGATGTACCCTTGAGTTTTTTTTTTTTTAACCTCAGGTACCCTCCACCTCCCACATAATTCCCGAGATACCCTTAATGAGCCAAAAACCGTTAACTTTTCTAACACCGGTAGTGAATAACCCCAATTAACCCATAATTCATCCTATTAACCCTTAATTCTTTCTCTTTCCTCCATTCTTCTACCTTCATCCAATCTCTCTCCTCCCTCCTTCCTACCACCACCACCAACAGACGTGCTCCCATACTCCCATTAAAACAAATCACAGCAAACACCAAATTCAATTTGAAATTATTTTGTAATCCCTTCATAATGAGTTAATTTAGGTGTTAATTAAGGGTTAAGTGAAGGATTAGTGGTTAAATGGGGTGAATTAGGGATTAATTGAGATAATAGACTAACGGTGTTAGAAAAATTAATGGTTTTTGGCTCATTAAGGGTATCTCAGGAATAATGTAGGAGGTGGAGGCCCTGGAGGGTACCTGAGGTAAAAAAAAAAACTCAAGGGTACATCATCCATTTCGCCTAAAGCAAGAAAGATGGGAGTTTTTTTTTTTTTTTTTTTTTTTTTTTTCATCAGAGAAAGCATAAATACAAGATCTTTAGCATAGGCCAATTCAGTGTCATTTATTTCGAAAATAAAAAATTAAAAATCAGTGTCATTATTTATTTCGAAAAAATAAATAAATTAAGTGTCAAAACTCACCAACACATCCACAGCCAGCTTCAAACTTAAGATCAAAGGACTACCCTCAGGACCAGCAATATCATTAAGCAAGACATCAGGAAAGAGTGTTGCCCCAATTGAGTACCTACATTAGTGAAAAAAATCGAGAAATTACAAACATAATTGGACAGGGTGCCATGTTCAGTCCTCGATATCTTCAAAATCCATGGTAATTGACTGAAAGAAGATATCATACGAGCAAATTTAGCTCCAAGTCTTAAGACTTGGGATGACATCACTTTTTATGACTCAAGATTTAGACTTAACCCCATTTTTCTTCTAAAATCTTAGCAAAATCTCAAGTTGAGTCTTGAAATTCCAAGACTCAACTTAAGACTTGAAATATGGGACCCACCTCTATTCAATAATGTTTCTTTCCATATAGGTAAATTAAGAGATTAAAAAAAGTAAAATATTATGGTATATATTTGAGTCTTGAGAGTCATATGACTAAAGTGATAAAGTTGGACAAATCTTAGAGTCTTAACTATAACTGATGACATCATTTTTGATAGTCCACCAAAAAATGATGCCACACTCAATTTTAAGACTTGGGCTAATACATAGCCCTAGGATTACATATAATAAGAAACTAAATAAGGAAATATTTGGCATTAAATAAACATTAATGACAACAATCGATGCCTAAATTGTCATGATTCTAAATTCATTCTATTTGACAATGTATTTTGTATTTATTCTATTTAATACTTAAAGTTAAACATAGCCCTAAGCACCTAAGGGCTACATATAACATAAACCTTTATAAAAATATTTTTTAAAGTGTAACAGCTCAAGAACACAATTTAGTGAAATCGTTTATAATGGATATAAAGACAATAGTAATCAGAAAAAACCACAATAAAACAATTGGTTCAGCTAAACAATTAGTTAAGCTGTGAGTGTGTAATATCCATCCATCCACAATCCCATGCAAACTGTTTGTAGTATTAATTAGCTACAATAGTAATAGTTAAATTAGATAGCTAATTCTGATCAAATTGCTTATTTAGCTTTTGCCCAAATAACAGAAAATTAAATTCTGTTATTAGTCTGTTAATTAGCTATCTATTACTGTTGCTTAGCTGTAATACATTGTAAAGATGATCAAGCCATTATAAATAGCTGATCATCAAGTCATGAGAATCATTCATTGATCATAATATACATTCTCTCTTATTCTCTCTGTTTTCTCTTTCTTTTCTTCCTTCTTCTACTTTCTCTCATTTCATTGCTTATTTCTGCAACTATTTTAATGGTGGGACAAACCACCATATCACAAACCATTTAACCAAAGCCCTTGTTAGAATCTATGAGGAATCGAATACTGCTACAAACAGGGACAATTACCAAAAGGCAAACGTGGCCAGAGATAAAGTCATCACGCTGTAAACAAATGGCCAGCAATTGAATCTGCTATCTTTGTATTGGTGCCTCATTACTTTTGGGCATCTTCAACCTGAAATGACAAGCCCAAGAATGTGTTAAGTTCAGAAGTGATATGCTGTAACATTAAATTATTTTTGGAAACTAAAGCCATTCACAATGATCCATTACAGCTTTTATCAATTAAGAAAGTTTCAAAATGATATCTGCACAGGTTTAGGGCTACAATAACAGGAAATCACTGTTTTACTCACTGTTATTGAGGCAACTTCAACTTCAAATTATATTCCAATGCAAGGGGTTAAAAGAAATGGCATGCAACAAACTCAGAGATCAGAGTAAATGTGCAAGAGATATGAAACCAGAGGCACTAATCACAGCAAAGATCGAGCATGTGAGGTTAAAGATTGAGCCACACTAGAAGATCGTGGAGAAGTAAACAAGGGAGAAAGATAAAGAAATCTGATTTGAAACTTCAGAAAAAAAAATGGCTCAACAAATTAGCATTGATGAATAAACGGCATGAATGTTTACAATAAACTGAAGCCTTGCTTTTGTGATGAAATATCATGACAGGTGGCTTCAATTAATATATTCTTTGCAAGCTGGCAACACAATGCTGTACATTTGAATATGTGCTAAGGGAGCCAGAACAGTCATATCTACACAAAACAGTGGAACAGGTTGCAGTGCTACAAATAACAAAAATAGCTGCAATGGCCAAGAACGAGATAATGCAGGTATTCCAAAAGGTTCACTAAAATTGAAGAAGATGATGTCAGTGATAACATGATATAATTTACATAAGAAAGAGCCAAATAGTGAATATTTTTCAAAAGGTCAGCCCAAATGTGACAAGACTAACAAAGATGGATCACATTTGTGCATGTGACTCACTGTTTATGGTAATTAGCCAAGTAGTTAGCTGTCATAGGCTTAATTGATCATTATGGCTAGTTCAATTTGTCACTTGTTAGCTGGTTTGATCATTCAATTGCTATTAATTAGCTTATTGTGGTATAACAACTTTTCCCGCCAAAAGTTAGTATTACTAGGCTAGTGTAATCAACTGTTTCTGTTAATCGGTTAGCTGTCATTTGATCATAGTAAATCAATTGATTATAAATACATGTATTTGTGACTTTTTGAGGAATCAATCAAGTAATAAACTTCTCTCTTCTCCTCTGTTTCTCCTTACTTCTCTCTATTTCTCACTTAATCCTACATTTCTCTGCTTGTTCTTATGGTATGATTACACTTCCTGAATCAACCATAACACCACTTCTTAAGTGGCCATATATTAAGAAATGCAAACAAGAAAACTTTATACCATGTGAATAATCTTGGATATAGTAGAATTGGAGCTGTGGAGGTTGCTTCTATCCTTATTGGACCATCCTGACAAAAACAAAGAAGAAGAAAAAAGAGAGGCTTAATTCAGTGCGCCTCCAAATGCATTATTCCAAATAAGAAATTTAAAATAAATAAAAAATAAAAAAAAAAAATGTGCATTATGCAGCACTCAATTAATACGGTCATACGGAAGTAGATACGGTCATACGGAAAGCCAGTTAGCCAGCCATCAATTATGATCAAATTAGGATACTCCTTGTTCGGGAGTATACGCACATAAATTGATTTTCGACACATTTACCCGGCCAAAGGAAAACGATCAACCTAAAATTTGACTCCCCACTATATTAGGGCAATTTAGATCTTATAATAAGGCTACAATCAAGTGTATAACAAGATTTCATCATTTGAATAAACATGAACTTATAAAATAATCATTTATTCTAGTTGAGGAACATTGGTTATCGTAACGTTCTCTATTATATATGTATGCAAAATTAATATTTTTTTCAACTATATAAATGTTATCTTACAAGTCTAATGTTTATCCAAATGAGATATCATATTGTACACATGATTGTAGGATGTACTTAGGTAATAGGGTTTTCATTGATGACATTTAATAAATGAAAAACATATAAACTGGTTTAGGTTCAAAGGGTATTAATTTGAAGTGATTGTTTAAATAAATATGGAAAACAAAAGTAGAATCATTTAAAGCTGAATGAGGGCATCTGAAACTTCGCTAGAGAATTGCAACTCCTCAAAATGCATTTCTCTGGTTTTAGATACACAAGATTTTAGAATAAGCAAGCTCCTAAGGATTTGACTTGATGTAGTTGTAGTAGGCAGTTCGTAGCACATAACAATTCAAACTTAATACAGATTAAAATGAGATAAATATGCCTTTATGGAACATTGACCATTGCCTATGCCTTTATGAGATAAATATGCCTATGTCAAATATGATTATTGTGCCAATTTTGAAACTATTAACATAATTTTTCAATAATCTAATGTACCATCTACCATGATACCATCATCCCCTGTCAATCACCTTAACAGTTTGGTAACCGTTAGTATTGGGAATGATAGTCATGAAGAAAAATACACTTTGAGATGAATTAGCATTACCATGGAAATTAACATTAACTTTCCTCACAAATTATGAAATTAACAATTCAATCACATTACCATCATTTATAATTATTATAAGTTTATAACCAAATACCAAACAAGTCGCAAGGACAAGGGTAAAACAAGCAATATTAGAGCCTTAATTACAAAAGTTTGGATTAGGTAGCATYAGTCAAGAATCCATCTTGTTTGATAATCCTCAAGTATGCCATTTAACTTGCTAACACATGTACTCCCCATCACTTTCAACTCTCTCCAAGAGTCTGCAWCTTACTACCTAAGTCATATTTAGCATTGTTCTGAAATAAATGTTAATGGTGTCTAAAATCATAGATCATAACAAAATGGCATGTTGTATTTAGATTTTAGAAACAMMACAAGATATATTTTCAAGCAAACTTCAAGGTGAAATCAAATATACTCATCAGTRATATTATATATACCAAAAAATGCATATATTTGTACCCAGTTAATTGTCCCAGCGGACACTAAAAGCCCTGCCTCCTTGAATACAGGAAGAGATTCTCCAGTAAGCATGGATTCATCCACGACACTTCTTCCAGCGAGCACCTTCCCCTGGAACAAAGAAACAACATAGGTAAAGCTCATTTGCATGCCAACATATCTTATATATATAAACATGCTGCTTAAAAATGCTAAATATTCCATAAACTGAGCGAATAAGAAAATATTGCAGGCTCACGTCCACAGGTATGGTTTCTCCAGGCAAAACCAACACAGTATCTCCGACTCGAATGTCATCGGTAGGGACTTCAATGCAGATGGCATCAGAAGCAAGTACGTCATTGCCAGAAGAATCGCTTTCTTGGGATGTAATGAACAATGATCGAGCTTGAGTAGATACTAAAGACTGCAAGATAAATTTATATTTGTAAGATACAATCAATTTGTGCATTCAAAAAACGATAGGTTCATGGAGTCCAAGAATGCAACTTAGCTCTCACTTGTAAAGATACAAAGACACGAACAAATATAAAGTCCATAACTCCATATAATCCCAAAAACAGCAATGCAGCTTTATCTCATTCACTTTTTAAGAGAAAGAGCTTTTCTTAGAAGAATAGGCACAAAAGAATAAAGCTCCATAAAGTTAGGCACTACTGTATATAAAAAATAATAAAACAGAGTACAAAGGTGTTACTCTCGTGTGTGTAACATATAGTATATACAGGCATTTTACATATAACAGCAGCTGTACAATCTATTTCATAGTTACTCTAGCCTGCCATAACCCACATCAGGTAAAAAGTGGGTCAAGTCTAGAAGTAGAACAGTGTGTGTAAAGCTAGCAGAAGGAAGCATATTACAAGGCACTTAACATAAATAAGCAAGTTGTTTACCATGACCTTTATCGAAGTATTTATTAACTATTTATTTATTGAAGTTGTACTAATAAAAGTGGTATTCCAAAATTCCCATTGTCAACAGAGGCAATGAAATTGTTCATTGTTGTTGTCAATGATGAGGGCAGGCATAAACCCTTTGTCCCATCCCAAAAAAAGTAATGACCCTTATGCACTGAACCACAATATGCTGAGAAAGGAGAGACTGAACATAGAAAAGCAAGAAGTCCAGAAAAGGCGGCAGAGGCTACACCGGATAAATGTTGGTGAAGGCAACAAGGGCGACACAAATTGTTATAATTAGAGGCTAACATCCCAATGCCTGCCATTTAAAAAGGAAAGATAACAGAAATCGCAGACTCGTTCAGCAATATAACTACATCTACAGAGACCAGTTAGATATTCAGTCTGCACCCTTGTCATTGTGCCAGATAATAAGTTAAAAACAAACATAGAGAAGCAAAATATAATATCAAAGTACAAGAATAAATGCAAATGAATGTTCCATGGATTTCTTGTCAAGATGTTCAAGTTATAATTGTTGCTGAGCTTTAAAGAATGTAAAGAATAGTACTTACTAATAACTCATTCATGTCACTAGAGGCTTTGATCCTTGCTCTCTCCTCCAGGAACGACCAAGCAGCACAAAACCAAGAAGCATGACCTGCATGCTAAAAGCCAATGTCACATATGAGAAGAATACCAGGTTTCATGAATCAGTATAACATACAGGAGGCAGCGTAGAAGTTGAACAACTAACTAACAATGTCCAGGGAGAGAATGGACAGAGAACATATTGGACCTTTCAGTTATCTCTGCATCCAGTAGTAAATATTGTCAAGCTTTAGAAACTTATGGACCTTTGATAAATTGATAATAATAAAGACAAACACTATCCCCTTTTTTACAAAGATTTCTTTGCCTTGTTGGAGGGGAAAAGGTTTAGTATAATATAGTAAAACTTGTATGTGTACAGTACCATCTTAATGGGGATGAGGCTCAAAACCAAGACATTGGACCTAAGGCTGCTCTATCCAGAAGATAATTTGTGGTTTTCAAAACACATGTTTTTATTCATGTCCTGATGTCCATACAACATTATAAAGGAATGTTTGTATTCAATCTATCAATATTCCAGCGCTAAATTTTCTTGCTCTCTAGAATTCATTTTTAAATTCCCAAATTTTGAAACAACAATACTAATCTCTTGTAAGCAAAAATAAATAAAATATTTACAAGAAGAAAAGTCCTTCAGATCCTGATTCTTGAGCGCATGATTTAACTAACTAAACTAAAGTACTTAAGCACTTGTACCTAGCAAGTAATTAATTAAAGATAATTTGCTTAGTTGTTTTAGCATAGGGGAATAATGATGCAACGCCGGGATTGGAGGAGATGATAGCCATACATGATGCGTAGTTATGCCATGATTATAAAAAAAAAAAAATACTTCCAGATTATATGCTAAGTAGAAAACAATATTAGCTGATTTATGATGTGCACATTTGTGTGACCTCGATAAAATAGAAGTAAGGTAAGAGATCATCATTGATTTAGTCAAAAGAAAAAGTAATAGCTAACCGTTCATCAAAAAATGAAGCATTCCACTCAAGTTCAGGGTTGACAAGTGAGACCTAGACAAAGAAAATTGAATTATATAAAATATTAGTACAAGACACCAAATGATATTTTTTTACTTGATGAATGTCACAGTGAATTCACTTACAGCATTAAGACAAAAGCAGCAATAGATCCAAATCCTACAAGAGAATTCATATTTGGAGAACCCTTGGCAAATGACGAATACCATCATATCAGCAATTCTGATACAAGAAGTACACAATATCAGTTTTCAATTCGAGTCAAAGTCAATGCTAGTTGTTCATAAAGTCAATTTGTCACGGCCTTTTCGGATCTAGATGCAATCTACACAACTAACTAAGTGAATGCAAAGCCGAGATCAGGGAGAACTAAGGGCATCTCCAGTGGTTGGCGAAAAATTGTTGTAGCTTGCAATATTAATTTAAATTTTCAAGCAACATTAGCTTTAACTACAACAATCAATAATGTTAGCTCAGTACCTGTAACTTGATGTCATTTATTAAATAATATAAATTAATATTAAGAAAGCAGACACTTGTCATCAATCAATACGTTGAACTAATCTGTTTTTATCATCTCCAATAGTTAGCATGCTGCTATCTACTTCGACAATTTGCAAGCAAGTCCTTAAAATCTAACTAAAGTATAGGTATAGCAGTAAAAGGATCTTTCAAAACAATGTTGCTAGTCTTTTCAAGCCAAATAGTTCAATGCATTGGTATCAGAAGTCATGTAGAATTCTGTCAAGGAGGGGCAAGACTGCCTTGACAATCGTCCGGGGGGGGGGGTATGGCACTATTGTTACAAGTGGGATAATCGTGCAAAAGAGAGAAATGGAACTCTGGGCAATCAATAGAGTGTGAAACTGAGTTAGTAAACATCGCCCAAATTACTTAGATCGCCCAAAATACATTGAACCACCTAAATTATCCCTACCATCCCAAAGTCCCCAACCACCCTACTCCACCAAACTGTCAATCCACCCACCACGGAGTCAGCCACCACGACCCACACCTAGATTCACGAGCCACCACGAGGAGTCACAAACCCCAAAATCATGAACTGACTCCTCAAAGTTGCAAACCAAATTCACGAAGGTCACCGGCCATACCACCAAGCAAACCCATTCACGAGGCTACCGAGCCACCCCTTATCATGACCAAACCCAAAGCAACGACACAGATCATTCGTGACCCATCGCACCGCTTGCTCTTTCCTTCGCGCTTAACCCCTTCGAATTAGAGCGACCAAACCCATGTTGCGTCTGGGCTAGACGGGGGTACCATGGCATTTGCGTCTGGCTAGACGTGGTTATAGACGGGGGTGTCATGGCACCTACGTCTGGCTAGACGTGGGTTCAGATGCCAACATGGTTTTTTAAAAAAAAAAATTAAAAAAATTCCGGGCTGTGATGGTAGGCTCGGTCCGATGAGGGGTGGGTTGCGGTGGGGCTGTGGTGATAGGCTTTGTCAGATGTGGGGTTAGCTGCGGTGGTGCTGAGTTACACGGGGTGGCAGCGGGGTTGTGCGGGGTTGTGATAGTTGGTTGTTGTGATAGGGCTAATTAGGGAAAAGTAATGGTGAAATTGGGGCGATTATAAGTAATATGGGGRGAGGAATAACAATGCCCAGTGTGAAAATAAGCATGTATGAACATATAGGCTGGCTACAAAGAAGCGTCCTTTTCACCACTCCGATTCAAAAACGTGAAACCGTGCAATTGTGATTCATACTTATTCTAGCTTCCCCTCCTCTTTTGATGGCATTATAATCCATATATCAATCAAAGCCTCAGAGGCAATTAACAATATATGAACATAGGATTCCATAGATTATGATGCACAATTAATTCCGTGGACAGTTAGAATGATTTCAATATATCATACAAACCAGATATCAGTCTCGTTCACATACATTAAACTCACTAGAAACCTCTATATTTTCTTACTCCCTTTCTTATTCCACTGAAAGCATGATAAAAATACTACTCTTTTCCATGCATCTATTAAGCAGAGAAGCCTATAGAACAAGGTTTTCAGTTTAGCTCACTCGCAAAACCAAACTAGCATGCCAACGGACTCACCAACTGAAATTCCTCAAACATCTGTCTTCAAAGATCTTTTATTTGGTAGGAAAACAATAACGACATTGAACCTTTTGCTGAAAGACCTATTCTCCACATCGCCATATATATTATACAATTTATTCCACAAGAGAAATTTTTCAACATTGTTTATAATTGAAATTACATTTGGTAATGCAAGGATGGTCATCTAACACAGCAACTTAATTATGCATTTACACACCTAAAAGAACTCCCAATCCCATTAAAATACACATGCATACAATAGAATGTGTTCGGCACTCACAGTCAACATACTTACAACAATACTTACAGCAGGTTTAAATGCATCTAAGGTGGGGTTACCCACCAGACCATCCTTCGTTATTCCAGTACAAAACCCACATCACCACTTTATCTACTGTGGTATAAACAAACAAGAAGTGCAAACATTGTCTCGTAAATTAATAGCCCAAAAGCACTAAATCTAAAACTACTGTGGAGCAAAAGATCCCTGTAACTGGAGCATACAAAGAAAATATATCCTGTATCTTATTACATCAAATCAAACTACGTATGTACGAAGAAACTTAAATTATTAGTGAAAAAGAAAAACTGGCATAGAAACTTGAAAGTTAAAGCACAAACCTCTTCCTGGTCCCAACAAAGCTCCCAAAGCTAGCGCACCTTCACATATGAATTATGCATTACTCCATGAAACCTCCTGTACCCTCAAAAAAAATCCAACCAAAAATAAATAAAAAGACAATGAAGGATCAATCTAAACAAATTGCACCTATGGCTATATAGAATACATAGCACTTAGCACAGACATTAAACCTCAACCATTGCCCAGTTTCTAAATGATTCAAACCTTAAATGAAGTAGAAGTATTTGGATATATGGTCTCTTGGATTTATGGATTAAGTCTTACATTAATAATTGACTGTCTAAGAAATTGTTATTTACTTGGAAGCTACAACTAATATGCATTGAAAACCAAGACAACATTCGATATAGGATACAATGTGGTTTCGATGAAGCAAAACATTACTTGATTATTTAACATGAAATATTTCATGTTCAAAATATATACGTTGTCAATTAAAATGATTTGAATTTGTGACAAAATCAAACATTGATCAGTGTGAATTTGTAATTCATTTTACTCCTCTTATGCTAAATTTAGTGAAGATGAGTTAAGTAAAGTTCAGAACCAATTGCAACTTTTATGAAAGTTTAATACTCAAAAGCAAACCAACTCTAATTTTGCTCTTTTACATTTAGTTATGGATTGCTTAGTCTATATGGGTCATTTTTCAGATTTATGTCAGAGAAATAAGCATTGTTATTAAATAAAAACACTATGTCAACAATCAAGTAATCTCGAACATAAATAATAAATAAAGTTGTAAACTCAAAGTTAGAACAAAAAATAAATAATGATCATAAAATTACCATGACCAACATGAATTCCAACTGAATGCAAGATTGTGAGAAGCATGAGAAACAAACAAAGCGCCACTAATGTCCAAGCAATAATCACTCGATTTCTACTCTTTTCCTGCAACTCTTTTTCTTCGCCGCATTTCTTTCCACTTCTTTACTCTTTCTCCTACTCCACTTCTGCAACTCTCTTCTTCGCCTCGAATCCACCTCATTCAACCTGTTCGCCAATTCCTCCGCCACAAAACCGCCATTCGCAACCTCCGACTTCAGCCTCACGGCAGCAGTTTCGGTCATCATGTTCCCACAGCAGACTCAACGCGATCATCGGAAGCGATGAGTTTCTTCAGCGAATCACGCACGGCGCGCCACATCATTCCGGAAACATCCAGAAGAAACGACGATTCGACCGGAACTTGACTCTCGACGATTGATTCGAGCTTGATTCCGGTAAATTGATCTCAATTGCTTTAGCCGAAACGAAATTAGTTTTTTCTGCGAAGATGGAGCTGCAGAATTCGAGGACGAGGTGAGAGATTGGAGAGTGAGATCGGCGAATGTAGCGACGGTTTGTGAGGCGGTTGTTGCGGGTAGATTGGAGGAGAGAGAAGTGAGCCTTCAGCAAATTAGCCGCCATTGCTGAAGATGAGAGAGAGAGAGTTGACTAGCAATGGCGGAAATGGAGGTAGTTAAGTTAACGAGGTGGAAGTGGAGGAGAGAGACGAGTGGGATAAAAAAGCTGCTGTCTGAATTTTTTTAAGAATTTAAGCTGATTTTTTTAGACGGAACTGACGAATGAGAGGATGAACTTGTAATAGCTGATGAAATTTAAGAATTTTTGGATGAAAATGAGTTGTAATGGGAAATAAAGTACACTGCAGCATGTAACACGTGATAAGTGCGAGCTGTGGCTGTTCGGGCCTCGGGACAGTTGCCGATGAAAGATGGTGGATTAATTTATTTATGCAATGTGCATCAAAGGCAAACGTGAAACACGATTGAGTTTGATAGAGACGAGTGTACTTCCTTCGTCGCGATTGCAATGTTTTCATTTTTATATTCAATGTCTCGAAAAGATTGCGATGTTTCATGGATGTTAGAAGATAATATCTCAAAAATTTTATGGAATTTTTCTCTCAATAAACTCTAACGTTGCAAATTTGCAATGTTTTAGGGGCGGAGGAAGTGTATATTGTGAGCAATGATCGTTTATGAATTATGTCATATTACAATTTTGGCGCTTTGATCAAAGTTTTGACATCTATTCTTCACACCATGCCCATAAAGGCCATTATCATTGCAAACTTATTGGGATTCCAAAGCCTATCCTTTTAGATTACTAAAAAAACTAAAAAAATTGAAATAAACTTAGAACACTCACAACAGTGAGTGAATTTTTGCTGAAATGAAATTTTTTGATCTGAAATGTTGAGCATCCATCTTGTAGCAATGAGGAGAAAATGCTCACAAAGGAGCGCTCGAAGAAACGCTCCAGCTTTGAGCAGATGGAGTATGCACAGTAATGGAGTGGGCCCCACGCTACAAGCTGTAAAAAGTATTTGTTTTTGCTTTTCCCACTACCAAAACGACGTGTTTTGGTAAAAGGTATGTTGGGCCCTTTACCAAAACGCGTCGTTTTGGTAATGCGAAAAGCAAAAAAAAATATACAGGTACTCTCTGCAGCCGCGTCAGTCGGCCCAATAGGGGCGCGACACGTGGGCTGGGGGAGTAATTCAATCAATCAGATTTTTTCTGGTTAATTGTACGGCTACATTCTTTAAATGTATTTTTTCACCGTTAAATTTAAAAAAAATCACCAACGGCCATATTTTCTCATCCTCTATAAATAGACACTTATTTAATTTGCTATATTTCCACACACTTTGAAAATTAAATCTTAATAACTTGCTCTTAATTGCCTCCAATTGCAAGGTAATTTTCCTCCTTAACTAATTTTATGCTCTTAATGCAGGTCGATCTCACAATGCAACACTCATTTTAGAAGCGGTTACCGATCAAGATTTATTGATTTGGCATGCTTTCTTTGGAATGCCCAGGTCCTGCAATGATCTTAACATCCTTTATAGATCTATAGTGTTCGATGAGGTACTACAAGGTATTGCACCGCCTACCACCTTTACAGTCAATGGCCACACGTATGACTACGGCTACTATTTAGCAGACGGAATCTACCCGAAATGAGCTACATTTATACAAGGTATAACACATACTCGGGTTCAGAAGGACAAGTTGTTTGCAGATAAACAAGCAGCTGCTCGTAAAGATGTGGAATCGGCCTTTGGAGTTTTACAGGCTCGATTTGCAATAATACGGCAACCATCACTTGCGTATGACGAAGACATTTTGTGTAACGTAATGAAAGCTTGTATAATTCTCCACAACATGATTGTTGAGGACGAACGACAAAACTATATCACAGCAAATGTTTTACGTCGTTACTACGATGAGGATTGCCCACAACGTTCGGTTGCAAACAGCTCGGGAGCTAGTGCAAGTGTCGCGGTACACAACAATGAGCCGTTCGAATTCAATGTTGGACGACCGGGCAACATCGACTTCAATGCCTACGTCAATCGAAGAGTTGGGGTTTGTGACAAAGAAAAACATTTGGCATTCAAATGATTTGATTGCTCACATTTGACAACACTTTCGTCACCACGCAGAATAAAGTGTTTATTTCCGTAGTAGTATTGCTCACCGGGATATATGTTATATTTTATTTTAGTCGTAATCGTATGGTTACAAAACGTTTTAATTAATGTTTGTGTGTGTTCTTCTTGTATTTTAGTTGCTATTAACAAAAATCATTAATTTATTAATCAAAATAAATAAGTAATTGTCATTTATTCTAACGTGTGACTAATTAATTAAATAACATTAAATTAATGAAGGAAAGTTTATTATTTTATTACGGATAATTAAGTAATTGCTAATTATTCTAACCGTGATTAATTAATTACGAATTTTATTATACAAAATATTAATTAACTTAATTGTCTTTAATATATACAGAAGAGTGAAAAAATAAAATAAAAGATGATGTGGAATAGGGTGGGGTATGAGAAAAAGTAGGAGAGAGAAAGTGGTGTGAGCTTTTTTTTTATCATTGTTGGGAAGGAAATGATAAAGGTTGAGGAAAAATTTGATGGAATGAGAGAGAGTTGTGAGCAATTTTTTTTTTTTTTTTGCTCACTATAGTGAGTGAATGGCCAAAAAATTCAAAAGAGTAAGGCTTGAGTCTGAGTTTGCGAATCTTTAAGGAAAAAATATTTTAGAGAAACCAACTATGGATATTTTTGGTAATACAAGTGATAAAGGTAACCGTTAGCGATAGATATAGATGTCAGTCATAGGAAATAGTTGCAGTCGTTGARTAATAGCAGTTGGCGTTAATTGTAAGTTTAAAGTTGGTCAAGACTCTAAAAGGCACTGTTGGTATTCGAATAAGTTGTAATGACATTATAAGGTTTRTGTGCATGTGACTTTGTAGTAGTAGGTAAGTTTACTCCGCAAGTTGGTTGTACCTTGATGTTCGAGACCGCTAGTTGGTTGCGGCCAATTCCGGCCAAGACATATTACTAAAAGATTGTGCAAATAGCTTAATGTCATTTTTGACTAATTAATCCCTTTGAAACTTTGCTCTTTCCATTTATTTTGGGGTTACATTTGTTTAATCTCCCTAAGTGATTTCCATAACTTATTCAGAGGAAATCGAAGAGTTTTTGTCCTCTTCATCTTCTTCCTCCTGCTCTTTTACATATGCTTATTTCATATGATTTCTCTTTGATACACACTTGAAAATACTAAATTTTTCCTTCAAGTTTGGGCATAATAAGTTATGTGGCTCCAAACCTTCACCTAAGAGTGTCATTGTGTGAAAGTGGTGTGTAAACCTTTGTTAACTAGTCGGCAAATACAATGTGCACTCCCGATGCGCCGAGTTATCGTTTTCAAGTCAGTGGTTTAATTGTCACGACACATCTTCATTCTCTATTAATTCCGAATCTAGTTTTATTTGCTATCAATTAAATTTTTATTTACCTGGGAATATTACAAAGAGTACATTGACAAGCTCGAAGTGTTGAATCTCTCAAACGCCTATCACGACACACATGAGCAGTGACGTTCTACCCCAAACTCAATATGACAATGAAAAATATCCATAGCGTTGCATAAGTTCAAACTTTAATTTCTCCAATATGATTATTATCTCCACAAAAACTTCATTCAACTCTATGTGGTACAAGCATATATTACATTTTCTGCCCGAAATATCCCAACCCAAGCTACTAGTTCTTTGCATTAAAATAGTTGTTAGGCCTTGGATTACGGGTCCTAAACAAAAGCGTAAGAACAATTGAATACAACCATTAGCCATACAATCAATGTTCCATTCAATCCTAATCTCACTCATTTTCATCCAATCGTGCTTGTGACCGAAAATTGTTAGCATAGTGCATAGACAGCGACAATTTGGTAAAACAAATCCCGAACAACCCTCGTTTGCGAACCGGTGCCAAATACTATCGAACCACCTCTGACCGAACCCAGAGTGAATGCCCGAAGTCCGAACCTACCAATTCAACAAGCCTATCCGTTACGGCTTATCAGTTACATCATCCTCCTTGTTCATCCACCTCTTCTTCAGCAAAAAGTGTGACTGAAAATCAAACAACAAAAATGGCATCTCAAAAATCATCCTGAAAAAAATTCAAAATGCGAATTACCCAATTTATCAAAAATATTTCCAGTCATTTCACCGCCTTTAGCCCCCAACAATTCTTCTTCAACCCACTACAAAGCTGTTGCTGCACTTTCTCCTGTTGAAGTTCTTCACAATTTCCACAAAACAATTGCTTCATCTGCTGATAATTTTCTCCAATTTCTTCAATCTTCTGCTTCCCAAAATCCCTTTTTCAACAAGCTCTTTCTCTTTCTTCTTATATATCCAAATTTTCACAGTAATTCAATGCCTCTTTTATCATTCGTTCGAATCGTTATCATTGAATATGTATTTAATTGTTAGCTGTGAATGAATGAGTTTCTCTGATCATTTGATGATTAGTGCTGTTCTTTGGTGGGTTATTTCATGCTTTGAGTCATTTGAGCTTGTTTGTTGATTGATGAATGTGGTGGAAATAGTGTACATTGGACCTCAATTACAGAATATTACATGCATTCTATTGTATAACTAGTTATCTATTACTTATTAGAATGGTTTTTTCCTTGTGCTAAAGTTAAATGCGATCATATTCCTTTGTAAAAAGGCATTTGTTTGAATTTGAATATGCTAATACAATTTGGTAAGGTTGTGTTTGGGAAGATAGATTTCATTTCAAATGCATCATTTGAATTATGAAATTTGAGTATTTCAAACCATGTCATTTGAAATCCTTATATTCATGAGTTATTAGTTGGTAGTCGTAGAATTCGGGCAAATTCTTCATTTGAAATTCTCAGACATCCAAACACTATAATTGTTCCAATTCCAGAATTTCCAATGAAATTCTAGAATCCAAACACACCATAATTATTTCCTTTGAGGTACTAGTTTTTTGTTTTTTTGTGAAGTTTCAAACAAAGATTTTATGGAGGTGAGTGTAAACAATTGGAATTCTGTGATGAGGCTTGCTTGATTTCTGATTGTGTTAAGCTTAAGGCCTTAATGGTGTGTGAGTGTGTTCTATTAAGGCAACTTCTCTAGCAGTTGTCATAGGAGCTTAGTTTTCGTGGGAGCTGTTAATCGTCGTGCTAGCTGCAAAATGTCCCATTTGAAGAGTTAAGCATTCAAATTAGCTTTTCAAACAAACACTGAAAGTGGATGGGGCTGAATAAGGAAGATGCTATCGGGTTATATGTCTGTTTATGCAGGTTACTACTTTGGCAAATTTGGTAGTGAATTAGTGGGGTTATCAGAGTATTTGATTTCTAGTGTGTTAGTCAATCTGAGTATTATGTAACGAAGGCAACTGAAAAGTCGGAATGGTTTCCCTTTTATAGTGAAGCTATTGACAATGACAATTGATGATGTAAACCGGTAATTGGTAAAGAATAATATTATGTCTATTGAGTCCAAGTATATATGTTGGTGAAACCTGCAGAATAAGAGATTCAAATATTTAATGGTATTAGGTTGATGGCTATGGTGGATTATTGGTTCGTTATTGAGAGCCCGGACTAGGTATATAGATATAAGTCGTGACGTGTTTGCTCGGTATGCAAAACTAGCATGCTTAATCCGGATGCACTTAAGTTTTCGTTAAATTCCATTCAACAAAGATCCCAATTTCAGTGTTGTTTTACATGAGTATATACAAGTTTTAAGAAAAACATATACATTGGAATATATAACATACAAAGGGTGGAGTGGTGGACAAGGCTTCATGTGCTCAACTATGGAAACTTTCTGATCTAATTAATGAGAAAAAAGCATGGCAATAAGCTAGGCATACTGTGTATGACTAGATCTTCAAAATGTAGAATATTAAACTGTTGTGTTTGCTTTATGTGAATATTTGATGGAGGAGAACAATGTAATATTGTCTGTGCAATGAACAATAGTAACAAATATAGATGGCTACTCACTGGGCATTTTTTGAAGTCCTTACTTGGCTGTTTATCTTAAGAGAACAGTAACACTTGAACAGTTGAAAGAATCAGTGGTTGGCCGGTTATGAACTTATGATAGTTTTGAACTTGTGGTCTTTTTAATACCCTTCTGTTTGCCTTTGTTTTCGAATTTCTATAAAGCAACCTTTCGGGGACTGAAAACTGATGATAATGAATTCTGTTTGTAGTGTCTCTACTGTCACTAGAAGTATATAATAAGCCCTGAGCACCCCCTCCCCACAACTGCAACATCCACACACACATGCATGCATACACAAAGCAATTACATAAGCTTTCAATTTCTTAGGCATGATTTAAAATTGTAATGCTATTGTTTTCTCACTTTTTTTCCTGATCTTGTTCCCCCTTTTATGTCATTTCACTCTTGTTCTCTCTTTTCTTAATATCTCTCAAACTATTTCTGCTTTTGTTCTTCACCTGAATAACATTACTTGCATGAAAGTTGGGTGTGTGGCATGGACTTCCAGGGTGAGACCTCTTCTTGGAACGTGATGACCTTTCAGTTCCTGTTTCCTGTTCTGGCTCTGTTAGTTGGACACTAATAAAAAATTCCATGCTTCAAGCAGCAAAGTATCTATATAAACTTTCAGTCTATCATATTCTTGATAGTTTTTACTTCTGGTAATATTTTATGTGACATAGTAAGCATAGCACTATACAGAAGTATCCATTCTATGCTCTAATGAACCTTAATATTAAAATACTTGTTGATGGTGCTGTTTTCCTTTACTTTTTGATGAACTCGAAAGAGGTCGGGGAGGTATCGATTTTTAAGAAATTGGCATGACCTAATATCCTAGCCTATGGAGGGTAAAGTAATTTGATAATTACGGGAAACTTGGTGAACTGGTTAAGTACTAAAGGTGACCTTCACCTTCAATACAAAAATCTAGTCCATTAAGTTCAGTTCTGAATGTCGAATAAGGTGAAGAGAATCACCTCTTTTAGGCAGTTTGGTTTCTTGGTTCTGGTTTGGAGGTTCAATAATCGGCGAAAATGTGCCAAACATTCAACATTTATTTGTTGCATTTTATCTTTTAGAATGATCAATACATTTTGGTTCAGTTTCACTGCAGAAACTACAGGAGTTTAATCTTCTGTCAAGTCACAACTTTGCTGCTGTTTTACCTGGTGATTCTGTTGCGGGACTTGTGTCTCAAACGGCATCCGAATTTCCTGAGCATCTACAATACAATTTATTGTCAGGCTTGTTTTGACTTGGTTTCCAGCGCTCACCCCAAATTGTTGGTCCCTCAGGTATGCTAGCAATGTGTTTTTCTGTAGATGTTTTCCTTATAAATGTAAAGACGGAAACTTGTGTATCTTATTATTGTCTTGAATCTCAGCACCTTGTGTGACCTACTTAAACATATTTCGTGGCCTCATCCACACTTGGAGGAACCTTGGATTTGTCTCCCATATTGGCATTCCTTGTTTTGAATGCTTTACAAGTGCAGCTGCTGCCTTCCTGCCGAACTTCCTCCAGCCACGGTAGTTCATGAAGGCTCCTACACGCAGAACAACAACAGCCTGGGTTATCAGATCTTACCACTTCACAGAGGAAGTGGCAGAGAAGACTTCAAACTAAGAGATCAAGAAATTCTGATAGTCCCACTAATCTACGAGTGTCATACACATTCTACGGCCACCTTTATCTACTGATGCTTAGCAGGAAAACACTATGGAGTTGTGTTATTTTGCCATTGGTAGAATTTAATTTTGATTTCTGTTTTGTATGACCATATTTCATACCGATAAGTTTTGTATATTATATTGCGCGTACAATATGATATGGTCAATTGGTTAACTGTAATTTAAATATTCTTTTGGCCTGTTCATGAATTGCCTTTTCTCAATAGTGTTATTGAGCTATGTGATTAGTATGCCTAAAGCGGCGCGTGAAGCCCTACCTTTGCGCGGAAGGAATCTGATTCCAATATGTGAACCCTCAAATTTAGTGCATGAGTGAACTTCTTGAATAAGCTATGAGGAATATGTTAGTATGATCTCGTGGAAAGAAATTGCTGAAACCTGAGATTGTATACCATACAACCGAAGTGTAAAAATTGCTCATTTTAACTTAAGTGAGCAAAACGTTAATGACATTTTTTTACATTTGGTAAGTTGAATGTACTTGTGGTACCTTGCATCAACTCGGCAAGCAAGGTATCACCGGTTGTATGATATCTCATATACGGTGTAAAATCTCCCCTTGCGGCGCTATGGAAGAGGATTATGTAATGAACAGCATCTGTATGTGCATGTTAGCATGGGTGCAAAGCTTCTTTGTTGAAGATATGCAATTTTGATGCTAAATCTGACATGACAAAGTACATGAAAAAGCTCATTAATAAAGTAATAATATTCTACAATTCTTACTGCTTAACAAAAAAAAAAAAAAAAAAATCTTGCTAGAAATTCTGATGTACTACTGCGTGCTGATGCCCACTATTAACGTAGCACACTGAGCATATATCCCTTGTTAGAGGTGCGTTTTCGCATGACAAAAAAGCAACACAACATTTTCAGAAATGGACTCATCTAT
This sequence comes from Bassia scoparia, assembly GCA_008642245.1. Taxonomy (NCBI): domain Eukaryota; kingdom Viridiplantae; phylum Streptophyta; class Magnoliopsida; order Caryophyllales; family Amaranthaceae; genus Bassia; species Bassia scoparia. The sequence goes on along the minus strand of SNQN01000055.1, from coordinate 6,867 downwards.
TTCTGTAAGGAGAAGTAGCCAGTCTTCGTATGAGAGGCTTCTAGCCATCATTTTCACCATAATTGCTGTCATKTCCCCTCTCTACATCGATCGAAGAACAGCGAGCGAGCTCGAGGAAGAGGAAGAGGAGACACTCAGCTTGGCAGCTCTGTTGCCTGTTCTGCTGCTGGTTGTGATATTGGCCATTTCTGTTTCCTGCTACATGGATCAGAGCAGGTTTGATCCTTACTGGATTCACAGACTCTGGGGTTCTTCGGGCGGTATTATTCTTCTCCTCACTATACTTGTTATGGTTTTGAAGTTCAAGTCATGAGGATGATTTCAATTCCTAGTCTAAAGAGTGGAGAATATTTATGTTTTTGTGTCCTTTTCTCCCTTTAATTTACTAGGTATTTTCCATGTTCATGTTATAATACCTTTGCTTGTTTTCAAAACACAATGTAATTCAATGAGCTCTTCTATTASTTGTAGGCTTGTAGTTCATCTTTGTATATCTATATCTTCCCAAGCTTGTWATATAATGACTTATGAGTCCCGYAACGCGATAATCCCATCCGAGGGATCGGTWAAAGACTAAAATCATCCAATCRCAAGGAAACATAACACCCCTGTGTGTTTGAGAAATATACCAGCAAATATTATTTGCATTGTTTCTAAGATCGATTCATCAAAAGCATAATCCCACGCTTTTGATGCTCTTGCTCAGGGGAAAGAATGTTGTAGTACTCATGGTCTACAAACTACACCTACTTGTAAGCAGCTTTGTCAGTAACTACATCTAATGGTCACAGGCCCTTTTATTGTAACTAGATAAATAACAATCCTCCAAGAAGACTCGAATGGACAGGACRGAGATTACGAACTTGTAGTTCATTCATTCATTCTGTAAATGTATTTTTCAGGTTACAATACTCCCATCTTGGAGGGGATGGAGTGGGAGGAAAACATCCATTGTACAAAAAATTAACAAACTCAATCGAGAATTACMTATAAATTACAAAGAACCAACGAATGCAAGCTTGACAAAATCAATATAATTGACTGTGAGGGAATTCCTATCAATCTATCARACACTAAATACAACTCCTGTTACTGCCAAAACTCCTAGGACATACTTCCACAGATGYTAGCCTTGAAACCTACCTTCAGCGCTGCTACATTCATCATCAGCACCACTGAAACAACCTGGTCTACTTACCTTAGCCACACCGCCTTCAAGAACAAAACTACTGTTAGATTTGCCATTGCTGAAGAGCACACACCAGAAATATGGGCCACCACCACCAGAGCCACTGACTGCAGCCCCCACTTCAGTGTGGTTTTTACTGTAGAGAATTTTCAGACTTTTTTCYTCCTCCATAAGTATCTCCGAGAAAGCTCTTTCAGGCTTCAGATAATCAGGCTGACAGCCCAAGAAGCGCCCTGTGATTTGGGCAAGGGATGCAGGCTCCACATTACAATTAGGGGCAAATGTCTCAGAAAAAGCAGAATCCTCAGGTTTCTTGGCTTTGGGGCCACCCACTTCATCACAATTGCCTTCGTAAGCTTTGATGTATTGCAAAGCTATGCAAGCCAGCCCGGGATTGCTGTGAAGGGATGTTGAATGGTGTGCAGTTCTATTATCATTCAGTATTTTCACAAGTTGGTCAGCTGGGTTATTAGTCACTTTGCCTGTTTATAGTTTCTGTCCCAGATCAGTACAAAATAAACACAACTCGTTTCATTGCATAATACAGTATCAAGTACTCCCTCCGTCTCGTAATTCTTGCAACTCTTGCTATTATTTGTGAGAGATAAAATATTCAAGTGTTGCGAGAATTGCGAGACAGAGGTAGTATGTTGCAAATGCTTGAGAAAACTCAAAAGGAGTGGTAAATTGGACTAGGTGCATATGAGTATATCAATTATTCTTTCGTTGTTGAAAGGGATACAAATATGTAACTGGTGCTACTAATTAGATACAAAAAATAATAATTATGTGAGTTGATGACCAAAATACATAGCTCAAAATAGCAATTCATTTTCAGATTATTTTTTTTCCAAACTAATCCTATGTTTGGATAGACGAAGAAAAGTGGAAGGAAAAGAAGGGAAGAGAAAGGGAGGGGGACAAGGACAAGTTCCCTTGTTTGGGGAAAGTTCAATCTCTCCAAAATGGACATAATTTACCCTCCTTCTCTTCCCTCCCTACTTTTCCCTCTTTATTATCCAAAACTATGTAAACAAAGCGTACAAATGGTTATTAAATCCCAATTCGATCCACGATTTTACGATCCAAATTAAGTTTTCGATTCGATCTATGGTAGAATCTTGATTTTGTAGGATCACACGATCCTACTTAGATTAAACTAAAATTAGTAATCTTAATACGATTCTACAATCTACGATTCAACAACCCATTGATAGCGTTATAGGTAAAATTATGCACATGAATCTTTTCCATAGTTTTCATCATCATAATTGAAATTGATCATATGATATCTTAATCATAACAGACTTCATTAACCATAATAAAGACTATATTTCGATTTTTACTTAGAGTATACACTTAAAATTACTCTTACCTTTTGTCCTTATGAAGAAAAAACATTTATTTTACTTATTTGTATTAAAATTACATATTTGCTTGTTGTTGAGTTTTTGGCTATTTGATAGAATTACGATTCTACGATCCGATCCTATCAACTTTTCGATCCAAGGTAGGATCTCGATTCTAACACTATGCGTACAGAAGTTCACTAATACATTCTAGAAAAAGACAATCTGTTTAATTGCAAATAATTTCTATGTATAGAATGAGGGAAAGGAAGGTGAGCAGAGGTGAAGGGGAGAGAGAAGAATAAAGCGGGGAAGAATATGGTCCATTCCCTCCAAATCTCTCAATGTGGAGAGATGAACTTAATAAATACCTCCTCCCCTTCCTTTCTCGAAATCTTTACCAAAACAATGAGAACAGTCTCTCCTCCTTTCTCTCCCTTCTTTCCTCATTTCTTGTTATCCAAACATAGGTAAGATTCTCGTGGTCATTGTTCGTTTTCTTTGATAACAGTCAATTTACAATTTACTGCAAGTTGAAGAAATGAATCAAGCAAAAGGATTTAAAGGGGAGCATGTTACATTAATGACAAACTCTTTGTTCTTAATTTTTCTTTTTAGCACCTAAACTTCTAATGTGACAAATGATGCTCTCCTTAAAGCCTTGACTCTTCCATTAGTGTTAAGTGTAACTCATTAGTACCCCATTTCACCATTTTCGTCAATGCTCACTATTAGGTCCATGAATACATAAACCTCCAAGCTCGTATATATTCAATGACGTAGAAATTATTATACAAGCATATACAAGACTTCTTGCTTTCCTTGATCCAAAAGAGATTCTTGTCATGGGTGTTTGTAACCTTTCCATTATGGATAAGTACCAATTATAATCAATTATCAACGTGTATCCACAACGAGTCGAAATTAACATTTGACATAGTAATTCTTCATATTTTCACAACAACTTATCTCTAACTTCAACGCAAATTATCCTTCCCTTCTACTTGTTATCAAACATAGCATAAGGCTTTGGGTTTGGATTAATTAAGTGGGAGGGAAAAGAAGGGCGAGATCGGAAAATGATAGATTTTCCTTCCAAATCCTCCATTATCGAAGAATGAATTTCTACAAATTAATCCCTCATTTCCTCCCCTCACATCTCTTCCCTTCCTCATTTGTTATCCAAATAAGGAATTTCATCTTCATTTCTTCTTCTCCTCCTCTCCTTCCTTCAATCCAAACATAGGTAAAGTTCAAAATCTCCCAGTAAGGTGTAAAGACAATTAATTTCTCATCCTAAACTAAGATGAGAAGAAAAAAAACAGAAAAAACAGCCAATTTCATAAAAATTCAAACACATGAAAGATGTTAACTTTAACAATTAAAACTCACAAAATTGAAATTTATGATAATTTAACTCAGTACCCATTAATCATTATATATCTGCCAGAACAACTATACTTAGTTTTACATAGAAAATGAAAACCAGTATATGAGATAAAATGGTTTCTAATCTAACACCCATTCAAAACAGTTAAACACCCACAATCTAATCTAAAAATAGAATATTAAAAAACGATCCAGATTTGATACAGTAAGCGATAGGAAGAAGATCATGCTACAATGGTAAATCACAGTTGAACCAAAATAAGAACGTAACTAAACAAGTTAACAAACAACATATCAATACGTAGGAAAATCACAACTTACTTTGAGAGTGAAGTGCAGAAACTGAGAAGAAGAAGAGATGCTTGTAAGACAAAGAATATTTTGGTTCACCATTGAAGGATTTGGTGTCGAAGCTTCATGGCGAAGGATGAAGAGAGATGAAGGCGTCGAAAGGGGGATGTACGGTGAAAGATTTGGTACAGTGTTGTTCAACTGACGGTGTTGGCGTGAGTCACTGAGTTGTGTAATCGACCAAGATTTTATGATTATATGAGTTTTGGGATAAAACTTAATCTGAGAATAGAGTCTCAGTTATTTAAAATAATATTAGTTTAATGCTTTATTAGTAGTGGGTAGGTGTAGCAATGTCCTGAATTTTGTAATAGGCGCGATTAAATTATTGGATGAAACACACTTGTATAACAAGATTGCCAAGGGATGTTCCCTGATTTTTACTCTCTCGCAATAATTGCAACACTATTTTAATTACACATTTTTTTGGCAAAATACTACTTATATTAAAAAACCTTAGACAATACCTTAACTTTGGATTAATTGGGGGAAAACGAGGGAATTAATTTTAGGGTAATGGACAGATATTAGTAATGGAGAATGGAGGGAAAAAGCAAGCAAAATCGAAGAAAAGGAAAAAAAAAATAGAGATCATGTGACAAGCACGTATACTTTGACGCCGGAAAGTGAGAGTCAACACCGAAAAATGAATCAAAAAATTGGGCAACAAAAAAAATGCAAAGTTAAGGTAGTTAAGTCTAAGGTTTTCTCCTGTAAAAAAAAAAAGTTTAAGGTTTTCTAATGTAGGTAGTATTTTGCAAAAAAAAAAATGTATAATTAAGATAGTTATGGATAAAAAAACATTTATCAATTGTCACAAAATATTAAGTACTTCATATAAAACATTTTCATTAGAGAAAAAAAATATGCTAAGGCTCAACCATATGTGTTCCATGTAGTTGATGGGGTATGGCTTCAACACTTCAACTCCATATGTGTTCCATGTAGTCACGAGTTCGAATCATCGTACCCTATCATTGTAACTGGATTGCTAAACGAAGTCCACTTTTACTGGAATCAAAGTCCACATTTCATGTGAACTTCCGAAAGCGCCCTTCCACTACTCCACCTCTCTAATTGTTAGTCTGGCGGCTTGAATCTATTGTATGTCGTACTCCCACTTCGTATAACTTCGTACAACAACCCAACGCCCGACCTAGGCGTCGGGCCCTTGGCAGCCACGCCTGGGCCAGGCGCAACCACCATGGGCTCGACGCCATGGGCCCGACGCTTGGTGGTGGTGGGTATATGTTGGGGGCAAGGGTAATATAGGAAGTTTACACGAAATGTGGACTTTGATTCTAGTAAAAGTGGACTTCGAATANGGTAAAAAGTTGAATAAGTTAGGTAAAAGAGTAAATATGTGAATGAAATTTTATGGGAAATAGTAATTTTGGGTGAATAGATTGGGTAAAATAATGAAAGTTGACTTTAGAAATGAGTAATTTATTAATGATGTTAGAGTAAGTAAAGTAGGTAAAAGGTAAAAAAGTTATTTTTAAATTGGTTTGGAATATTTATTTGAAAACGGCCCAAAAAGGAAACTGGAACAACTAAAAAAATGAAGGGAGTACTACTTATATTAAAAAATCTTGACATAGCTACTTTAACTTTACATTTCTTTATTAATCAATACCTTAACTTTGGATTAATTGGGGGAAAAAGAGGGAATTAATTTTAGGGTAATGGACATATATTAGTAATGGAGAATGGAGGGAAAAAGCAAGCAAATTCGAAGAAAAAGCAAAAACAAAACAAAAAAATAAATAAATAAAAAATAGAGATCACGTGACAAGCACGTATACTTTGACGTCGGAAAGTGAGAGTCAACACCGGAAAATGAATCAAAAAATTGGGCAACAAAAAAATGCAAAGTTAAGGTAGTTAAGTATAAGGTTTTCTAATGTAGGTAGTATTTTGCAAAAAAAAAAAAACGTATAAATGTATAATTAAGTTAGTTATGGTTATGGACAAAAAAACATTTATCAATTGTCACAAAATACTAAAAATATGCTAGGCTCAACCATGTGTTCCATGTAGTTGATGGGGTATGGCTTCAACCCTCCAACTCCATATGTGTTCCATGTAGTCACGAGTTCGAATCGTCGTACCCTATCATTGTAAATGTACTCCACCCTTGTGATTCATTCGTGCAAAAAAAAAGTTGATGGGGGTAAAAGAGTAATTGAGTCTATTGAGATCCATCATCATACAAGTAAGAAAATCCAATTGCTAACAGATAAAGAACAAGGCGTGTGATGAACGGTGATCACCTGGTCTAACACCCAACTGCAACAATGGCGGCAACTCACTCCACTGCTCACGTCAGCATCATCAACCACAATTTCATACCTTCAATTCCCTTCAAACCCCACAAAKTTGCGCCAAAATGCACATTAGCTCCTCYTAACTCCAAGGAGAGCAGACGACTGTTTTCCGTTTCTCTCGTTCTCTTCCATTCTCTCTCCTCTCTTCCTCCTCGTATGTCATTTTCTTCTCAATTTGATGTATTTTTTTTCTTCAATTTAGAGTCTTTGTTTGAATATGAACATGAAATTTGAAACAAGTTTTGATTTTTATTTTTGCAGA